>JANAVB010044216.1:2604567-2957067 GCA_029216955.1 Iris pallida
TCATTTGTCTGAGGAAATTAGTACTGGTTAGTTGATGCTGAAAATTGAAAAACTTTGGTACGTAGTTGCACAATCGGATGATATATCTACCCTTAACAATGATATTATGTGTGCCGATGAACATTTATATGGAAGACGGATCTATTCATATTCAGATTGTGAAATTTAGCAAGAGGAAGATGATGTTAGCTGTAGCTTTGTTTTTGAAACAAAAGCTCAACTCACACATATAGTCCTACGTCGGCTAACAATATAGCCTTCAATGTCATATATTCCTTCTTCCACTTTGCTTCTTTGAATAGTGTGGGAGCCCCATGGGGCACACGCGCGCCGCCGCCGACGTCCGGCCTGGTCCGGCTCGGTTCGGCGCGCGTAACAGGTGCGGGTACGTGCCCACACTTGCAGGCGCCGAATGCTGATTCGATTCTTCCTCTCGGGTTCGCTCCGAGACCCTAAAAACTTTTTTTTGGTTTCTATAATTTCTCATTAAAATCCGTAACGTTCACTATTCAAATTCCATCCAGATATATTGAACCACATGGTTCAAAATTGTTTATTCAGTAACGTCAAATTAAATGTCCTTTAATTTTGTCCGTTGGCCTTAAACCCAAATGCCTATATATTGAGCCCCTCTCCTTCTTCTCAAACACATAAATTATTTTCCTCTCTGAAATTCTCGTCCTCTCAAGATCGCTGCTATTCTTTGTTCTTGCTCTGGGCGGAGCTAAGTCGGGGTCATTCTCTCGACGTCGTGTGCGGCAACGAGATTCCGGTGGAGCGAGGATTTTACCACTAGGGGCGTTCAGATTCAGTCTGCACATAGACCCGAGCTAACTCTTAGGGCAGTGCTACGTGCACGACTTCCCCGGAGGCCGGTAACAATTTTAATAATTTTATTTTATTGCAGATTTAAAAACGGAGTATAAAGAAGAAAATCCAACAATCTAAGAGTTAGTCCTTTTCTAAAATAATTTGCTTACTGCCGTATCAAATTGCTTGCTGCCATATAAAGTTTGTATACTGCATTCAACTATTTCTTGCTTGCTTTATAGCAAATCAAACAAAGATATTTCTTACTGCAAGAAATAAGAAATATACATAGGTAAGAAACAAAGATATTTCTTACTGTAAGAAATAAGAAATTTGTGCATGATAGCAAACTGTTGTTTACTGTAGGGGTGAGCAACGGTTCGATTCGGTTCAAACCGAACCGTATATATGAAAACCGAAATAACTGTAAACCGTACTTCTCAAAACCGAAAATCGAACCGTTTTTATAAGAACCGAACAAAACCGAACCGAATTAATTCGGTTCGGTTTTCGATCGGTTCGGTTTCATGGGCCAATGTGCCGGACCTTCAATTTTTTTAGCAAAATATGCCTATTTAAATAACAATTTATTTTAAAAATATGGTATTATTGTATTAATGAATTATATATTAGGTAGTGTGAAAAATATCAGTATATATATAAATTGAGGGTAGAGAGCGAGAGAGAGAAAGTGCTCAAAAAAGTACCGACAGAGAATAAGAGGAGATTACTAAAATCATTTTAATTGTTAATTTTAGCTTAAAACCATCTTATTGAGTAAATATAATTTTACATACTTTAGAAAACATGACTTCCAAGGAAGAGACTTTTTCTGCAAAACCTGCAAAATTCAATGGCACCTACGTCAAGAGGTGGCAAAGTCAGATAAAATTTTGGCTTACCACTTTAGGCCTGATTTCTGCCATCGATGGGTCCACGCCCATCTCAAATGATTCTGATGAGACTGAGTCCGACGTAGGGATTTCCAAATCCACCTCTTCTACCAAACCCAAGAACCCTAAGGAAATAGACTACCATTGCTTTCACAGAATCTTAAGCGCTATGTCGGAGTCACTCTACGACATATTTTTTGAGTATAAAAGCGCTAAAGAACTCTGGGATGCTTTGGAAGATGAATATGGTCGTGATGATGCTGGAATTGATAGATTCAATTCTTCCACATTCAACCGATATGTCATGGTAGATAACAAACCTATCAATTGTAATGCCCCGCTCCGTACGGTGTATTACGCTGAGACGTTGACTCAGCGAGTCGCGTTGACCGAATGAAATGTATCGATGCGAATCGATACGAGAGTTGCCTTGTCCCGAAAGAATGCATCGAGTGAATCGATGCGAAGCGCCGCGTTGCCCCGAAGGATGAGTGCGTTGAATCGGCTCGGAGATTCTAAGAAATTGAATCGATCAATGCGCAAGTCCGAATCGATGCAAGTATTGATTTTAGTTGTTTTCGTGTGCAGGTTATACGTTGACGCAAAAATATTAGAGGTCGATCTTTTGCCATATTTAGTAAGGGGTCCGCGAAATCAAATCGTCGCCTTGCGACGGGCTGAGACTTGGGAACGCTAAGGCAAATGGGACGTATGATTCAATGAAGCACGAAGTGCTCGAATGGCTAAGTCAGGAGAGTGGCCGTGCAACAAAGTTATGAAATCGAGCCGCATCGGCTCGGCGAAACGACAAAGGCGTATCGACTCAAGGTGGGAGGATTGACTTCTTTTTACTCCTTCATGTGATAAGTCAAATTATATCATTGTATGCTAAGTTAACCTATAGGCGCCATGGGCGTGGTCCGATCGGAGATAAATCGTAGTGTGATTCGAACACTAAGTTGGAACAATTGAAATGAAACGTGCATCAAATGCACGAGTCGCTATGGAACAATGGATATCGCAAAGACGAGCGCCTCGGTGCGCAAGCCGCAAGAACATGGGATAACTGTATTCGGCGAGTGCCTTAGTGCACGAACCATTCCGTGCCTTCACGCACGAGTTAGAAAGGCTAGAACATCGAAAGGCAATAAGCGAACGCCCTAGCGCGCAAGCCCCGAACATTGAACACTAAGTTATAAAACATGAGGATACGGTCGAAACGTGCCTACGTGTACGGGATAATAAAAGATGGTTTCGTTGAAAAAGAATACAGTTGTGGCATGAATGTGGCGGAACTGTCGGATATGACATAATGCCTCGAAAGGTGTTCAAGACCTTCGGGTCGTTCGGTTGACAAGCATTGAGTTGAGGCATGATGCCATTGAATCATTGAAACGAAGTATGAAACGTAAGAACACAGAAAGTTAACGGAAGAAATTAGAGATGATAAAGTCTGAGTCTCGGACTCAAGACTATGTTTGGTTGTTTGAATTTGACTGCTTGAGTAATAAGGGCATTGCATGGTCGATTGGGATGGACTTAAGATTAATGTGATAATAACTCGTGCACGAGTGTTTCCCCCAAACGGTTAAATGTCGGAGCGCCCCGGAACCGCTTGGCCTAGGAGGGAATCGAATAATCTTTATAGGCGCACATCCTTAAGACGAGTAGCACTCGTCTTATAGACGGGAAAAGCCACAAATGATGGTATGCAGCGAGAACGTTTCGGTTGTTGGGACCGCAACCCACCCGTTAAATGCCGGGTAACCCGACCAATATTGAGAAAAGAAGGAGAGAAAAGAAAGTACGGAACTCCTTTAGTCCATTCCGGCGCGGATACGCCAACGGCCTTCATATAGCTAAGGAACGATGGGTTGAAAGTGTAGGCGCGTATGCGTCCCGCACATAGATCCTGCTTAGAGATGCACATATAACATGACAGGGAAGTAATAGGGCGTATTCACCTTGCGTCGGTGAAAGGGCGAGTGCGTCGACTTGGGAAGAAGTCGCGCCATGAATCAAACACGAGATTGCTTGCCTGCTTGTCTATTCAATTCGATAACATGCTTGCCATGCTAACATGCCTTATGCTTTCGAATATGCCATGAAATTGACCCTAAGGAGAACATAGCAAGATCATAATCTAAGTTGCATGATTCAACGTAAATACTAAATGTCGGTTTAGAAAGAAGGTCTTTGCATCAGTACATGCGAGAACGAACGTACTGATCCCCCACCAGCTTCATGCAGGGTACAGGGAATGGATGGCTCACGGCAGAGCTTCGCTTGAACGCGTTGAGGCTTGGAAATGCTAAAGCGTATTGAAGCGTACGATCGCTTGACGCTCGGATATGCAACAGGATTGATACGACCGAGATATGGAAGGCATGATGTATGGAACGGTGAAATCCTTTGTGGGCAAGAGAGAACCTGAGTGTTGTAGCCAATTTGGCATATAGAGTTAGGCTATCGAAAGCCTTTGTAATCTCAGTTTCGGATATCAATGAAGAGAATTGTTTCGTATACTCTGTTTTCCTTTCGTTGTTAATATCGAATCAAAAGATAACAATTTGAGAACTTGTCATCTTGCCTTGCACGAGCGCAACTCCAGGCTCGTGCGGCATCACGCCCCCCTGCGAGGACGATGATTCGGGTGATTCCGGGTCGGAGCGTGACATCAATGACCAAATTCATGAATTTCAAGAACACCTTAGACATGTTCAAGCCAAGGGATCATTCTTTTCTACTGAACACAAAATAGGATGTATGATGGACAAACTCCCTCCGTCTTGGTCTAAAGTGGCAAAGGACCTACTACATCTACAAGGATCTATTACATACCCTCAAGCTCTACACAGAATTAGAACAAAAGAGGAATATAGGTCCAAGACCAAAGCTAGGTCAAATGCTACAGCTAGGGTAAACCTAGTAGAAAGTCATGTAAAACCTAAGTCAAACAATCATTCAAATCCAAGAAAAACTCCTTCAAAAAGAAGCAGAGTTTTCAACCTCCTCACCAAAACCATCACCACCAAAACCCTCAACCCCAAAAACCTAGAAACTTTGGTCAGACTCAGGATCAAAGAAGATTTTGTTTTATGTGTGGTAGAACCAACCATACAGCCATCAACTGCTTCCAAAGGAAGAAAGAACCTATCCAGAACTCCTTCAAGGGAAAAGGCAAGCCAGAGGAGGAGTAGAAGTGGATCCCTAGAAGATTGTGGCCATTGAGACGTGGCCAGTACCCAGCACAGTTGCAGAAGTTCGCAGTTTTCTTGGATTGGTCGGCTACTACCGACGATTTGTTTCAGATTTTGCTCGAATTTTTGCGCCGTTGACCCAGTTGACCCGTAAGGATGTACAATTTGCTTGGACAGCAGAGTGTCAGAGTTCTTTTGAGAAGTTGAAGCAAGGCTTGATGACGACACCCATTCTCACGATTCCAGATGGAACCAGAGGATTCTCAGTGTATTGTGATGCTTCAGGCAGAGGCTTGGGATGTGTTCTGATGCAGCATGGGAGGGTAATAGCTTATGCGTCATGACAATTTCGTGATCATGAGAGGAATTGCCCAACCCATGACTTAGAGCTGGTAGCAGTAGTATTTGTACTTAAGTTGTGGAGACACTACTTGTATGGAGATAGGGTGGAGATTTTCACCGACCACAAGAGCCTGAAGTATGTGTTTACTCAGAAGGATCTCAACATGCGTCAGAGGAGATGGCTAGAGCTACTTGTGGATTATGATGTCAACCTGTAGTACCATCCAGGGAAGGCCAACGTTGTTGCAGATGCATTGAGCAGGAGAGCCGGAGTTTATTTCCTAACAGCACAACCAGAGCTGTTAGCAGATCTTCAGAAGATGGGTATATAAGTTGTCCTTCCTACCAGTGTGGCATTGATGGCCAGCCTGCAAGTTCAGTCCAGTATAGTCGAGAGGATCCGGATGGCGCAGTTAGCAGATTCTAAGCTTCAGCGACTCAGAGCAGAGTGTGAGGCAGGACGGAGACCAGAGTTGTGCATTCATGAAGACGGAACACTTAGGCATGGAAGGCGTCTTTGTGTACCCAGTGGCGATATCTGACAGGATATCATGGCAGAGGCTCACAGTTCGCAATATTCCATTTATCTCGGTGGCACGAAGATGTACCGTGATATCTGTCAGCACTTTTGGTGGAATGACATGAAGTGGAAGATAGCCCGATTTGTCTCTCGATGTTTGGTTTGTCAACAAGTTCAGGTTGAACATCAGAGGCCAGCTGGACTTCTTCAGCCCTTGCCGATTCCAGAATGAAAGTGGGAGCATATAACCATAGATTTTGTGACTGGATTTCCTAGATCCCCAGCTGGCAGAGACGCCATTTGGGTTATTATAGACAGACTCACGAAGGTGGCTCACTTTCTCCCGTTCAGAGTTGGTCAGTCGACGGCTCAGTTAGCGGAGATGTATCTCCGGCAGATTGTCAGATTGTACGGTGTACCAGTCAGTATCACCTCGGACAGAGATTCCAGATTTACGTCGAACTTTTGGCGTAGCCTGCAAGAGAGTTTGGGGACTCGCCTCCAGTTCAGCTCAGCCTATCACCCGTAGACAGATGGCTATTTAGAACGCACGATCCAGACTCTTGAAGATATGTTGAGATCTTGTACACTCGACTTCAGTGGTTCGTGGGAAGATCACCTGCACCTGGTGGAATTCTCGTACAACAACAGTTTCCAGGCCAGTATCCAGATGGCACCGTTCGAGGCACTGTACGGTAGGAAGTGCAGATCCCCGCTGGCATGGGATGATGTTGGAGAGAGGCAGATGCTCGGTCCGGAAATGATTGCTTAGATCGTTGAAGTGGTCAGGAGAGTCAGAGATCATCTTCGAGTTGCCCAAGATCGCCAGCGTCATTGGGCCGATTCTCATCGGCGCCCTCTTGAGTTTTCTGTCGGCGACCATGTATTCCTGAGGATTTCGTCTAACCATGGCGTCATTCGTTCCGACGTACGGGGAAAGCTTAGTCCTAGGTATATAGGACCGTTCGACATTCTGGAGCGAGTAGGAGATGTATCCTATCGTCTCGCTCTTCCGTCGTCGCTACGTGAGGTGCATGACGTATTCCATGTATCCCAACTATGACGGTATATCCCGGACCCGAGCCACATCCTGGATCATTCGAAATTGGTTGTTGGTAACAACCTTTCATATGAGGAGAGGCCCATGTCTATATTAGATCGGAGAGAGAAGATACTCAAGAACAAGACTATTAGTTTAGTCCGTGTTGCTTGGGGTCATCACTCTTTGGGTGAGTCGACGTGGGAGCGTGAGGATGATATCCGATCGCGATATCCCGACCTGTTTGACTCGTAAGGTATAATATCTTTCTTATGCCTTATGCTTTAAGTTCCTTGCTCGAATGGATGACTGCTTGATTGATTGCCTAGTTATAACTTGCTTGTGATTAGTATAGCATGTCCTTGCTTCTCTAGCATCTTAATTAAATTCCGAGGATGTAATTCTTTTAAGGTGGGTACAGTTGTAATGTCTGTAGTTCGTATTACGTATTTTAGAATACGTGTACGTATCTTGACTCGTATTGCATGTCTCCTGGCTTGGTTCGACTTGTTTGGATTGGCTTGGTTCGGCTTGGGTTGCTTATTGGTTCATCATGAACCAAGCAGAGAACCCTTACCTACTACCACCATCTTCATTTATTAACCCATTCCCTCACTCTCTCTCTCTTCATTACTCTTCTTCTCCTCCACCTTTACTTTTCACCTACCAGGGAGAGAGAGAGAGAGAGCTCTTAGGCAAGTGCAGCTTGCTTCATGGAGGAACCTAAATTTTATTGTTCCATTTTCTTCTCTACGAGATTCTAACACACTTTAATATTTAGCATTTCCAATTTTCATGGTTCAATTTGTGTAGATCTAAGTTTATTTTATTTTTGGATTTCTTAGATTTTGATCTACTTAACATTGTTATTTCCAAGTTTTGATGATTCCATGTTGTAGAGAATTTCGTTCTGCCCCATTTTGACCTATGGAAGTCTGGATTCCGACCTTGGATGAAGGATTTATGAAGCCTTAAAGCTATGGACTCCATGGTTCTTCTTCTCGGACAAGCACAGAAGAAGAACAGCTTCTGTGCCGCATGTCAGTCTTGAGCCGCATGGCAGCACTTGACCGCATGAACATTCATGCGGCAAGTCTTTCTTAGCCGCATGGCGCATTACTTCCCCGAGCCGCATGAAGACAATTCCCTGAGCCGCATAAGATCCGCCCCTGGCCCAGCCGCATAAGACCCCACTTGAGCATTGTCACGACCCGCACCCTAGAGTAAGGGCACGAGAGGTGAATACGCCCAGCTTACGCCACAGTGTCGGTGGTAGAACGCTGTCCAAGGTCAATCATCTAACAATATAAAGGTACCTGTACAGTATATACACTCCGAATGGAGGTGGCATAGCAATATACGGTCTCAATCACATCTAAGGCGGAATGATAAGATAGAAAGATAGCTAGAATAATGCTGAAATGAAAGATCCACATAAGTACAACCAGAGAGAGATAATGCTAAGTGTCTAAGATAAAACTCAACAACATCCAGAATATACAAGATCCTAATATACAACTCAAATCCCCAATAACATGAAATAAGAGAAACCTAAACTAAGGAACATCAGCCTCTACAGCTAGTGGATCCGACTGGAAATCTGGGTCACAAGAGTCATCTATAGCTGTCCCATAGTAGGTGTCTACGCAGGCCTCATCCTCATCCTCTGTAATATTTTCAACGGGTCCAGTCAGGACAGGAGCGAGTACAAAACATCTCATGCAGTTCATATCAAGTTAGGAAATATAAAGCATGCAATAGAGTAAGATACAGGAAACGCTGAAAGAAGAATGTATATAAAAAACAACAGAGATTTGATAATAGAAAATATCTATATATGATAAGTAAGAGCTGTAAGCAATATGTGATTTAGAGTACAATATGGCTATGTAAACGGTTTAGGACAATGCAATGGTAACTCCATTGTACGTGAGTGCACAATAGACATATACAATAGTTATACAATATTGTACAATAGGATTTGATTACATAACCAATTCTACTCTCCCTCTCCAATAAATACACAAGGATCCACTCCAGTTACGTTATCTTATACAATAGTGTACAATGTTATACAATAGATGTACAGTGTTATACAATAGTTGTACAATAGTCTATCCATGGAACTCATGTGATAATGAGAGTACAATATGCACAATGAGTATACAAGGATAAGGGTATTCAATAAATACAATATGTAAGTGAAGCACACATCACAATATGTATTTAGTGAATACAAGGGGATAACATCTCAAAAGAAGATCCATATAGTACCAATCCGTGATAACAATCGTGTCAGCATTAAGTACAGTAATCTAGAGCAAGAATGTAAATCCAGACAAGTATGAAACGGTCAGAAAATGTACTCGCCTGGTATCTGAATAGCTGTAGTAAATGTACTGTCCGGGATGAGGTACCTGACTCCAAGTTAGAGCAACACAAGTCAAGATGTATACATGGGATGATAAATGTAATCTACAATGCATCTGCATGCTGTCTAGGTCAAACTAGACTAAAGTCAACACTTGGTCAACTCTAGTCAACTACACTAGTCAAACTAGGTCAACTAGGTCAAGTCCTAGTCCCAACAAGTCTAACAAGTCTCGCTAGGCCTAACCAACCTAGTCTAGAAACCAAATACAAGCACAAGCCAAATCAAGCTAGGCTAGCATTCATACACAAACACAAGATCAAGGACCACACAAGCATATATATATATATATATATATATATATATATATATATATATATATATATATATATATATATATATATATATATAAGTACATAGCACTCTATAATACATATATGTATATTACATTTCACATCACACATGCATACACATATGCATTCCCATATCCATACAACAAGGCATCTATACATTATGCATACCATCATGCTTGTATGTATATATATATATATATATATATATAGGAGTGAAAAAAAGGGAAAGGGTGAAATGTGTGTGTCACTTTGTATAGGGCACATGTGAAGATGGGGGTGTCATGTTATATGTGTATGTGTACATGGTGTGTAATAAGGAATAGGAATGAGGGCTCGTACATGTGTGACAGTAAAGGGAAATCAGTTTTGTGTGTTGAGAGGGTGGGAAACTAACATATTTAGATGGCCAAGGTTTTGCACCAAGGAAACTGAACAAAAAAGAAAGGGATTGATTTCAGTTTTCAAATCAACCCAAAAACTCAGTTAATATCAGGTAATTAGTGAACGAATCAATATGTGCAACTATATGTAAATCTCAGGTTTTCATGTCAGTGTCCATCTACATTGTTATCATGTGTGAATGAGGGTGTGCTCAGTTCAATGTGACAGTTCACATTCCCAGGTTGTGTGTGTGTGTGATGTGAACAAACACAAGCATAACAATCACATTCCCTTTATTCTCAGAAAATGGGCTTATGTAATGGCAGTTAATCAATAGGTTGTGTGATACTTGGGATTATCAAGACAATAAGTAAACGACAGTGCATAGAGATCTCAGGAACAATGCAAAGCAATTTCGAAAACCTTTAATCCCATACTAGCATGAACTCCCATCATGTACATTAACTCATTCATACATAGGTGAATTGATCCTTGAAATTTTATCATTGAAGACAGTTTAAATACAAGAAATTCTCAGATTTCAGCCCCAAATAATTTCGAAACCCCATGCCATTCGAAAATCAGTCACTACCACAACCATAGTCCTAATGCAACTAAACTTAGTTAGATATAGGAAATAAACATTGCAATTAAACCAAATCAAAATTAGTGAAACACAATTAGCTTGGAATTCTCAGGTTCAACAGTGCATGTATGTGACAGTGTATCAGTCGAATGAATCTCAAAGCCAAACTGCAAAACAAAGACTAAATTCTTATGGCATGTGAACCCCTAACATGTAAGTTAACTCAGCTACATCTAGGTGAATAAAGGTTGCAGTTTAATCATCAAGAATCAGTTTAGAATCACTTAATCTCATAAATTCAGTATTCGAAAGCAAGTATCAGTCTTAACAGTTCAACTCAAAATCAATTGCAAATTTCGAAACAAAAACCCATGCCATCAACAACCCTAACATGCTAGGCTAAACTCAGTTATGTTTTACATTCAAAAGAAAAACCCATTAAACTCAGTTTTATCAATTCGAATATCAGTACAGTAGGGAACAGGAACCATGTATCAGTAAAAATCCATTTCGAACCCAACACCACATCCAAACCCAAACCATCTTGTACAGAGTGTCCCCCACGTGTACATGTGTCAGGGGGGTCATACTCGTGTCCAGGAAACTGGACACGAAGTGTCCAAACAGATCGAACACACAGTGACAGAAACAGGAAAAATAAATCATCGTGCAGCCATGTCGAGCCTTCGTACTCTCGACACAAGATGACACGTGTCTCGTGCTTGTGCACACGTGTAGAGGGAACATAGGGGTGTGTGTCCACATGTCTGCACAACCCTCAACACGTGTCGTGTCCAAGAAATTTGAGCGTATCAGACGCAATCTTTCACGCGTAGCAGTACAGTGTAAATCCAGTGCACGTGTCCGTGCTCCCTCGATACGACACAAGGCCGTGTCAAACTGTCACGACCCGCACCCTAGAGTAAGGGCACGTGACGTGGGTACGTCCAGCCTACGCCGCAGTGTCGGCGGTAGAACGCTGTCCTAGGTCACAACATCTAACAGTTGAAGGTAATAACAGTTATACTCCCCGAATGGGGGTGACATAACAGAAATATAACTCAATCACAGCTAAGGTAGAACAGGAAAAGATAGAATGATAATGAAAGATAATACATCAAGAACAGGAGAATCACAGAGATACAATCCAGAATTCTAAGTGTCTAAAATAATACATATCTCAGAATATCTCAAAATCTAATACAGTGATCCAGAAAGTAAGACAGTCCTAAGCTAATGGAGTGTCGTCTACTGCTAATGGATCCTGCTGCTGGTCCAAGTCCAGGCACTCATCTAGTGTGGCACCGTAGTAAGTAGGGCAGAACGCCTCAGCCTCGTCCTCTGTAATATTTTCAACAGGTCCAGTCAGGACGGGAACGAGCACATATCTCTTAAACAGTTCATAGCAAGTTAGGAGTATAAATCATGCAATAGAGTAAAATACAGAAAGTGCTGAATGGAAGTACGAGTAAACAGGAGATATTTTGTAACTGAAAGTAAATACATGATAGTAGAGACTGTAAGTGGCTACGTGATTTAGAGCACAATATGGTTATGTAAACGGCTTGGGAGCACATGAATACAAATAAGGAGGCACATGAATACAGCTACTGGGATAGTGTTCACATAACCAATTCTACTACCCCGCCCCAATCAATACACAAAGATCCATTCAAGTTACGTTATAAGCACATGAATACAGCTAAGATACGTGAACTCATGTAATGAGTAGTACATGAGGCACATGATAAGCACATGAAAGCACATGAGAACATGTAATAACATGAACTAGTACGAGTACAAGGAGTACCTGATGCACATGATAAAGTACATGAACATGAAATACCCGATGCACCCGTAGAGGGATAACATCTCAGGAAAGGATCCATATAGTACTAATCCATGAAGATACGTGTCAGCATCATGTAGAGTAATCTAAAGCAAGAATATAGTCCAGACAGGTATGAAAAGATCAGAGAATGTACTCGCCTGCTAACTGAATGTCCGAGATGAAAGTACTATCCGAGGAGTGGTGTCTGGCTCCTATTTAGAACAGTACAAGTCACAACAAGTCCAGAATAGTAATAAAATGCACTACAATGTGTTCTACATGAATCTAGGTCAATTTAGACCAAAGTCAACTCTTGGTCAACCCTAGAAGTCAAACTAGGTCAACCAAGTCAAACCTAAGTCAACTAGTCTAATCTAGGTCTAACAAGCCATTCTAGGTCTAATAAGACTAAACAGTCTATCTAGACTCCAACTAGGCATACCATGCCTAACCATACCATAATCACATAACCACATGACATTGACTATATCTAATAATACATAAAATACTATATTAATATAATCTATTAAGAATACATATAACCTATAGCCACTATACAATATCACCCATACTCTATATATATCTAATATATATATAAAAGCACACATACTCTTATATATAGGAACTTGTATATATATCACAATGCATATATATAATATACATACATAGAAAAGGAGAGAGGGGGCACATGAACATTCAAGTGTGTGTGTGTGAAAGAGGGTGATAGGGTGTGTGGGTGTGTGACTGCTCAGAATTTGAGAAACAGTGAGGAAATGAAGACAGTGGCTATTACAGGAATTCAGTTTTAAACAAAAGGAAAAGGCCAACATTTCAGTTGGCAGTTACAATGGAATACCATTCATGAAATCAGTTAAGGAAAAAGGGAAATCAAACCTCAGTTCAAATAGGAAGTAATCTCAGATTTAAGGACAACCATTCTCAGTTTTTTTTTTAGAAAACAAACCTTGCAATCAATGAAAAGGAAAAATTAGTGAGGACAGTTCAAGGAAAGGACAGTAAGTAAATTCCAGGTTTTGAAGAAAATAGCATTGCAATCCAATGAAAAGGTAAACTCAGGTTTACACATATTTGAAACCACACATTATCAATCCCATTCTCAGGTTTTGTTCACAAAAATGAAAGGGAATTGGTCCATGAAGGACTGAAACCATCCCAGGTTTTAAGAACCATTCCCAGTCTCAGGTTTTTAAGCCAATTCGAAAAGGAAACCCAATGTCAAAATCTCAAAGGAATCAGTCCAGACTTATAAACTCAAGTTTATACATTAACAGTGAATCACATCAGTTAAAGGGAAGAACTGGAAATCAATTCTCAGTTCAAGAACCATTCTCAGGTTTTGCATAGGAAAACCAATTCAGTTAATAAGAAGATCCCAACATAATTGAAATGGGAAGGAATTCAGTCCATCAAACTTATTCTCAGGAAAATGGAAAAACTGGGAAAAATAAACTCAGTTCAACATATTTAAGTATTGACAGTTGTATTTCGAAACCAAACCATTGCCTAATTCCTCATTTCCAATTCCAAAGCCTATAATTGAATGTAAAAACTTAGCTAGCATGAATTGTAACATGTGGGGATATCTAAACAGTGAGAAACAACATTACACAGGAAATTAAAAGAGGTTTGGAAAATCTGGAACTAAGTATCAGAGAAAGTTTCAGGAACATGCCAATAGCCCAATTCGAAACCCAATATCACAATAAAAACCTAAATTAACATGTAACTAAAATCTAAAAAGGATTATACAACATATATGTGATCTAATTAACAGTTTAAACATGCTAATTAACATTCAAAATGAATCAAAACAGAGAACAACACACAGTGCACTGATATGTGCACAGTGCACGAACAAGGCACACACGAATCCGTGTCCGACACGACACGAGAGTTTGTGTCAGCCTGGGGTTCTCGTGTCAGTCATGAGAACGACACACGTATCCAATTTCGTGGGCTCAAACGCTGTGTGCACTGAGAAAATGTACACGAGCAGCAGGGGAAAATCCTGCCAGCGTGTGCACTCGTACGAACGCGTGTCCACGCGCCTGTGTCGACTCAACCCGACACGAAATCATTTTCAAAGCAACAGAAATGCATAAGCGAGATGAATATCTATTTTCCTATTCAAACACAATTCACAAAATCAAACGAAATGCCCTATGAGGCATTTCGTCGAACACGTTCCTATACACACTGATACGTGTCCGATACGGACACGTAATGGGTTCAAATTCTAGGATTAGCCTATCCTACTGTTAGGTTAGGGTTAGGGCATCCTAGAAATGAATTTTAACAGAATTTACATGGAGTAAAATAGATTATACCTATTGATGAACAAAAGGTTAAAATCCCCAAATGGGAAGAGTTCCTCAAGCCACCAAACTCCCTCAAATTGTGTCCTTCCTGAAAATACTCAACACCAACAGCAAGTAGACTAATATTAGGTCCTATTGCAATTGGTTTGGAGAAATTTGGAGTTGAAATGGATTTTCTAAGAATTTACAAAGATGGAGACTCACCTCTTCCAAATGGCAATGATTCCTAAAGAGGCAAGCCCTAATTTCAAGGTGCTATAAATGGGGGGGGGGGAACACTAGTTGGCCGGCCAAGATTTTTAGGGTTAGGGTTTGGTCCAAGGGGTGTGGGCCTATGGGCCATTAAGCCTTTAAGTCATAAAATGGCTTGTGATTTCACAAGCCATTCATTAATCAATCTAACTCCTAATTTCCCCAAACTAATTCCAATGAGTTAATCCTCACTAACTTAAGTCAACCTAGGGTTCCATATCCTAATCACATAGTCCTGACCTAGGTTGGCCACAAGGTTAGTCTCCAAAGTCTACATAAGTCCAAGTCACTAAAACACCAAAATCAATTATACTAAAATTACTTAAAAATCACATTAATTATAAATAATAATAATAATTCCAAATTAAATTCCAAAATTTTGAAAATGACCAAAATACCCTCAAGCTAGAAAAGTGGTAGTGACAAATCTACCCCCCTTAAAATAATTTCGTCCTCGAAATTTAAAGGCGAAGCTAACTGCTAAGAAGGATAGAAAAGTATACCTCAAGGTCCAAAAAGATAGGGGTACCGCTCGCGCATCTCATCCTCCCGCTCCCAGGTAGACTCTCCTGGAGAATGATGCCTCCATGCGACGCGTACCAAGGGTATCACCTGGTTCCTCAATACCTTCTCCCGGCGATCCAGAACCTCCACAGGCTGCTCTGGATAACTGAGAGTAGGTCCAACCTCTATCTCCGAGTGATCGAGCACATGGCTAGGGTCAGCCACGTACCGTCTCAACTGTGATACGTGGAATACGTTGTGAACTCCCACTAGTGCAGGTGGCAAGTCTAGCCTGTATGCCACGTCACCGACTCTCCCGCTGATAACGAAAGGGCCAATAAAGCGCGGGCTAAGCTTCCCACCTCTACCAAAACGTATCGTACCACGAGTCGGAGATATCCGCAGAAAAACCATGTCTCCAACCTAATCACAAGCAAGGTCTCAAGTTACTAAAAATCAAACACGATCAATCAAACAAAACAAAACAAAATACAACCTAATTCTAATCCTATCTCTAAATCTGTACCTCAAACTCCAGCGGCCTCCGGTGGCTATCGGCCTAGTGCCGATGTCTATCCTGCGCTACGCGAAGTCTGTCCCTGATGAGCTTCACCTTCTCGGCAGCGTCAACAACCATCTCTGGTCCCAGTAAAGCTCGCATTCCAACATCATCCTAAGATAAGGGTGTACGACACCTACGCCCGTACAGAGCCTCAAACGGTGACATCTCAATGCTGGCCTAAAAATTGTTGTTGTAAGCAAACTCCACCAAATGTAGGTGATCCTCCCAGGAACCTCCAAAATCTAGGACGCGCGTCCGCAGCATATCCTCAAGGGTCTGAATAGTCCTCTCTGACTGTCCGTCCGTCTGGAGGTGGTATGCAGTACTAAACTTGAGCTGAGTGCCCAAACTAGTCTGCAGACTCCTCCAAAAATAGGAAGTAAAGCGACTATCCTGATCTGAGACTATGCTGACGGGAACTCCGTGAATCCTGACTATCTGCCTCATATACAACTCTGCGAGCCTTTCTGTAGACGTACCCACCTTGAATGGCAAGAAGTGGGCCGATTTGGTCAACCTGTCAACGATGACCCAAATTGCGTCTTTCCCTCCTGGTGTACACGGTAACCCTGATACAAAATCCATGGTAATATGTTCCCACTTCCACTCTGGAATGGGCAACGGCTGCAGTAATCCTCCGGGCCTCTGCCTCTCTGCCTTGACCTGCTGACATACCAAGCATCTAGCTACGAAGTGGGACACCTCCCACTTCATCCCGTACCACCAGACATGCTCTCGCAGGTCCCTGTACATCTTGTTGGCACCAGGATGTATAGAGTACTGCGATCCGTGAGCCTCCTGCATAATCTTCTCTCTGAGCTCCCCGTTGGGCACACATAACCGGGAACCGTGCCTCAGGGCACCATCCTCTGCAAGTGAAAACGTACTATCCTCCAATCCTGCACTGATCTGCTCTCGGATACACCGCAGAGCCACATCCTCGAACTGTGTCGCCTTGATCCTGTCCATCAAGTCCGACTGTATCTGAAGGCCCCATAACTGCATCTGCACTCCGGGCACAATCACCTCTATCCCAAGGTCCTCCAAGTCTGCAAGCAGGTGCCGATCCATAGTCAAACACATGGCTGTCGGATACCTACTCAAGGCATCGACAACCACGTTGGCCTTTCCCGGGTGATACTGAAGTGCGATGTCAAAGTTCTTCATCAACTCAAGCCACCTGCGCTGCCTCATGTTGAGCTCCTTCTGTGTAAACACATACTTCAAGCTCTTGTGATCTGTGAAAATCTCCACCCTCTCGCCATACAGATAGTGCTTCCACAACTTCAAAGCAAAAATTACCGCCACCAGCTCCAGGTCATGGGTAGGGTAGTTCTTATCATGGGGACGTAATTGCCTGGAAGCATAGGCAATCACCTTCCCATGCTGCTGCAAGACACAACCCAGCCCCTTCCCTGAAGTATCACTATAAATAGTGAAACCACCTGATCCTGAAGGCAATGTCAGAATCAGAGCTGTCGTAAGCCGCTTCTTCAACTCATCAAAAGCTGCCTAACACTCCTCTGACCAAACATACTCAGTATCCTTCCGGGTCAACCGTGTCAACGGCTCTGCAACCCGGGAGAAATCCTGCACAAATCTCCTATAGTATCCTGCCAGCCCCAGGAAACTCCTGATCTCTGCCACTGAAGTCGGCGCTGCCCATGCCTCAACTGCTACAATCTTCTTGGGGTCAACTGAGATACCATCTCCAGTCACCACATGCCTCAAGAAGTCCACCTGGTCCAAGAAAAACTCACATTTGGAGAGTTTTCCATAAAGCTGCTCCCTCCTGAGAGTCTCCAGCACTATCCGCAGATGCTCCTCGTGCTCCTCCTCAGTCTTGGAATATACCAAGATATCATCAATGAACACCACCACGAACTTGTTCAAGTACTGGT
The DNA here is from genome assembly GCA_029216955.1 of Iris pallida. NCBI lineage: Eukaryota > Viridiplantae > Streptophyta > Magnoliopsida > Asparagales > Iridaceae > Iris > Iris pallida. The sequence goes on from JANAVB010044216.1 coordinate 2,622,452, forward strand.
GGAACACCTTGTTCATTAGATTCATAAACACTGCTGGTGCATTGGTTAGCCCAAACGGCATAACCAAAAACTCAAACTGCCCGTACCGCGTCCTGAAAGCGGTCTTGGGAAAATCCTCCCCCTTCACCTTCACCTGGTGATAACCCGACCTCAAATCAATCTTGGAGAACACCCGAGCTCCGTTCAACTGATCAAACAGATCATCGATCCGTGGCAGTGGGTATCTGTTTTTGATGGTCAGGTTGTTAAGTGCCCTGTAGTCGATACACATCCGTACCGACCCATCCTTCATGGGTACGAAGAGTACCGGTGCACCCCAAGGTGAAGAACTCGAACGGATGAAGCCCTTGTCCTGCAGCTCATCCTCCTGCTTCTTCAGCTCCACGAGTTTACTGTTGTTCACTCGATAGACATGCTGGGAGATCGGTTCTGCGCCGGGAACCAAGTCTATCGAGAACTCTACATCTCTGTCCGGTGGAAGCCCTGGCAACTCCTCTGGAAATACGTCCATAAACCCTGCGATCAAGGGATGCGGAGCCACCTGCTCCTCGACTGATGCTCCACAGAAGACTCCGCCGTCCTGCTCCGCCTGCCGTCGGGTGTACTCAAACTCTGGCTCTCCTGGCGCCCCGAACAAAACTCTACCCCCACGGCAATCAATACGGGCGTGGTGTCTACTCAGCCAGTCCATACCTAATACAATGTCGTAGTTCGGTAATGGCATGACTAGTAGACTCACCCTCAACTCTCGGCCTCCTAATATGACACTCCGCCCTCTGCAAACATCACTCACGAGCCACCCCCGGTCATGATCTTACAGGTCCCAGGCAATGGTTCAGAAACCAGACTGTGTCTAATAGCATACGATACTGACACAAAGCTGTAGGAAGCCCCGGAATCAAAGAGTGCAAAAGCTGGAAGGGAATCTAGGAGAACCGAACCTGCTATCAGCTCTTCGATGGCCTCGGCATCCTCAGCTGCCATGGCGAAAGCTCGCCCCTGCTGTCCACCTCGTACCTGCTGCTGGTGCTGCTGGAACCTCTGCTGCTGGATTTGCAGGGCTGGTCCCCTCTGCTGGCCTGCTGGAGCCTTGGCTCCACCTTCCTGCTGTCCTCGCCCAAAAGCTCCTGGGCAGTCCCTCAACTGGTGATCTCCCGTACCACAAAGTAGGCACTTGCTTAGCTTCTTCATGTACTCATAGATCATGTTCCCCGGCTTCTTGCAGAAGGCACAAATGACTACCTGACGAGGTGCCTGCTGCCCTCTCTGCTGCTGGTGCTGCTGCTGAAAGGGTGCACGACCCTGCTGTTGAAACTGCTGAGCTGGCCTCTGCTGCTGCTGCTGGAAGTGAGGCCTCTTGGCCTTTCCCTGACTGCTGCTGACACCCTGGAAGTCACGACCCATCTTCTGCTTCAGTCCTAGGTCGTCTTCCGCCGCCATAGCCCCAGAAAATATCTCAGCATAAGTAGCGTTCCGGTCGCTCTTCGTCAGCGACCGAACCTCTCTAATCAAGCCTCGGCGAAACTTCCTCGCCTTCGTCTTCTCAGACAAGTCATCAATGAACCGGGCCAATCTGCAGAACTCTCCGGCATACTCAGCTACCGTCTGGTTCCCCTGAACCAGAGCCTCGAACTGTGCCTCGATACCTCCCAAGGCAACATCAGGAAAGAACTGCTCCTTAAACAGCTCCTTGAACTGGGCCCAAGTCTGGCCCTCAACTCCCATCCTGGGATCTGTCTGATACCACGCACGGGCTAAGTCCTGCATCTGACTGCCTGCCGCCTCGATCTAGAGTCGATCTGGTATCTCCGCCAGTCGGAAGATCTCCTCAATATGCTCTATCCAGTCGTCTGCAATATGGATGCCCTATGTGCCGAAGAACTCCCGAGGATGCATCTTCTGGAAGTCCTGAATGTCCTTCTCCCTCCGACGGGGCTGCTACTGGGTCCCTGAGCTGTAATCATCTTGACTGTGGTGTGAACCAGCTGGTGTGCCTCATCGATCCCCTGCCTGAAATCTGCAGTCTGTCTCGTCTGCTGCTGCTGGTGGGACTCAAGAATCCTTTCCACAAAGGAGAAGAGATGTGCAGCATCTACCATCCCCGCAGGCAGAGGCTGCTGCGGTGGAAGGATCTCAGAAATCACAACTGGTCTCCTGACTGGTGGAGGTGCTCCTCCAAAAGTGGCAGAAACACCGACTCCTGAGGGCTGCACTGGCCCTGTGGCACTGGGAGCTGGCTGCTGGACACGAGAGGTGGCAGACCCCTCTCCAGCATCTCCCGTCACGGGGCGATGCGATCGCGTCTCAACCATCCTGGAGACACAGATCAAACAAGAAACAATTACTGAGAATGAATTGAAATATCAAAGGAGGACAGTTTAAAGTTCTAAGGAAGAAATAAGAAGCAAAATAGATATACGGAATCTGATAAAGAATTTTCCTAGTGTGATTGAGTACCTTTAAAAATATGCTAATTCCTACTGCAGGCTGTAGCGATATTCTAGTTCGAATACCACTACATTTCCAACCTAGACCTGCATGGGCCACCACTAAAAACGTGTCACGACCCGCACCCTAGAGTAAGGGCACGTGACGTGGGTACGTCCAACCTATGCCGCAGTGTCGACGGTAGAACGCTGTCCTAGGTCACAACATCTAACAGTTTAAGGTAATAACAGTTATACTCCCCAAATGGGGGTGACATAACAGAAATATAACTCAATCACAGCTAAGGTAGAACAGGAAAAGATAGAATGATAATAAAAGATAATATATCCAGAACAGGAGAATCACAGAGATACAATCCAGAATTCTAAGTGTCTAAAATAATACATATCTCATAATATCTCAAAATCTAATACAGTGATCCAGAAAGTGTCCAATTTTGTGTCAGTCATGAGAACGACACACGTGTCCAATTTTGTGGGCTCAAACGCTGTGTGCACTGAGAAAATACACACGAGCAGCAGGGGAAAATCCTGCCAGCGTGCGCACGCACGCGACCGCGTGTCCACGCGCCTGTGTCGACTCAACCCGACATAAAATCGTGTTCAGAGCAACAGAAATGCATAAGCGAGGTGAATATCTATTTTCCTATTCAAACACATTTCACAAAATCAAACGAAATGCCCTATGAGGCATTTCGTCGAACACGTTCCTATACACACTGATACGTGTCCGATACGGACACATAATGGGTTCAAATTCTAGGGTTAGCCTATCCTACTGTTAGGTTAGGGTTAGGGCATCCTAGAAATAAATTTAACAGAATTTACATAGAGTAAAATAGATTATACCTATTGATGAACAAAGGGTTAAAATCTCCAAATGGGAAGAGTTTCTCAAGCCACCAAACTCCCTCAAATTGTGTCCTTCCTGAAAATACTCAACACCAACAGCAAGTAGACTAATATTAGGTCCTATTACAATTGGTTTGGAAGAATTTGGAGTTGAAATAGATTTTCTAAGAATTTACAAAGATGGAGACTCACCTCTTCCAAATGGCAATAATTCCTAAAGAGGCAAGCCCTAATTTCAAGGTGCTATAAATAGGGGGGGAACACTAGTTGGCCGGCCAAGATTTTTAGGGTTAGGGTTTGGTCCAAGGGGTGTGGGCCTATGGGCCATTAAGCCTTTAAGTCATAAAATGACTTGTGATTTCACAAGCCATTCATTAATCAATCTAGCTCATTTTCCCAAACTAATTCCAATGAGTTAATCCTCACTAACGTAAGTCAACCTAGGGTTCCATATCCTAATCACATAGTCCTGACCTAGGTTGGCTACTAGGTTAGTCTCCAAAGTCTATATAAGTCAAAGTTACTAAAACACCAAAATCAATTATACTAAAATCACTTAAAAATTACATTAATTATAAATAATAATAATAATTCCAAATTAAATTCCAAAATTTTGAAAATGACCAAAATACCCTCAAGCTAGAAAAGTGGTAGTGACACAAACTCGAGGGGTGGAACGTCAGTGTGTGCCCCCCACCTCCATGCCAAGTGGCAGCCTGCCACGTGGCGCGTGCAAGGAGGAAAGCCCCTCGAGCAGCAGGGCACTGCCCGTGTGTGCTGCGAGCGTGTTCGTGTCCTGTTTGGACACGGACACGGCTCGAAAATCAACTCAGTCCATAGGGAAATTAGTAAACACATATAAATCAATATTTCCATTCAAATACTTTTCAAAAATAGCAAATAAATTCCCTTTGTGACATTTCATCAAACACATGTATAAACACAATGATACGTGTCCGAAACGGACACGAAATAGACACGACTCGGCATGAAACCAATACCTACAACTAGGGGACACCTAGGGCTATACATACATGCAAAGAAAACTGAATATTAAGACAATTTAAGGGGTTTTACCTATAGGTGCAATTAGCATAAAAAAGCTTCAATGGGGGGGGGGTGTTCTTCTTGATGGCCAAAATCCTCAAATTGATTTGAACCTGAGATTTCTCTCCATGAATACAAAATAGGGCTAGATTAGGATCATTTGCAAAAGACTAGAGTGAAAAAGGATTAAAATTGAAGAATCTAGGGATTGGGGAAGAAATGACATTACCTCTTTCTTCAAAATGTTGAAACATTACAAAAGAGGCAAGAACATGGAGGAGATGAATTTATAGGGTTGGGAATGACTTAGTGGCTGGTCATAAAGGATAAAATTAGGGTTAGGGTTTCTAGTTATGGGCCATGGGCCAAGTTTCATAAGTCATGGAACCAATTCTAAGTCTCAAGCCTACGTACCAAATCACTAAGCCTTCTATTCAAGTCTTGATTCCTACATGACTAACTTAGATTAACTTAAGTTAGACTAGGGTCTCACCATGCTAATCAAGTCACCTTAACTAGAGTCAACATCTAGGTTAGTCTCTTAAGTCACAACTAGTAAAAGTCAAATCAACAATCGTCAATCCATTAAATAAATCAATAATTCTAATAAGTCAAAATGACCAAATTACCCATAGGCTAAAAATAATAAATAAAAAATTCTAATCACATGGTTAGGCTCTAGGGCAGACAATCTCTAGGGTTTCACTAGCTGCACATCAAAATCACAAGTCATGATTTTTAAATAGTTTTAAAATGATTAAAAATCACCAAAAATCATATTATTAATTAAATATCATAATTAAATAAATTAAAATTCAAAATTCAAAATTATCCTCATTTTAGAAACTGGGTGTTACAAGCATAGCCGTATATGCTTGATTCATCCCGAGCCGCATGAGCCCTGATTTCACCCAGCCGTATGAACTCCAATAAACGCAGCCGCATATGCTCGACGGATTCCTCAGCGCATAAGCTGCCCTTGACTTCTAGCCGCATGAACACTAGCATCCTCTGCCGCATAGGCCTTGCCATGACCTAGCCGCATGTACTTATTGAACCGCAGCCGCATAAGTCCAATTTTTTCCTAAGTCGCATGAACTCTTAATTCTTAGCCGCATAAGACCCTGTGTTCCCAGCCGCATGAGCCCCCACTACTTTTCAGCCGCATGTGCCCCCCCTTCATTCCCGAGCCGCATGGCACTGCCCCTTTTCTGTCGCATAAGCCCTTCCCTCCCGCTGCCGTATATGCCCGATTCTCCTGAGCCGCATAAGACCCTTGCGCTCTCCCGAGCCGCATGTGTCGTTCTTTCTCAGCCGCATGAGCATATATCTCTTAGCCGCATGGCTCCTTTCACAGTCTTATTCTCTTTTATTATTATTATATTATTATTATTATAATTATTAAATTGAATTGTTATATTTTGCTTATGCCATGTAAGATCTGATATGTTCCATGAACACGATAGTGGCCCGCCGTGGCGCACTCTTGACCAGTAAATCTGACATGATATGCTGTTACGACAGCTAGCCTGACATGACAAGTATGAGTGACCTGGACACTGTGGGCGATTATGTTTGTATAAATAAATCAGTACTGTCTTGCATCATGTCTAGGATGGGATCCCTGAGTACCACGGTCAGGGATACATACTGTAATTGACTAAGGCTAATAAACTAGAATAATTCAGTAGTCATGAAGTGATTTTCCAGCTACAGGCAATCTCGTTATCTGGACGCACTAAGCGGACTTGTAGCCTACCGACGAGTAGAGCATATTTCCAGCACACAGCCAAGTATTGCATCCTTCATAAACGGACATTCGACCTGGATAACTTGAATGGTTTACAGGGCTTGTGGCTGTTGGATAATCTTATTGCATCTTGCTAGTAACTAGGCCTGTGATAACCCTAGTTAGTTAAAGTATCAAGCCGTACTCATTGCTTGGCCGTGATTGATTGGATAGAGTTTAGCCCAGCTTAGTCTTATCTCGATCCTGTACAAGATTGTGACATGACATGATTAATTATGCTTGTCGTAACAATAACGATCAGGGAACCAGTTCTGTTCAGGCGAAGGGTTACAATCCCGGTCCTTGTTTGGTTTAAGGGTTGTAACCTGGCACCCGGAGCAGTTCTGCGTCTTCTCTTCGTTTATTGTCTTATTGCTCCCCATGCCATGCTGTCATGTTTTATCTTTCTTCAACAGCATGATTATTTATACTAGCCTTAACAATAAAGATCAGGGGTCCAGTTCTGTTCAGACGAAGGGTTACAACCCCGGTCCTTGTTTGGTTTAAGGGTTGTAACCTGGCTTTCGGAGCAGTTCTGTGTCCTCTCTTCGATTATTGTCTTATTTTACCCTATGTCAAGCTCATCATGTTTGGTTTGCCAACAAGTAGTTGAGACGGGTTTCTATTCAGGTAAAGGGTTCCAACCCCGGTCCTTGTTTGGTTTAAGGGTTGTGACCTGGCTACTTGAATGGTTTCCTCGTACTCAAATTACTGTTGTTATCTCTATTATCATCAGTTTCGTTTATAATCATCTTTAATATTCTATTGTTATGTGCTGGTTTTAGTTCCTAATTGAAGCCTCCTTTGTGGCACTTGCTCTTTCTTGGATCTGATCCAGCTGGTTTTGTATGACCAGATATCGGAGCAGCTCCAGAGGATCTACCGACTTTCCAGCCAGATGGTGACCACCAGGCGTAACCCTGGCAACGAGTGGATTTCTTTTGTCCTTCCACTTTATTGTAAAATTATTCTTTTGAGGCGTTTAGCCGGCGAGCACGTGTTAGCTCGATTGCACCTTTATTTACTGTCTGCCTACGGGCTGTAACATGATTGACAAATCCTAGGGTTGATCATGTATGACTGAAACACTTGCTAGTCTTGACATTTTGTACGACTAGCTTCATGATCATCCGAATATGTAATGTATGGAACGCCTTACTATTGTATATTTGGTGCTCTGACATCTTGTTACTGTTATTGCTTGCTTGAGATTGAGATAATAGGCTTGCTCATGACCATAGGTGACTGATGGATTGTAGTTAAACCCTCATGTATCTAGACAGCCGTGATCGTATAGCGAGGTGGATTGCACTTCAATATACGTAGCTGGCTATGTACGCCCCGCTCTCCAGTATTCTGGTTCTGGGGCGTGACACCTATCTCCTTAAGACCAAAGATGAAGTTCTAGACATATTCAAGGTATATAAATCTGAAGCTGAGAACCAGTTAGATAGGAAGATTAAGATCCTTGATCAGATCGTGGTGGAGAGTATACCTCAAATGAAATGAATAACTTCTGTGAAGAGCATGGAATTATTCATGAGGTAACTGCTCCTTATTCACCATAATCCAATGGAATTGCTGAAAGGAAGAATCGTACTCTTTTAGATATGGTCAATGCCATGCTTCTCAGCTCATGTGCCCCTGATAATCTTTGGGGAGAAGCCCTTTTGTCAGCCTGTTATATCCTTAATAGGATACCTAGTAAGACAAATGATAAAATCCCATATGAGTTATGGAAAGGTCGGACTCCTTAGGATCAACTATTTTAAAGTTTGGAGATGTCTAGCTAAGGTAGGAATTCCTGAACCCAAAAAGAGGAAGATAGGACCTAAGACTGTAGATGCTGTATTTATAGGATATGCCCTAGATAGCAATGCCAATAGATTTCTTGTAACCCATTCTGAAGTAAATAAAATCTCTAATAACACAATTATTGAAGCTAGAGATGCAGTTTACTTTGAGAATATTTTTTCCTTCAAGGATAGAACCCTTTCATCTTCCTCTAACCCTTCTCTCATTCCATCTACTAGTTCTCATGATCCAGTACCCAGTTCTCAACCTGAACAAGTCATAGAACCTAGAAGGAGTAAAAGAGAAATGATTGAAAAGAATTTAGAAGAAGGATTCTTCATATTTTTGATAGAGGGTGATCCCTCAACTTATGAAGAAGCCATATCCTCTCCTGATACCACTTTCTGGAAAGAAGCTATTAACAATGAGTACAACTCCATCATGGAAAATAATACTTAGTTTTTAGCAGACCTTCCTTTAGGCAGCAAACCAATAGGTTGTAAGTGGATCTTTAAGAAGAAACTTAGAGCCGATGGTACCATAGAAAAATATAAGACTATATTAGTAGCCAAAGATTTTACCCAGAAAAAGGGATTAGATTACTTTGATACCTATTCTCCTGTTGCTAGGATTTCTTCTATTAGAACCCTCCTAGCCTTAGCTTCCATTCATGACTTGTTGATCCATCAAATGGATGTAAAGACATCATTTCTAAATGGAGATTTAGAGGAAGAAATATATATGGAGCAACTGAAGGTTTTATTGCTAAAGGCCAAGAAAACAAGATTTGTAGATTAGTAAAATCTCTTTATGGCCTAAAGCAAGCTCCCAAGCAATTGCACAACAAATTTAACAAATTCATTATAGAATTTGGTTTTGTGCCAAATGAATATGACAAATGTTTGTATTCTAAAAATACAAATGAAAGTTATGTCATCTTATGCTTGTATGTTGATGATATACTTATTTTAGGATCTTCACTGGAATTGATAAATATCACTAAGAATTATTTATCTAACCAGTTTGACATGAAAGACCTACGTGAAGCAAACCTGATCCTAGGAATGCACGTGTCCAAATGCAAAGAGGATTATACTCTATCTTTAACACATTCAATTGAGAAAATGGTAAGGAAGTTTGAGTATTTTGACAAGAAACATGCCCTTACCCCTTATGACAGTAATATTGTTCTCAAGAAGAATGGAGGATCATCTATAGAACAACATAGATATTCACAAATGATTGGGTCCCTTATGTAGGAACGAAATTGTAAAGCAGAATACTCTAGAGGGGGGTGAATAGAGTTGGCAGCGGAATAATGCTAATTAAAAAATGTTAGCAGCAAGATCACAGAATAATAATCACAACTAAATAAAGTAAATGCAGAGATAAGAAAGCAAACGCAAAGACAGTGATGTATACTGGTTTTTCTTTGTTGAGGACTAGTCCAGTCGGTAGAACTCTTGCTATCATTTGAATCTACTATTGGCAAAACTGTAAGTTTTCTTACGAAGTCCTTGCAACTTCTACAACGTAAACTTTGATACGAAGAACTCGTCCAACTTCAATTGTGAAGAGGTATTCTTCTATCAAGCCTTCTGATTACAATCACTCTGAAAATTCTAGACCGCTCCGTACTGGCAAATCGACTAGAGGATTGTAACTGGCTTAGGATCTGAAAATTAAAGCTCTAGAAAAACTCTTTGGAAGACAGTAGGCTTTGAGTAGAGAGAAGATTGAAAGTGAATGAGTGAGTTAAAATGATCGAAATCCTTCTCTATTTATAGGAGTTCCAAAGATAGAATTCTGGCAGAATTCGGGCAGAATTCGGGCAGAACTCGATGAAAAAATCTTGGTCAAATCCGCAACTGCAGGAGGACCAAGTTCCAAGGAATTCAAAAACAAACGGCCACTAACCGAACTCTGGCCGAGTTCTGTCAGGGTTTTTTAAAACTAGTTTTTGGAGAATTTTGAAAACCTTTTTGGAGCTTTTGTAAATACGAATGTTTTTCAAAATTAAGGGAATTTTAAAAACATTTTTGAAATCATTTTGGAATAGCCTATTTTCCAGTACGACTCGGTGTAAAAAGTATTTCTAGACTCAAAATAAAATAAAAAATACAATGCTCAAAGAAATACAGACTCGAACAGGCAAACAACGCTTCGATCTTGAACTGAGTAGATAGCTATTCTTGAGTATGTCCAAGGGTCCGAGATATCCTGGCTAGCTCCATATATCGAGACAGAGTTTGATCAATTATTAAAATCAGTTTGACCATATGACCAATGGGCCAACAATCTCCCCCATTTTGATAATTGACAAACTATGAACGATATAACATCTTTTGAGATAAGATATCAAAAAATTTGTTCAACATTGTTCAAAATTGTTCAATCCCTGTATTATTCTCAAAACAAAATGTTAGATACTTTTTCTCCCCCATTGTTACTTAGCAAAATAATTACGAAGAAATAGGCTCCCCCGCAATTAAAGCATAAGCTACAACAGTGAAGAAACACAAAAAAATAATATCAAAATAATGTCTCATGCAGTGAGAATATACAAGATATAACAGAGAATTATTTCACAGGCAGTTTATAATATAGAAGCAGATAAAGATGCGATAAATAAACAAATAAACTGATGTGAAAGATAAACTACGCATCCCATAAAGATAAAATGATGTTCAAGAGACATCAAGAAATATCCAGTACAAGTCCTCAAAACAAATGAACATAAAAACTAGAAAGAAAGAAACTTGGAATGTCGAAGCATTTCCAAGTGTACAGCAGACAATAGCTAAGTCTCAAAATCAGCTAATATATCACATCTCCTCCTCCTCCTCATCATCAGCATGACCGGCATGTCCAGAAGGACCAGCTCCAGAAGTACCAGCGCCAGAAGGGTGAGGAGGGGCGCCAGCGTAAAACTCACCGACAAAATTTTGAGTAGGAGCACGATCAGAACGATACCAATTATATACGTTACCGGGCTGAAAGTAGGCATGAACAGCCTCATCCTCACAGCGGTAACCAGAAAAGGATGGATCTCTAGGAATAGAACCGGCAGAATGTCCAATCTGAGCAAATCGGAGATCACCTAGAGAATTTGCTATCGCCTGATAACGAGTGACATCGCGGAACTCACGTTCGCGGGCCATATCCGTCATCGAGATATGCAAATCAGAAAGATGCTGGTGTATGCCTTCAAAGGTCATGGCATACTGCTGAGTAGGTGGAGGAGGTGGAGCAGTAGGAGGAGCAGCAGCAGTCATACTACGACGAGATAGCTTAAGAAACTTGGGCTCAGGGTCTTGAGTACAAGTTGACAGATCAATATCAAAACGCTGGAAGATGCGTGGGAGAATCATCGCATAAGAGAAATTTCTATCTCTTGCACGACAACGTCCCATCATCTGGATAATAGTCTTAGGGGCGGAAAAAGGAATCTCCTTAAGAATATGATACATAGCAGATAGTTCAAGTGATGTGACATCATCCTTTGAAGTAGACTTCAGAAGGAGAGTGGAGTAGATGATGCGATACAATTCATAACTAAACAAGTTCAAGTTATTTGCCTTGAACTTTCCAGAGCGAACTCGATCAGGGGCACAGAGTTCAGCTTTGAAACTAGCAAGTGTCGTACCGTCGGGGAAATCAAATTCAGTGATATCATCAAGCGGTGCACCCTCGTTAGGAATACCAAGGATTTTCGCTAAGAGGACATCATTGAACTCGATATCTAGTCCGCCAACACGAGTACTTACGTCAAACGTATTTATTACGATATTACAATAGAAAAGTCTAATGGCATTAGTAGCTACCGGGAAACAAAGTTTAACAACGTGTTGTAACCCTAATACCTCAAAATAAGGGCGGTGTTCTGGAAACACAGTCCATTTGATAGGAGCGCCTGTGCATATGGATCGCATAGAGAAGTCTTCATACCACAGAAGGGCTTGATCTAGGGTTTGAAAATAAAACCCATCGAACGCGCCATCGCTCGATTGAACTGGTGAAAAGAGGGAATCCGTGGGTGGATTTGAAGATGATCCTTCCTCACTAGGATTGGTCGTCTTCTTCCTTTTGAAGGGGTTGAATCCCTTAGGCGGCATTGTGCAAATAAAGTAAATATGTACGAATTTGAAAGGAGGAGAGATACGGAGTTATAATTCCCGAGATTCAAGTATGCTGTAGAGGACAACGATCTCCGCACGAATCTAAAATTTGGATGGATTTTACCACGTAGATTGGAAGAAACGAAGTGGTGAAGAACTAGGGTTTGAGAGCTTTCGCTTGGCTGCTGTTGCTGTGAAGCTGGTTTTAGAAGCAATGAAGAAGAAGAGGCTCTCGGGTTCTGGTTATATAACCAGATACCACTAACCGAACTCGGGCCGAATTCGGTCCGAACTCTAGCCGAATTCGCCTGGGGGTTCTGTTAGTTGGTTTGGGCCATTTTCTTTTTCATTGACTCATTTCAAAAATTTAATTCAAAGATTAGTAATTTCACCTTCAATTAATATTATTTTATAGATTAAATATCGTTACACAGCGACTGTCTCACCAAGTTATAGTGGACCGACTTACGAAGGTAGCACACTTTCTTCCTTTCAGAGTAGGGCAATCTACAGAAAAGTTGGCAGAGTTGTATATACAACAGATAGTCAGGCAGCATGGAGTCCCTGTTAGTATTGTGTCAGATCGAGATACCCGCTTTATATCACATTTCTGGAAGAGCTTACATCATAGTCTGGGTACCAAGTTAAGGTTTAGCACGGCCTACCATCCGCAGACAGATGGACAATCAGAAAGAATGATTCAGACTTTAGAAGACATGTTGCGAGCTTGCACTCTAGATTTTGGAGGGTCTTGGGAGAGTCACCTGCACTTGGTCGAGTTCTCATACAACAATAGTTATCAAGCCAGTATCCAGATGGCGCCATTTGAAGCATTATATGGTAAGAAGTGCAGGTCACCGCTTGCATGGGATGATATCGGGGAGAGGAAGATGCTAGGCCCAGAAATGATTGTTTAGACGGTTGAAGTAGTTAAGGGAATTAGAGAGCGACTTCGAGTTGCGCAGGATCGGCATCGTCATTGGGCGGACCAGTATCGTAGGCCGTTAGAATTCTCTGTTGGGGACCACGTATTCTTGCGGATCTCACCTACTCGTGGGGTCATCAGATTTGGCATTCGCGGGAAATTGAGTCCGCGGTACGTAGGCCCATTCGTTATCCTTGATCGGATAGGCGATGTTGCTTATCGTTTATCCCTCCCACCTTCGTTACGAGAGGTGCATGACGTGTTTCATGTATCTCAATTACGTAGGTATGTATCGGACCCAAGCCATGTCCTCGATCATTCTGAGCTGGTTGTTGGTACCAACCTGTCTTACGAGGAACAGCCTGTATCCATTTTGGACCGAAGAGAGAAGATACTCAAGAACCGAACAATTAGTCTTGTCCGTGCTGCTTGGGGTCATCACTCCTTGGGAGAGTCAATGTGGGAACGTGAGGATGATATCCGATCACGGTATCCACACTTGTTTGACTCACAAGGTATATCTCTTTCTGTATACCTTGATTGTCTTGATTTCTCATGCTTATCGCTTTATGGGTAGAGCTACTTGATATCGTAGATTGATGGATTTACATATATAGTACTTGCTTTTGATATGGTAAAAATAATTGCTTGTTCACTAGAATTGCTTGATCACTAGAATTGCTTGTATTAGTTTAGCCCCGATGTTTCTATCCTGCTTGGATTTGAAATTTCGAGGATGAAATTTTTCTAAGGTGGGTAGAGATGTCACTTCCCGTTCCCGAAATACGTATTTTTATACATGTACAACTCATGAGTATTTATTTAGTATTTATCATGTAGTATTCTGTATTTAAATTCCTTTGAAATTTTTATGTTAATTAATTATCTGCACTTTAAATTCCATGTTAATTAATTTCCTGCAAATTTTATTTCTGCAATTATATTTCTGTAATTTTATTACCTGTATTTTATTTTGCTGCTTTAGTGTTATTTGGTTCGGCCTTATTGGGTTCGGATTGGTGGTGGACAACCCGGTCCAACACCCCACCTACCACCACCCTTCCTATTTAAAGCTTCCATCTCTTTCTCTCTCCTCATTACTTCATTCTCACCATTACTACTTCTTCTTCCTCCCATTACTTCTCCACCTAACCAGCAGCAGGAGAAGGCAAGTGCAAACTTGCTTCTCAATCACCCATTTTTATGGTTCATTTGCCTTCTTCTCGTGATTCCAAGAGAGATTAGTTCTTAGCATTTTCGATTTCTACGGCTGGTTTTCTCTAGATCTAAGTTATAGTATTTTGGCTGTTCATGGGTTCTTGATCCACCAACTTAGCGTGTATTTCCGGCACTGGAACAAGGCTCCATGGGACTTGGAGTTTGGGAGATGTTTCACGCACACGTTCTTACGTGCTCGCGTAAACATCAGCCCAGTCACGCACACGTCTATACGTGTTTGCGTGTATTTTAGTCACGCTAACGTTCTCATGAGCGTGCGTGTATTTCAGTCACGCTCATGTCTGTACGTGCCTGCGTGACTTTTGAGTTACGTTCACACTGTGCGTGTCTGCGTGACTTTTGAGTTACGTTCACACTGTGTGTGCGTGCGTGTATTTTAGTCACGCTCACTCTGTGCATGCGTGTATTTTTAGTCACGCACACATCCACGAGTCTGCGTGTATTTTTAGTCATGCACACTTCCATGAGTGCGTGGATTTTTAGTCACGCTCTCTTGTGCGTGCGTGAATTTTCCCTTCACGCTCACGCTGTGCTTGCTTGCGTGACTTTTTACGCTCACGCTCGCCAGCGTGTATCACTTTTCACGCATACGATTCTTGCATGACTTTTGGACTTAGCTTAGACTTGTTAGCATGACTTCCTGATTTTGGAGTTTTTATTTGTTCTATATTTAATTCATTTAATGTTGGCATGATAATTCCCTATTATATCCTTACGCCTTTTTGCATGAACCCGAAAATCTTAGCATGTTAATATTTTAATACCTATGGTTGTGTATTAGTGCCAAGTGTCTGGATTGGTTTATGGATACCCAGTAAGACTGGAACTTGACCTTGAGAGTTATAGACTCGACCCCAATTAATGCTAATTGACTTTTATGCCTTGTCACCATTGATGACGATGGTTATCTTGACTAAATTGATCATGCGTTCCTAGTTGGAACTAAGAGACTGGCTAGTCGTCTTATTGAAATAAATGAATGAGACACGTTCATGTTATGAACTATTGCAATCGACTGGCTGATCTTAAATATTGACATACATGCACATGCAGACTTCAATCTATTTAATTATTATTTATTTATTTATTTATTTTTACAAAGGAAGCATGTGTACTTTATGGTCAAGGCATGATTACCGTGGTTAGATTTGATTGTTGCATTACGTTATGTAAGACCTGCAACCTAACCGTACTGGTATCGTTGTAGAGTTGTGCATATCGTACCCCGTACGAAAGTACTCATTTGAATGACCATGATCCACGACATGGGATTTCACTCAACGTAGGGACTATTAAGTTAAATAAAATAATGATTGCATGGAGAGAATGGATTCCCGAGTTCTTACATGGCAGCCCGCTTGGGACGAGTAGTACCCGACGGGCCGACTAGTTCCCACAGGTACTGTAAATCTGCCACACGGGCAGGGAACAGTATCTGCTTTTATTATTATGGTATATTGTATATTGACGGGCGTCCTGCTAGAACTCGTCTAATTCATGCATGGCGTACATGATTGACTGGATCGACTAGCCTTGCTCGTACATAGTAAGAACTGAGGAATCTTTATTGCATAATTCCAGGATAACTTGGGACTCACAATAGCAAGCCGTAGGATTTGATTGGCCGTTCAAGATGATTTGTTTGTGTACTGTACTACTCTGTTACCTAACTGGGATGATCAGAATGTCAGGACATGACGGACCAACTTCTGTCCTTGTTTGGTTGGGAGGTTGGTTCGAAGTGTCGTAATGTGATATGAATCCTAGTGGAAAGCAGAGATCTATTATCATTATATTCTTTTACTTACTGGTTTAGTCCTTCATATCGTCCTTCCTTGTGGTACTTGCTATTAGAGGTCTAACCTCTCTGGTTTTGCATGGCCAGATTTAGAGCCGGTTCCCGATGATCCAGCGTACTTCTACCTCCAAGATGGTCAATACTAGGAGAATGATTGCAGGAGGACTCGAGTGGGTTCCTTACTTCACCTCTCGTTTTGTTATTTACCTTTATACTTAGCCGTTTGGCACCGACATGTTAGTCGGATTGTCTTGTACTTACTTTTACATGATTGTAATTAAGTCAGACTGCAGCTGATAACAATTGTGTATACTTGCTATACCATCTGGCTATATTTTGTAAAGCCAGATCTCAAGAACATTTTGACTGAGCATTTGGGACGCCTTACTGCTTTATTTTACATGTTCTCTATTTATGCTTCTTGATTGAATGATTGAGACAATAGATGTGAAATGACCATAGTAAGACCTTTATGTAGTATGCACCCCCTCGTCTGGTTAGACAGCATTGATCGTATTATACGGTATTCATCTACCCGTAATACGTAGCTGGCTGAGTCATTCCCCCGCTCTCCAGTATTCTGGTTCTGGGGCGTGACATACACCTTTGGTAATATCACCAATTACCAAATCCTTTGGATGATCAGCCGTAAATTTTAATCTTTTTGGCAGACTCTGAAGGTAGCTGGTTCCTGGATCTTCTCTAGGAGGATCAGCTAGTGCTGAGCTTGGTGGAGAATCAGCTGGTGTTGAGCTTGGTACAGTTAGATCTTCGTCATTGTCATCGATAGTCATTTGATTCAGTTCATCAATGGTGACGTTGATTGATTCTTCGATGATCATAGTTCGTTTGTTGAAAACTCTGTATCCTTTGCTCTTGGCCGCATAACCTAAAAATATACCTTTATCGACATTTTCGTCAAACTTTCCTAAATTATATTTTGTATTAAGAATAAAGCATTTACAACCAAATATTCTAAAATATGAAACTGATGGAATTCTATCAAACCATAACTCAAATGGAGTCTTCTTCGATTTGGGTCGAATTAGAACTCTATTGAGAACAAAACAAGCTGTATTGACAGCTTCAGCCCAGAAATATTTGGGTAGACTAAACTGGTTTAACATTACTATGGCCATTTCGGATAGAGTTCTGTTCTTACGTTCTACAACTCCATTTTGTTGTGGAGTCCTAGGGCAGGAGAACTCGTGTACAAAACTGTGTGTGTCACAAAATTGCTCAAACTCTGCATTCTAGAACTCGCCTCCATGATTGCTTCTAATACGAGTGATCATATAACCTTTTTCATTCTGTACTTTCTTGTAAAAGGCGCCAAATTCGGATAATGCATCATTCTTGCGTGTCAAAAAGTATACCCACGTGTATCTAGAGTAATCATCTACAATTACAAAAGCATATAACTTACCTCCGAGGCTAGCAACTCTGCTAGGACCAAATAAGTCCATATGTAGCAATTGTAGACGTCTAGTAGTACATACTGCGTTTACTGACTTGAATGTGGATCTAGTAGCTTTGTTCTTTTCACATTGGCTGCATACCGAATCCTTCTTGAATGTTATGTCCGGTAAATCGCGTACTAGCTTCTTCGTGGATAATCTTGAGATTGTGTCCATATTTGCGTGACCGGTCTCATATGCCATAGATGACTCTCATCACTTTTAGCTATTAAGCATCTACCTGAAATGTTAGTTTCTTCCAACAAATAGAAGACATATATGTTGTCTTCCCTGATACCTTCAAAGATAGTACTACCAGTTGAGCTATCAACTATAGTACATTTGTCTTTGCCAAAGTTGATGTCATAACCATGATCAGCTAAATGACTTATGCTGAGTCGATTATGTTTCAACTCGGTAACCAGACATACATCCTTAATCACAGGATAGGAAGATTTACCAACATCACCGATACCAATGATATACCCTTTCAAGTTGTTACCGAAGGATGTAGGAACGAAATAGTAAAGCGTAATACTCTAGAGAAGGGGTGAATAGAGTTGGCAGCGGAAAAATGCTAATTAAAAATATTAGCAGCACAATCACAGAATATTAATCACAACTGAAATAAAGTAAAGACAGAGTTAAGAGAGCAAACACAAAGACAGCGATGTATACTGGTTTCTCTCTGTTGAGGACTAATCCAGTCGGTAGAACTCTTGCTACCAGTTGAATCTACTATTGGAAAAACCGTAAGTTTTCTTACGAAGTCCTTCCAACTTCTACAATGCGAGCTTTGATACGAAGAACTCGTCCAACTTCAAATGTGAAGAGGTATTCTTCAATCAAGCCTTCTATTTACAATCTCTTAGAAACTTCTAGACCGTACCGCACTGGCAAATTGACTAGAGGATTGTAATTGGCTTGGGATCTGAAATTGAAAGCTCTAGAAAACTCTTTGGAAGACTGAAAGCTTTAGATAGAGAGAAGATTGAAAGTGAATGAGTGAGTTGAAATGATCGAAATCCTTCTCTATTTATAGGAATTCCAAAGGCAGACTTCTGACAGAATTCGGGCAGAATTCGGACAGAACTCTATGAGCAAATCTCGGTCAAATCTGCAACTGCAGGAGGACCAAGTTCCAAGGATTCAAAATTACAACGGCCACCAACCGAACTCTGGCCGAACTCAGTCCGAGTTCTATCAGGGTTTAGTCAGAGTTTAGTTAGGGTTTTAAAAAGCTTTTTGGTGATTTTTGAAAACCTTTTTGAAAACCTTTTTGTAAACCTTTTTGAGAGGACACTTTAAAAACATTTTGAACTCATTTAAGGGTAGCCTATTTGCCAGTACGACTCGGTGTACAACATATTCCTAGACTCAAATAAAATGAAAATACATTGCATAAGAAATTACAGACTCGAGTAGGCAAACAGATCTTCGGTCTTGAATTCAGTGGATAGCCATTCTTGATCATGTTCAAGAGTCCGAGATGTCCCGACTAGCTTTGTATATCCAGACAGAGTTTAATCAATTATTAAAATCAGGTTGACCATATGACCAATGGGCCAACAATCTCTCCCATTTTGATAATTGACAAACTATGAATGATATAACATTAAGCTTGTTCAAAAAATCAAAAAGTAGAATTGTTCATATCCTGTATTATCTCAAAAAAATGTTAGATCGTTAATTTTTCTTCCCCTTTGTCACTTAGCAAAATAATTGCAAAAGAGAAGGCTCCCCCGCAATCAATACATAAGTAACAAATAGTGAGAAAACACATATAAAAGAAATAAGGCAGAAATAAAATCACAGGCATGTATTGTCAAAAAAAAATTATCACAGGCATGTAATTTCACAGGCAGTTGTAAAGAATGAAGCAATATAAGAAATAGTGCTATCATAAACTGAAACTGAAACATAGTGCTGAAATAAACTGGAATGCCATAAACTGAGGCATAATAAACATGTCCATGAAAAATAAAAGAGTACTGAAGCAAACTAGAAAGTGCTAATAATAATCAAAAAGTACTGATAATAACTTGGAATGTCGGAGCATTTCCAAGTGCACAATAAAATATCACTCAAAATCATATAGTCACATCTCCTCATCGTCATCCTCATCATCATCATCAGCTCGACCAGCATGTCCTGAAGGACCACCTCCAGAGGTACCAGCGCCAGAAGGATGAGGAGGGGCGCCAGCATAGAACTCACCAACATAATCACGAGATGGAGCACGATCAGGACGGTACCAATCATAGGCGTTACCGGGCTGGAAGTAGGCATGAACAGCCTCATCCTCACAGCGGTAACCAGAGAAAGCTGAATTTCTAGGGATGGAACCTGCTGAATGACCAGTCTGGGCAAAACGAAGATCAGCTAAGGAATTTGCAAGCGCCTGATAACGGGTGACGTCGCGAAACTCACGCTCGCGAGCCATGTCCGTCATCGAGACGTGCAAAGCAGATAAATGATGATGTATGCCCTCAAATGTCATGGCATACTGATGAGGTGGTGGAGGAGGTGCAGTAGGAGGAGCAGGAGGTGGAGCGGAAGCAGTCATGCTACGACGAGATAACTGAAGAAACTTGGGCTCAGGGTCCTGATTACAAGTCGACAGATCGATATCGAAGCGCTGAAAGATGCGTGGGAGAATCATCGCGTAAGAGAGATTTCTATCTCTTGCATGACAACGACCCATCATCTGAATCATGGTCTTAGGGGCAGAAAATAGAATCCCCTTAAGAATGTGGTACATGGCGGACAGCTCAAGAGAAGTCACATCATCCTTTGAAGTAGATTTTGGAAGGATAGTGGAATAGATGATGCGATGCAATTCATAGTTAAACAAGTTCAGGTTGTTAGCCTTGAACTTTCCAGAGCGTACTCTATCAGGTGCACAGAGTTCCGCTTTGAAACTGGCGAGTGTCGTGCCTTCGGAAAAATCAAATTCAGTGATGTCAACTAGCGGTTCACCTTCGTTAGGGATACCAAGGATCTCCGCTAAGAGGTTATCATCGAAATTGATATCAATACCTCCAACACGAGTACTCACATCAAAAGTGTCTAATATGAGATTGCAATAAAATAATCTAATGGCATTAGTTGCTATAGGGAAGCATATTTGAACAAAAAGATGTAGCCCTAATGCCTCAAAGAAAAGGTGGTGGTCAGGAAATACAGTCCATTTGACTGGAGCACCTGTGCATATGGATCTCATGGAGAAGTCTCCATACCACAGTAGGGCTTGGTCTAGGGTTTGGAAGAAAAACCCGTCGAACGCACCGTCGTTCGTTTGGATCGGCGAGAAGAGGGAATCCGTATGCAGATGCGAAGATGACCCTTCCTCACTAGGAGTCGTCTTCTTCCTCTTAGATGGATTGAATTTGGGTGCCATTTGTGCAAATTGAAATAAAAATGTACTAATTGAAAAGTGGAGAAAGATGGAGTTATACCTCCCGAAATCAAAGTATATCGAAGAGAACGACGAACTCCGCACGAATCCAAATTTTGGATTGATTTCACCACTTGGATTGGAAGAAAGAGGATGGTGAAAAGCTAGGGTTCGGGGCTCCTTCGCGGCTGCTGCTGCTTTTATGAATAGTTTGGAAGCAATGAAGAAGAAGGGCTTCTCGGGTTCTGTATATATAACTAGACACCCTCAACCGAACTCGGGCCGAATTTGGTCAGAGCTCCTGCCGAATTTGCCTAGGGTTCTGTATAGTTAATTTTTGCCATTCTTTTTCATTGTCTCATTTCAAATATTTAATTCAAAGATTAGTTATTTTAGCCTTCAATTAACATAATTAATATTATTTTATGAATTAAATGTCGTTACACAGCAACTGTCTCAGATTAGCTGTAGGAGTACTGTCCCAGCTGGCGGAGGTTCACCGGGGAACTCTTAAGTACCGCTTCGCTTCAACCGTAGTTGTGGTGACAGACAGACTCTTTATTGGCTTGTCTCTAATACAGTTTTTGCATAATGATATATAATCATAAAACAAAATTAATTAATATTATTGACGTCCAAAATTTCTAATTCTCGACGTAAATAATTGAAACGATCTTCCGCTAGAGGTTTAGTGAAGATGTCAGCTAGTTGATTTTTAGTATCTATGTACACAAGGTTTATATCTCCATTTTGATGATGATCTCTAAGAAAGTGATGTCGAATCTCGACATGTTTGGTACGAGAGTGACATACTGGATTCTTAGTAAAATTAATAGTGCTCGTGTTATCACAGAAAATGAGAATATGTGTGTAAAATAAATCATAGTCTTCTAGGGTTTGTTTCATCCACAAAATCTGAGCACAACAACGTCCTGCGGCGATGTACTCAGCCTCTGTTATTGATAGGGCTACAGAATTTTGCTTTTTACTAAACCATGAGACTAAAGCCTTGCCTAAGAAATGACATGTGCCACTGGTACTTTTTCTATCAACTTTGCATCCAGCAAAATCTGTATCTGAATAACCAATAAGGTCAAAGGACTTAGTTTTGGGATACCACAAGCCAACAGAAGAAGTGCCCTTAAGGTATCGAAAGATACACTTAACTGCGGACAGATATGATTCCTTTGGGTTAGCTTGAAAACGTGCACACAGACAAACACTAAATATTATATCTGGACAACTAGCAGTTAAATAAAGTAAACTACCAATCATACCTCGATACTTACGTGTGTCGACTGGCTTGCCTTGTTCATCTGAATCAAGCTTTGTTGAAGTTGCCATTGGAGTGCCAATAGGTTTGACATTGTCCAGATCAAACTTCTTTAGCAGGTCTTTTGTGTACTTGGCTTGATTTATAAATGTCCCATTATCAGTTTGTTTGATTTGCAATCCGAGAAAGAATTTCAGCTCTCCCATCATGCTCATCTCAAACTCATTCTGCATACACTTAGAAAATTCTTGACACAGAGATTCATCAGTAGATCCAAATATAATATCATCAACATAGATTTGAATTAAAAGAAGTTTGCCATTAAAAGACTTAATAAACAGTGTAGTGTCAACCTTGCCTTTTGAAAAACCGTTGTCAAGTAAAAAAGAGCTTAGACAATCATACCAAGCACGAGGGGCTTGTTTTAAACCGTATAAGGCTTTCTTCAACTTGAAAACATGATCAGGGTTTTTAAAATCCGTAAAACCTGGAGGTTGTGCTACAAAAACTTCTTCTTTTATAAAACTATTTAAAAAAGCACTCTTGACATCCATTTGAAATAGTTTGAAATCATGAAAACATGCAAATGCACATAACATGCGAATGGATTCTAATCTCGCAACTGGGGCATAAGTCTCATCGTAGTCGATACCTTCTTCTTGATTGTATCCTTGAGCTACGAGTCGAGCCTTATTACGAGTCACTAAACCATTCTCATTTAGTTTATTTTAGAATACCCAACGGGTGCCAATGACCGGATGATCAATAGGCCTGGGAACAAGTTCCCAAACTTGATTCCGTTCAAATTGGTTTAATTCCTCTTGCATAGCATCTATCCAAAAACTATCACTACATGCTTCATCAATAGTTTTGGGTTCTAGCTGTGAAATAAATGCAACACTAGAAACAATATCTCTACTGGATGTACGAGTACTTACTCCTTTGGTAATATCACCAATTACCAAATCTTTTGGATGATCAGCTATAAATTTCAACCTTTTCGGTAGATTCTGAAGGTAGCTGGTTCCTGGATCTTCTCTAGGAGGTTCAGCTAGTGCAGAGCTTGGTTGAGGATCAGCTGATATTGAGCTTGGTACAGTTGGATCTTCGTCATTGTCATCGATCGTCATCTGATTTAGTTCATCAAAAGTGACGTTGATTGACTCTTCGATGATCATGGTTCGTTTGTTGAAGACTCTGTATCCTTTGCTTTTGGCCGCATAACCTAAAAATATACCTTCATCGGCATTTTCATCAAATTTTCCCAAATTGTCTTTTGTATTAAGAATAAAACATTTACAACCAAATATTCTAAAGTATGAAACTGATGGAATTCTATCAAACCATAACTCAAATGGAGTCTTCTTCGATTTGGGTCGAATTAGAACTCTATTGAGTACAAAGCAAGCTGTATTGACAGCTTCAGCCCAGAAATATTTGGGTAGACTAAACTGGTTTAACATCACTCTGGCCATTTCGGTTAGAGTTCTGTTCTTACGTTTCACAACTCCATTTTGTTGTGGAGTCCTAGGGCATGAGAACTCGTGTATGGAACCGTATGTGTCACAAAATTGCTCAAAATCAGCATTCTCGAATTCGCCTCCATGATCGCTTCTTATACGAGTGATCATGTAACCTTTTTCATTCTGTACTTTCTTGCAAAAGGCGACAAATTCGGATAATGCATCATTCTTGCGTGTCAAGAAATATACCCACGTATATCTAGAGAAATCATCTACAATTACAAAAGCATAAAGTTTACCTCCGAGGCTAGCAACTCTGCTAGGACCAAATAAGTCCATATGAAACAATTGTAGAGGTCTAGTAGTACATACTGCGTTTACTGACTTGAATGTGGATCTGGTAGCTTTGTTTTTTTCACATTGGCTGCATATCGAATCCTTTTTGAATGTAATGTCCGGTAAACCGCGTACTAGCTTCTTTGTGGATAATCTTGAGATCGTATCCATATTAGAGTGACCGAGTCTCATATGCCACAGATGACTCTCATCACTCTTAGCCATTAAGGATCTACCTGAAATGTTAGTTTCTTCTAACAAATAGAAAACATATATATTATCTTCCCTGATACCTTCAAAGATAGTACTACCAGTTGAGCTATCAACTATAATATATTTGTCTTTGCCAAAGTTGATGCCATAACCATGATCAGCTAGATGACTTATGCTGAGTAGATTATGTTTCAACTCGGTAACCAGACAGACATCCTTAATCACAGGATATGGAGACTTACCAACATCACCGATACCAATAATATACCCTTTCAAGCTATTACCGAAGGAGACATAGCCTTCCTTCTTTTTCTTCGACAGTGTTGCAAATAGGGTAGCGTCACCGGTCATATGCCGTGAGCAACCGTTGTCGAGGATCCATTTGCTTCTAGCATGTGAAGGGTGTTCCACCTACAAAATAGTTTGCAGATGAAACTTTTGGTATCCATTTCTTGTAGGGTCCTGAAATGTTAGCCTTTGGTATCCAAGCATAAATATTTAAATCAACAAGCTTTCTGATTCTACATACAGATAAAATATGACCAATGAGGCCACAATAATGACATTTTGCATGTCGAGTGTTGAAAGCCGAGTGGTGTGCATGGTTGGTAGGTTTAGGTTTTCTAGTATAGAAGAAAGCATGCCTATAATTTTGTTTGGGCTTAACCTTTTGGGGTAAAGGTTTGATAGGGTTAGGTCTGACAGTGTTTGGCATGGGAATGTTCTAATTTTTCGGTAAGTGACACGTGTTAGGGAAGGAAGCAGCAGGCTCAGGCTGTTTTCTTAACCTAATTTCCAATCTTTTGGAAGTGTCATACAACTTAGTATAATCAGAAGTGAGTGTTTCCATTCTGTTTGTGCACATCGAAGACTTTTCTTCTCTATAGAAAGTTCTTCCTTGAGTTGTTCAATAATTTTGTCTTTCTCTTCAGATGACTTGGTAGTCTCGTGTAATAAGAGCTTTGTTGAAGAAAGCTCACCAGACTCACTAACATTATTTCTAACCTCAACTAGTAGGTCGGTAAGTCTACCTATTTCACCTTTGTACTCTTTGAGTACTTTCTTAGAGGTCTGATACTTGCTACGCAGTTTCTTGTAATCAGTCATCAGGTCACTAAAGGCATCTCCTAATTGCTCAAAGGTGAAGTCATCATAAGTATCAACTACAGGTTCAGTAGGTACCTGATCGGATGCCATAAAACATACGTTTGCAGCGTCTTCTGATTGTTCGTCTTCTGAGTCGCTGGCTTCACTTTCATGCCGTATGTTGGTATTGTCATAACTCCTAGATGTTGACCTCTTCAGGTTCCTTTTTTTCATACATGTTGCTCTTCTTGCTTGATGATGAGTTTGTGGGACAATCTTTCTTCATGTGTCCCTTCTTCTTGCAACCATAGCAGACAGCATCTTCTTGATACCAGTTGTTGCTGTTGTTCTCTTTGACTCTCTTCTCATGTCTCATGAATCTTTTGAACTTCCTTGCTAGGAGTGCTTGATCTTCAGCGTCAGATCCACTGCTGTCTGAATCACCTTCAGCAGCTTTTCTGTGCTGAGCCTTGAAAGCGATCGTCTTCTCCTTTGGTGCAGGCTATTCAAAATCTTGTAGCTCCAGTTCATGAGTGAGTAGTTTACCCATGAGTACTTCGAGGGACATAGTTATGAGATTGTTCCCTTCAATGATTGCAGTGGCCTTCGGAATCCAGTTCTTGGTGAGAGCTCACAGGAGTTTGCGAATCTTTTCATGATTACTGTAATCTTTGCCTAAGGAGGACAAAGGATTTATAATATCCAAGAATCTCTCGAACATTTGTGTAACTGTTTCGTTGGGCTTCATCTTGAACGGCTCGTACTCTTGAGTAAGTCTGCTGACTTTAGATTCTTTGACTTGAGTCGTGCCTTCATGTGTGACTACAAGTAGCTTCCATACTTCATTAGCCGTTGTGCAGATAGATACCCTGTTAAATTTCAGTTATGTCTAAAGCACAAAAAAGAGCATTAATGGCACGTGCGTCAAGACTGGCCCTTTTTTTTCTTCTTCTGTATATCTGCTATGGAGTTTTTCAACTAAAACTCCATCAACATTTATACGAGGTGGCTTTTGATAGCCATCAAGAACAATGGACCATAAATCAAAGTCAAGTGATTTCAAGAAGAAACTCATCCGTGTTTTCCAATAGGTATAGTTCGTACCATCAAACAGTGGGGGTCTGTTTGTGGCCTGGCATTCACTTGTGAATTTTACAGTTGCCATGTGTTGTGCTGTGATCAATATAACAGTTAATTAAAATGAATAAATAATTGCACTGTTACCTTTGCTTTACCTGTAACACCCGCTCTGATACCAATTGTATGAACGAAATAGTAAAGCGTAATACTCTAGAGGGGGATAAATAGAGTTGGCAGCGGAAAAATGCTAATTAAAAATGTTAGCAGCACAATCACAGAATATTAATCACAACTGAAATAAAGTAAAGACAGAGTTAAGAGAGCAAACGTAAAGACAGCGATGTATACTGGTTTCCCTCTGTTGAGGACTAATACAGTCGGTAGAACTCTTGCTACCAGTTGAATCCACTATTGGAAAAACTGTAAGTTTTCTTACGAAGTCCTTGCAACTTATACAACGCGAGCTTTGATACGAAGAACTCGTCCAACTTCAAATGTGAAGAGGTATTCTTCAATCAAGCCTTCTGATTACAATCTCTCAGAAACTTCTAGACTGTACCGCACTGGCAAATTGACTAGAGGATTGTAATTGGCTTGGGATCTGAAATTGAAAGCTCTAGAAAACTCTTTGGAAGACTGAAAGTTTTAGATAGAGAGAAGATTGAAAGTGAATGAGTGAGTTGAAATGATCGAAATCCTTCTCTATTTATAGGAATTCCAAAGGCAGACTTCTGACAGAATTCGGACAGAACTCTATAAGCAAATCTCGGTCAAATCCGTAACTGCAGGAGGACCAAGTTCCAAGGATTCAAAATCACAACGGCCACCAACCGAACTCTGGCCGAACTCGGTCCGAGTTCTGTCAGGGTTTAGTCAGGGTTTAGTTAGGGTTTTAAAAAGCTTTTTCGTGATTTTTTGAAAACTTTTTTGAAAACCTTTTTGAAAACCTTTTTGAGAGGACATTTTAAAAATATTTTGAACTCATTTAAGGGTAGCCTATTTGCCAGTACGACTCGGTGTACAACATATTCCTAGACTTAAATAAAATAAAAATACATTGCATAAGAAATTACAGACTCGAGTAGGCAGACAGATTTTCGATCTTGAATTCAGAGGATAGCCATTCTTGATCATGTTCAAGAGTCCGAGATGTCCCGACTAGCTTTGTATATCCAGACAGAGTTTAATCAATTATTAAAATCAGGTTGACCATATTACCAATGGGCCAACAAAGGAGACATAACCATCCTTCTTCTTCTTCGACAGTGTTGCAAATAATGTAGCGTCACCGGTCATATGCCGTGAACAACCGCTGTCGAGGATCCATTTGCTTTTAGCATGTGAAAGGTGTTCCACCTACAAAACAGTTTGCAGATGAAACTTTTGGTACCCATTTCTTATAGGGTCCTGAAATGTTAGCTTTTGGTATCCATGCATAAATATTTAAATCAACAAGCTTTCTGATTCTACATGCAGGAGAAATATGACCAGTGTGGCCACAATAATGACATTGTGCATGTTTAGTAATAAAAGCTGAGTAATGTGCATGGTTGGTAGGTTTAGTTTTTCTAGTATAGAAGAAAGCATACCTATAATCCTGTTTGGGCTTAACCTTTTGGGGTAAAGGTTTGATATGGTTAGGTCTGACAGTGTTTGTTTTGGGAATGTTCCGATTATTTGGTAAGTGACACGTGTTAGGGTAGGAAACAGCAGTCTCAGGCTGTTTTCCTAATCTAATTTCCAATCTTTTGGAAGTGTCATACAACTTAGTATAGTCAGAAGTAAGTGCTTCCATTTTGACTTGTGCACTTTGAAGACTTTTCTTCTCTTTAGAAAGTTCTTCTTTCAGTTGGTCAATAACCTTGTATTTTTCTTCGGATGACTTGGTAGTCTCGTGTAATAAGAGCTTAATAGAAGAAAGCTCACCAGACTCACTAACATTATCTTTAACCTCAGCAAGTAGGTCGGTAAGTCTTCCTATTTCACCTTTGTACTCTTTGAGTACCTTCTTAGAGGTCTGATATTTGCTACGCAGTTTCCTGTAATCACTTATCAGTTCACTGAAGGCATCTCCTAATTGCTCAAAGGTGAAGTCATCATATGTATCAACTACAGGTTCAGAGAGTACCTGATCGGATGCCATAAAGCATACATTTGTAGCGTCTTCTGATTGTTCATCTTCTGAGTCACTAGCTTCACTTTTATGCCATATGCTGGTGTTGGCATATCTCCGAGATGTTGATCTCTTCAGGTTCCCTTTCTCATAGCTGTTGCTCTTCTTGCTTGATGATGAGTTTGTAGGACAATCCTTCTTCATGTGTCCCTTCTTCTTGCAGCCATAGCAGACAGTATCATCTTGATACCAGTTGTTGCTGCTATTATTTTCTTTGGCTTTCTTCTCATATCTCATGAATCTTTTGAATTTCCTTGCTAGGAGTGCTTGATCTTCAGCATCAGATTCACTGCTGTCTGAATCACCTTCAGCAGCTTTTCTGTGCTGAGCCTTGAAAGCGATCGTCTTCTCCTTTGGTGCAGGCTCTTCAAAATCTTGTAGCTCCAGTTCATGAGTGGATAGCTTACCCATGAGTACTTCGAGGGACATAGTTGTGAGGTCGTTCCCTTCAATGATTGCAGTAGCCTTTGGAATTCAGTTCTTGGTAAGTGCTCGCAGGAGTTTGCGAATCTTTTCATGGTTACTTTAATCTTTGCCTAGAGAGGACAAAAGATTTACAATATCCAAGAATCTTTCGAACATCTTAACTCTTTCGTTGGGCTTCATCTTGAACACCTCATACTCTTGAGTAAGTCTGCTAACCTTTGATTCTTTGACTTGAGTCGTGCCTTCATGTGTGACTTCAAGAAGCTTCCACACTTCATTAGCAGTTGTGCAGATAGATACCCTGTTAAATTCAGTTCTATCTAAAGCACAAAATAAAGCGTTAATAGCACGTGCGTCAAGACTGGCCATTTTTTTTCTTCCTCTGTATATCTGTTATGGGGTTTTTCAATTAAAAATCCATCAACATTTATACGAGGTGGCTTTTGATAGCCATCAATAACAATAGACCAAAAATCAAAGTCAAGTGATTTTAAGAAGAAACTCATCCGTGTTTTCCAATAGGTATAATTCGTACCATCAAACAGTGGAGGTCTGTTTGTGGCCTGGCCTTCACTTGTGAATTTTACAATTGTCATGTGTTTGTGCTGTGATCTATATAACAATTAGTTAAATGAATAAATAATTGCAATGTTATCTTGCTTTACCTGTAACACCCGTTCTGATACCAATTGTAGGAACGAAATCGTAAATTAGAATACTCTAGAGGAGGGGTGAATAGAGTTGGCAGCAGAATAATGCTAATTAAAAAATGTTAGCAACAAGATCACAGAATAATAATCACAACTAAATAATGTAAAGGCAGAGATAAGAAAGCAAACGCAA
Source organism: Iris pallida (assembly GCA_029216955.1). Taxonomy (NCBI): domain Eukaryota; kingdom Viridiplantae; phylum Streptophyta; class Magnoliopsida; order Asparagales; family Iridaceae; genus Iris; species Iris pallida. Next base: position 2,652,208 of record JANAVB010044216.1, read on the forward strand.
AGACATCGATGTATACTGGTTTTCCTCTATTGAGGACTAGTCCAGTCGGTAGAACTCTTGCTACAAGTTGAATCCACTATTGGCAAAACTGCAAGTTTTCTTACAAAGTCCTTGCAACTTCTACAACGCGAGCTTTGATACGAAGAACTCGTCCAACTTCAATTGTGAAAAGGTATTCTTCTATCAAGCCTTCTGATTACAATCACTCTGAAAATTCTAGACCGCACCGCACTGGAAAATCGACTAGAGGATTGTAACTGGCTTGGGATCTGCAAATTAAAGCTCTAAAAAAACTCTTTGGAAGAAAATAGGCTTTGAGTAGAGAGAAGATTGAAAGTGAATGAGTGAGTTAAAATGATCGAAATCCTTCTCTATTTATAGGAGTTCCAAAGACAGAATTCTGGCAGAATTCGGGCAGAATTCGGGCAGAACTCGATGAGAAAATCTCGATCAAATCTCGGTCAAATCGTGCGCGTTCATTCGAAGTAGAAGTTGAGCACATGCGACTTTCTTTGAGTCCTCGACACCCAGGAGCTCGAACTTATCTTCCAGCTCCTCCAGCCAGTCGATCGCCATCGAGGGATCTTCTGTACCGTTGAAGGAAGTACGACAGCTTTTAGTGAATTTTGACACGTCGAAGTTAGAACTTCTCAGTGCCGCAGTTGAGAACACGGGCGCCTCTGGTTCAGCTTCGTTAGATCGAACCACAGGCTGGGTCACGGCAGGTGTCATCGTTGAGTTGTTGTTGCCGACGACAGACTGTACGATCTGCTGGAGGGTATTCAGCTGCTGCTGCTACAGCTTGAATTGAGCCTCGAACCGATTCTCAAATTGAGTCTGACGAACCTCCGCTTGCTGACGATGGAGCTCGTTTTGACGTTGCTGTCTTTCAAGCATCTGCAGCATACGTTGCATCGGGTCGCCGGAAGGTCCGGCTACAGTAGGTGTCATTCCCGTTGGGTTGACAGAATGCTCGGGTCTAGAAGCACTCGAGCCGCTGGAAGTGCTCGTCTCGTCTTCCGTCTGAGCTCCCGTAACTAGAGGGAAAAGGAAAGAAAACTCTCGTTAGTTTCAGAAAATGTCCTGGGTTCAGCGTATGGAACAACTCTTCTCATCGACACGAGGTCAACGGTTGGAGACTAGAACTCGACACTGGAGGCCAAGGACGTAAAGCCATGCTCTGATACCATTATGTCACGCCCCGATTCCGTCGAATCGATAGTCGTCCCCCGGGCGTGATGCCATGCGAACCTAATTTGCGATCGCACAAGGCCTAGTCATAAGGTAATCCGAGACATGAGATCTAAGAGAGTACGCAGACAAATTGATACACACAATAAGTAAAGAAAACTTAATCTTTATAGATAATGAACATCTTTTACAGACTCCGATACAAGACTCATTGTCGCACGGCTACAACATGACTCGATTACAAAAGAGTACCGATGAGATAGTCGTTCCATACATTTCACACATCCCTCAATATACACAAGTACTTCATTGACCTGGATGGGAGGGACGTTGAGTCATTTTCCTTGGACTTTCAAGAGCCTTCAAAAGTATAGTCACCGAGTAAGTCTTCGACGCACGGCCGAAGCTTCAAAAGTCACGAACGCCGCCGAGCTAGCTGGCGCGTCCTTCCTGGTTTGCGGGACCTACAAAGAGCGAGGATCAGCACGAAACACATATACTGGCAAATGGCTAATTAAATCCAAGCTCTGCATTTGATTCAAGAAGTTTCGTAAACATGTTAGCTAGCTATTTCAATAATCTTTCTAACCATCATGTTCAATTTGCATGTTAACATATTTGAGGCAAGCATATAAATTTGTATAACAATGAGCAACTATCGATATCATCCCATGCCATATGCATTTGTTAAGCAGTAAAAAGGGTGTGAAGGCCACTGGCAATGTCAAGCTATCTCGGACTATAGCTGAGTTAGACTGTGACCCTTTCGCGTCGGGTAGCGAGCCCTGTGTGAAAGTTCCCGTATAACTCGCGCCAATGAAGGGCTGGCGCTTGCTATACACTCGTTCCTCCCGGGTCAAATCGGTCCCTTGGCCTAGGTAACCGTTGGAGGAAACTACACCTTGTCGACAAGTTGTCCAATGACCGTTTTCTTTGGAACTTAGTTGATTTACTCATTTATCCGTATCATTGCGACAGGCGTTAATTGATTCATTCATTGGTTTGGCATAGACTAAGTATAATTGCGTAGGGAAGCATGTTTCCATTTCCAAAACTGGCAGTTCGTTAACAAGTGTTTCGTGAAGTATCGTGCCACGATTTCATTGATTCTACACTATTATGACAAGCATTTATTTTACTTCATTTATTGAGTTTTGAAGTAGAGGGACGGGACGAAGGAGGTTAGCCACTCGCCTTAGCCTTGTTTCAAGCGAGCGACTGGTTGGCTGCGCTGACGTCGCCTATGCGATCACCTGCAATCGCATAAACAACTGATTAGAACACTGTATAATTCAAGGATATTCGATATGAATGCGAAGCTCGAAAACGCGTCACGAAAACCCATCAAAAACATTCACGAAAAATGCATTCACGAAAACCAAAGCCAAAGCCAAATCAAGTGCGGCATGAAAATCAGAGCAACGGGAGGTCTCTCCCGACTCAGCCGCAGAGCCAATCCATGAGGCGCAACCCGCTGAATATTGGACTTGGTTCCGAAGAAGCCATTCCATAACGTGGAATGGATCTTAATTCAACCGTTCCCGTTCGATCGACTCGGCCGATTCCGACCTATCGGTCCCGACCGAATCGATAGCGACAGTGTTCCTTTCTCGCGCACCCCGTGGACGGAGACGGGGCACGATGTAGGGACGGGGCACTACACCATAACCAACTAATAAAATGTTTTGTCCTCGAAACTTAAAGATGGAACCTACCTCTACGAGAACAATGAAGGGAATTTATCCTTCATCTCCGATTCAAGCTCCCACGTCGACTCTTCGACCGAGTGGTTCTTCCAGAGGACGCGGACGAGAGGGATCGCTCGATTTCACAGCAACTTATCCTTGCGTTCTAAGATTTGAACTGGCTCTTCAACGTAGGATAAGTCTGACTTTAGCTCCAGCTGGCCAAAATCTACCACGTGGCTAGGGTCGTGCACGTACTTCCGCAACTGAGAGACATGGAAGGCGTTGTGTACACCTTCAAGCGCCGGCGGTAGGGTAATTTTATAGGCAACCGGGGCGACCCGTTCAAGTATTTCGAACGGCCCGACGAATCTCAGACTCAATTTTCTCTTCGTGCCGAACCGAGTAACTCCCCGCATGGGCGACACTTTGAGAAACACGTGATCGCCTTCTTGGAACTCGAGAGGTCGACGATGAACGTCCGCATAGCTTTTCTGACGACTCTGTGCGGTCTTTAATTTTTCCCGAATGAGCCGAATTTTCTGCACGGTCTGTTCTACCAGTTCCGGACCGAGAATCTGCTACTCTCCGACTTCGTCCCAACAAATGGGTGATCGGCACTTGCGCCCATACAAGGCTTCATACGGCGCCATTTGAATGCTGGATTGATAGCTATTGTTGTATGCAAATTCGGCCAGCGTTAGATGATTGTCCCAGCTTAATTTGAAGTCAATTGTGCAGAGTCATAGCATGTCTTCGAGAATCTGATTGACGTGCTCCGTTTGGCCGTCGGTCTGAGGATGATAAGCTGAGCTGAACTGCAACTTGGTACCCAGCGCCGACTAAAGGCTACTCCAGAATCGCGACATGAACCGTAAATCCCGATCAGAGACGATGGATGTTGGAACTCCGTACAGCCGTACTATCTCATCAAGATATATCTGCGCCAGGCGATCAACGCTCCAAGTAACTTTGATGGCAATAAAGTGCGCTGACTTGGTTAATCGATCGACGATGACCCAGATGGCATCATTTCCCTGCGACGTCTTCGGCAGACCAACAAAAAAATTTATGCACACGTGCTGCCACTTCCATTCCGGAATCGCCATATTCTGCATCTCCCCGCCGGGTCTCTGGTGCTCAGCTTTCACCTGCTGACAGACCATGCATTGCGACACGAAAAGTGCCACATCTCTTTTCATCCCGTGCCACCAGAAGTTTGTACGGAGGTCCTTGTACATCTTCGTGCTGCCGGGATACAAGGTGTATTTCGCATAGTGCGCCTCCGACAGTATCTCCTTTCTGAGTTCTGAATCGTCCGGAACGCATAGCCTACCCTTCAATCGAAGCACGTCGGTTTCGTCTTCTGCAAAGTCGGTCGTCCTGCCTGTCGAAATTAGCTCTCACACTTTCTTCAGGTACGGATCGTCCGTCTGAGCGGTCTTGATCTTTTCAAGCAAGCTCGGCTCTAACTGCAACTTTGCCAACTACACATTCCGGAATCTGACTCGGAGCTCGATGCCCATCTCTTCTAGGTCGCGTAGCAATATGGGGTCGATGGATAACGAGGCAATGTACTTCCGACTCAAAGCGTCCGCCACAATATTTCCCTTTCCCGGCGTATAGTCGATAGTCAAGTCGTAGTCCTTGATCAGTTCAAGCCAGCGCCTCTGCAGCAAGTTCAGTTCCCTCTGCGTGAATAGATACTTGAGGCTCTTGTGATCGGTATAGATCGTGCACGCCACACCATAGAGATAGTGATGCCACAATTTCAACGCGAACACAATTGCCGCTAACTCCAGGTCGTGCGTGGAATAATTTTTCTCGTATGGCTTTAGCTGTCGGGAAGCAAAAGATATCACCTTGTTCCGCTGTATCAGCACACACCCCAAGCCCTGACCGGACGCGTCGCTGAATATCTGAAAACCCTCAGTCCCTTCTAGAAGTGCGAGTATCGGGGCCGAGACGAGCCGTTGCTTTAATTCTTGGAATGAAGCTTCACAATTGTCTGACCATTCGAATGCGACTCCTTTCTGGGTGAGGCGAGTCAGAGGCGATGCGATCTTCGCGAAGTCTTTCACGAAGCGTCGATAGTATACCGCTAAGCCAAGGAAACTTCGAATCTCGCTGACGGACGTTGGCCGCTTCCAATCAACGACGGCTTCAACTTTCTTTGGGTCGACCGCGATGTCTTCAGCAGAAATGATGTGTCCGAGGAATGCGATGCTGCTAAGCCAGAATTCACATTTGCTTCGCTTCACGAATAGTTGATTTTCTCGAAGAGTCTGAAACACGGTCCGCAGATGCTCAGTGTGTTGCTGCCTATTCCTCGAGTAGACGAGTATATCGTTGATAAAGACTACTACGAACTTGTCGAGGAATGGTCGAAACACCCGATTCATTAAATCCATGAAAGCGGCAGGGGCATTCATTAGGTCGAACGGCATTACCAGGAACTCGTAATGGCCATAACGAGTGCGAAATACAGACTTTGGCACATCGTCCGGCTTGATCTTGAGTTGATGGTAACCCGAGCGCAGATCAATTTTAGAGAACACCGTAGCACCTTGAAGCTGATCAAACAGATCATCTATGCGTGGCAGGAGATATTTGTTCCGAACGGTGGCTTTATTCAGCTCGCGGTAGTCGATACAAAGACGCATAGAGCCATCCTTCTTCTTGACAAACAGCACGGGCGCTCCCCAGGGCGAGACGCTGGGTCGGATGAATCCTTTGTCGAGCAATTCTTGTAACTGCACATTGAGTTCTTTAAGCTCTGCAGGGGCCATTCTGTACGGGTCTTCGAGATCGGTCGAGTGTCGGGAAAGGTATCGATAGTGAACTCAATCTCTCGATCGGGCGGCATACCGGGCAGCTCGTCCGGGAACACATCGGGGAATTCTGCCACAACGTTGGTCTGATCCGCGTTTGCACCATCCTGTCGTATGTCTCGAACGGAAGCTAGATAGGCTTTACACCCGAAATGCAGCATCCGTCGGGCAGATATTGCAGAGATCACTATGCAGGTCGGCGACGCCTCACCACACGAGTAGCAGAATTCAGGTACTCCGGGTATACGGAATGTGACCTTCTTTTCAGCGTAATCTATGGTTGCGTTGCACGGACCGAGCCAATCCATCCCCAGAATGATATCGTAGTCCTGAATATTTAGAACTATCGCATCGAGACTGATCTTTTGACCACCTATACAGATGATTCCGTCTCCGCAGACTAAATTTGCAGTTAGTGGCATGCCCGATGGTACGTTAACAGTGAGGTCGAGGCCTAACGGTGTCAGGGAGAATTTGTGCTCGGCGGCAAAGTCCGCCGATATAAAACTATACGTGGCACCTGAATCAAACAATACACGAGCAGGTTTATTATTGAATTGCAGTATACCTGTCACGACTGTATCAGATGCAAGCGCTTCGTCCCGAGTCATGGCGTAGATGCGGCCCTGAGCATTGGGGCGACGGTCTTGGCCATTCTGTTGTACGGTCGGTGGAGCCCGAGGTGCTTGGCCTCGGTTCTGATGGTGTTGTCGTGGGCGCTGGTTTGACTTCTCCGGGCAGTCGCGTACGATATGGTCGGCTCGGCCGCACCCGAGACACGTACCATTCTTCAATCGGTACTCGCTGACCAAGTGCCCCTCCTTGAGGCAGAAAGTGCAAACTACTCGATCCTTCGCCTAGTTGCCGCCTCCGTTGCCGCGATTTTAACGGTTGTGTGCGTTGTTGCCTCCCACATTACTATAGCGTTTGTTATTAAAGTGAACAGCACCGGTAGTAGTAGGAGGATACTCAGACTCCAGATGGATGGCGTGGTTGAGTGCCTCCCCCACAGTTTGGTATTCACCCACCGAAACGTGAGCGCGGATAGTGGAACGTAGACCCACTTCAAATCGTCGGGCTCGACTTGCAGTGGTAGGTAGGAAGTCCCCAGCAAACTTGGCCAGTTTTTTAAATTTGGCCGTATATTATCGTACAGTCATATTACCTTGCCTTAACTGCATAAACTCATCTTCTTTTTCCGGTCGCACGGCTGCAGAAAGATATTCAGTCTCGAACGTCTTTTTAAATGTCGCCCATGAGATCGCCGCCGTCTCATCTTCACGTCGAATTACCCGCTTCTGTACAGCCCACCAATCGTGCGCGTTCATTCGAAGTAGAAGTTGAGCACATGCGACTTTCTTTGAGTCCTCGACACCCAGGAGCTCAAACTTATCTTCCAGCTCCTCCAGCCAGTCGATCGCCACCGAGGGATCTTCTGTACCGTTGAAGGAAGTACGACAGCTTTTAGTGAATTTTGACACGTCGAAGTTAGAACTTCTCGGTGCCGCAGTTGAGAACACGGGCGCCTCTGGTTCAGCTTCGTTAGATCGAACCGCAGGCTGGGTCACGGCAGGTGTTATCGTTGAGTTGTTGTTGTTGTCGACGACAGACTGTACGATCTGCTGGAGGGTATTCAGCTGCTGCTACTGCAGCTTGAATTGAGCCTCGAACCGATTCTCAAATTGAGTCTGACGAGCCTCCGCTTGCTGACGATGGAGCTCGTTTTGACGTTGCTGCATTTCAAGCATCTGCAGCATACGTTGCATCGGGTCGCCGGAAGGTCCGGCTACAGTAGGTGTCATTCCCGTTGGGTTGACGGAATGCTCGGGTCTAGAAGCACTCGGGCCGCTGGAAGCGCTCGTCTCGTCTTCCGCCTGAGCTCCCGTAACTGGAGGAAAAAGGAAAGGAAACTCTCGTTAGTTTCAGAAAATGTCCTGGGTTCAGCGTATGGAACAACTCTTCTCATCGACACGAGGTCAACGGTTGGAGACTAGAACTCGACACTGGATGCCAAGGACGTAAAGCCGTGCTCTGATACCATTATGTCATGCCCCGATTCCGTCGAATCGATAGTCTTCCCCCGAGCGTGATGCCGTGCGAACCTAATTTGCGATCGCACAAGGCCTAGTCATAAGGTAATCCGAGACACGAGATCTAAGAGAGTACGCAGACAAATTGATACACACAATAAGTAAAGGAAACTTAATCTTTATTGATAATGAACATCTTTTACACACTCCGATACAAGACTCATTGCCGCACGGCTACAACATGACTCGATTACAAAAGAGTGCCGATGAGATAGTCGTTCCATATATTGTACACATCCCTCAATATACACAAGTACTTCATTAACCTGGATGGGAGGGACGCTGAGTCATTTTCCTTGGACTGTCAAGAGCTTTCAAAAGTATAGTCGCTGAGTAAGTCTTCGTCGCACGGCCGAAGCTTCAAAAGTCACGAACGCCGCCGAGCTAGCTGGCACGTCCTTCCTGGTTTGCGGGACCTGCAAAGAGCGAGGATCAGCACGAAACACATGTACTGGCGAATGGCTAATTAAATCCAAGCTCTGCATTTGATTCAAGAAGTTTCGTAAACATGTTATCTAGCTATTTCAATAATCTTTCTAACTATCCTGTTCGATTTGCATGTTAACATATTTGAGGCAAGCATATGAATTTGTATAACAATGAGCAACTATCAATATCATCCCGTGCCATGTGCATTTGTTAAGCAGTGAAAAGGGTGTGAAGGCCACTGGCAATGTCAAGCCATCTCGGACTATAGCTGAGTTAGACGGTGACCCTTTCGCGTCGGGTAGCGAGCCCTGTGCGAAAGTTCCCGCATAACTCGCACCGATGAAGGACTGACGCTTGCTATACACTCGTTCCTCCCGGGTCGAATCGGTCCCTTGGCCTAGGTAACTGTTCGAGGAAACTACACCTTGTCGACAAGTTATCCAATGACCATTTTCTTTGGAACTTAGTTGATTTACTCATTTATCCGTATCGTTGCGACAGGCGTTAATTGATTCATTCATTGGTTTGGCATAGACTAAGTATAATTGCGTAGGGAAGCATATTTTCCATTTCCAAAACCGGCAGTTCGTTAACAAGTGTTTCGTGAAGTATCGTGCCACGATTTTATTGATTCTACACTATTATGACAAGTATTTATTTTACTTCATTTATTGAGTTTTGAAGTAGAGGGACGGGACGAAGGAGGTTAGCCACTCGCCTTAGCCTTGTTCCAAGCGAGCGACCGGTTGGCTGCGCTGATGTCGCCTACGCGATCACTTGAAATCGCATAAGCAACTGATTAGAACACTGTATAATTCAATGATATTCGATATGAATGCGAAGCTCGAAAATGCGTCACGAAAGCCCATCGAAAATATTCACGAAAAACGCATTCACGAAAACCAAAGCCAAAGCCAAATCAAGTGCGGCATAAAAACCAGAGCAACGGGAGGTCTCTCACGACTCAGCCGCAGAGCCAATCCTCGAGGCGCAACCCGCTGAATATGGGACTTGGTTCCGAAGAAGCCATTCCATAACGTGGAATGGATCTTAATTCAACCATTCCCGTTCGATCGACTCGGCCGATTCCGACCTATCGGTCCCGACCGAATCGATAGCGACAGTGTTCCTTTCTCGCGCACCCCGTGGACGAAGATGGGGCACGATATAGGGACGGGGCACTACAGTTATGGGGGATGCAGATTCAGTCTGACTTGGTGGAGAGGATCAAGTTGGCACAGTTTGAGGACGTTGCTCTGCGGTGTCTCCGAGAGCAGGTTCGAGCAGGATTGCTGGAGAGCGAGTTTTCTCTTGCAGAGGATGGTGCCTTGAGGCACGGTTCCAGATTATGTGTGCCCAGCGGAGATCTCAGGGAGCAGGTTATGCAGGAGGCCCACAGATCTCAGTACTCTATATACCCGGGTGCCAACAAGATGTACCGAGATCTGAGGGAGCATGTTTGGTGGTCAGGGATGAAGCGGGAGGTGGCTCGCTTCGTGGCTAGGTGCTTGGTCTGTCAGCAGGTCAAGGCAGAGAGACAGAGGCTCGGAGGATTGTTGCAGCCGCAGCCCATTCCCGAGTGGAAATGGGAGCATATCACTATGGACTTCATTTCAGGATTGTCGCTTACTCCAGGAGAGAAAGACGCGATTTGGGTCATCGTTGACAGGTTGACCAAATCGGCCCACTTCTTGCCATTCAAGGTGGGTACGTCTACAGAGAGGCTGGCGGAGATGTATATGCGATAGATAGTCAGGATTTACGGGGTTCCAGTCAGCATCGTCTCAGATCGGGATAGCTGTATTACTTTCCATTTCTGGAGGAGTCTGCAGACCAGCTTGGGCACTCAGCTCAAGTTTAGTACTGCATACCACCCCCAGACGGACGGACAGTCAGAGCGGACTATTCAGACACTTGAGGATATGCTGCGGACGTGCGTCCTGGACTTTGGAGGTTCCTGGAAGGATCATCTTCATTTGGTGGAGTTTGCTTACAACAATAGTTTCCAGGCCAGCATTGAGATGTCACCTTTTGAGGCTCTGTACGGGCGTAGGTGTCGTACACCCTTATCTTGGGATGATGTTGGTGAGCGAGCTTTACTGGGACCAGAGATGGTTGTTGATGAAGCCGAGAAGGTGAAGCTCATCAGGGACAGACTTCGCGTGGCGCAGGACAGACATCGGCACTGGGCCGATAGCCACTGGAGGCCGTTGGAGTTTGAGGTACAGATTAGAGTAGGATTAGATTTAGGTTTGTTTGTTTGTGTTTTTGATCATGTTTGTTTATTATAATTAATTGAGACCTTGTTTGTGATTAGGTCGGAGACCAGGTTTTCTTGAGGATATCTCCGACTCGTAGTACGATACATTTTGGTGGAGGCGGGAAGCTTAGCCCGTGCTTCATCGGCCCTTTCGTTATCAGCGGGAGAGTCGGTGACGTTGCGTACAGGCTAGACTTGCCGCCTGTGCTAGTGGGGGTCCACAACGTATTTCATGTATCATAGTTGAGACGGTACGTGGCTGACCCTAGCCATGTGCTCGATCATTCAGAGATAGAGGTTGGGCCTTCTCTCAGCTATCCAGAGCAGCCAGTAGAGATACTGGATCGACGGGAGAAGGTTCTGAGGAACGAGGTGATACCTTTGCTACGCGTCGCATGGAGGCATCATTCTCCAGGAGAGTCTACCTGGGAGCGGAAGGATGAGATGCGTGAGCGGTACCCTTATCTTTTTGGACCTTGAGGTATACTTTCTATCCTTCTCATCAGTTGTATTTCGCCTTTCAATTTCGAGAACGAAATTCTTTTAAGGAGGGTTGATTTGTCACTACCACATTTCTACTTTGAGGGTATTTTTGACATTTTTGGGGTAATTTAAATTTATTAGAATTTATTTTCATTTATGGGAATTTTTAGGAATTATTTTGGAATTGTTTGGACTAGGTTGACTTTGACTAGTTTTGACCCTTGTAGACCAACCTAGGAGCTAACCCTAGTTAGTATGGACTTGGTTAGGTTATATGACTCTAGTTTAACCTAGCCTAATCATTGGTTTGGTCATTAGACTCTAGTTAGCAATAAGAATTAGAAAGTCATAAGTCATGGCTTATGATTTAGAGCCTTTAATAAAATCAAATCAAACCATAGCCTTGTAGGTTGGCCCAAAGCCCAAGACAAATACCAAACCCTAATCCCTAGGCATTGTTGGCCGGCCATCTTAGCCATTCTAGGGATTCCTCCACTATATAATCTCTCCTAAAATCTAGGGCTAGTCTCTTCTTTAGGAATTTATTTCAAGAGAAGAAAGAGGTGAGTCTCCATGTTCAAAAAACCATAGAAAATCCTTTTTAGATCCTTTTTCCCCCAAACAAGTTGCATTAGATCCTAATATTACTGTTCTTGCTGTTATTGGAATTTTATTTCAGTTTGAGGTTGATTTGATTGGATTGGGATATCAAGAGAGAAGCTCAACAAAGGGATTTTTTTCTTGAAAGTTCATCCATAGGTAACTCCTCCATTTCTCCATGAAATTTTGATTTGTTTTCATATTTAGGAAGCCCTAGGAGTCCCCTAAGTGTCTGCATTGGTTTCGTGTCAGATTGCATCAGTTTCGTGTCCGTTTGGACACGTATCATGAGTTATCCCTAGGTGTTTGTCGAAATGCCTCAAAGGGCATTTTGATTGCTTTTGTGCAATGTTTTTAAATAGAAAGTTAGGTTTTGATATTGCTTATGCATTCCTGTTCTTCTGAGGGGATTTTCGTGTCGGCTTGTGTCGATTTTGATGCGTGGACACGCGTGGACACGCGCGCGCGTGCTCGGGATTGGATCCCCTGCTGATCGGAGGCCACAGTTGCCAGGACAGGCCACGTCATCACTTGACACTTGACACATGGGACGTCCTCATGACTGACACGGCGTGTGTCGAGTCTCAGACCCCCACGTGTCGTGTCGAACACGCACGAGCACGTGCATTATTTTTGAACTGAACTGGGTTCAGTTATTTTAGAGCACTGATACGGCTCTGTAGTTTTGGACACGACACCCTAGGACACGGTGCAGGTGTCACACCCCAGAACCAGAATACTGGAGAGCGGGGGCAGACATAGCCAGCTACGTATATTGAAATGGATTCCATCTCGCTATACGGTCACGGCTGTCTAGATACATGAGGGTTTACTACAAGCCAACAGTCTCCTATGGTCATGAACAAGCCTAGTGTCTCAATCACAAGCAAGTAAGTAAATGTTACAAGATGTATGATCATTAAATATACAATAATAAGGCATCCCAAATATTACATATTCAGCTGATCATGAAGCTAGTCGTTACAAAATGTGAGGACTAGCAAGAGTTTAGTCATACATGATCAACCCTAGGATCTGTCAATCATGTTACAGCCCGTAGGTAGACAGTAAGTAAAGTGCAATCGAGCTAAACAGGTGCTCGTCGGCTAAACGTCTCAAAAGAATATTTTTACAATAAAGTGGGAGATCAAAAATAAACCCACTCGTTGCCAGGGTTCCGTCTAGTGGCCACCATCTGGCTGGAAGGTCGGTAGATCCTCTGGAGCTGCTCCGAAATCTGGCCATACAAAACCAGCTGGGTCAGACCCCAGAAAGAGCAAGTGCCACAAAGGAAGCTTCACTTAGGAACTAAAACCAGCAATCAGCACAAGAGTATAAATAAAAGTAAGAACTGGAAATAAAGAAAATACATCAGGATGATATACGACGAGATAACCATGGAACTATTCAGATAACCAGGTTATAACCCGTAAACCAAACAAGGACCGGGGTTGTAACCCTTCGTCTGAACAGAACTTGGAATTCTCACCATTTATCGGTAAAATAAATACAGGCATTCTGGTCATGCAGTAGTCTGGAACAGGATCAGGACAAGGCTAGACAGGTTAGACTCCATTCAATCATATCACGGCCAAGCAAGAATTACGGCTTAATACTTTAACTAACTAGGGTTATCACAGGCCTAATTACTAGCAAGATGCAGTGAGATTACTCCACAGCCACAAGCCCTGCAGACCATCCAGGTTACCCAGGTCGAAATTAGGGGTTGAATTCAGGTGGGTACACCGTCCAGGAAACGCATGTACCCTTAGGTAGCTTGAAAGGTGCAACACATGACAGTGTGCTGGAAATGTGCCCTACTCGACGGCAGGCTACAGATCCCAGGCGCGCCCAGGTAACGGGATTGCCTGTAGCTGGGAAATCTCTTCATGACTAATGTGTTAATCTAGTTATTAACCTTAGTCTATTTCAATAGGTACTCCTGACCGTGGTACTCAGGAGCTCCCTCCCTAGACATGATGTAAGACAGGACTGGTTTATTTGTACAAGCACAATCGCCCACGGTGTCCATGTTATTATACAGGTCATGTCATGTCAGGTAGCCGTCGCAACAGCTTATCAAGATATATCATGTCAGGTTTATCATGTCAAGTGTACTTGTCAGGAGTGTGCCACGGCGGGCCACTATCATATCATGTCAGGTTTTCTTGTCAAGAGTGCACCACTACGGGTCACTATCGTGTCATGCTCAGGTTTTCTTTTCCAAACATATTAAACAAATCCATGATTATCAAGTTCACGATAAAATATCAATATTCAGGGCTACAGAAGAGCCATGCGGCTAAGGCATATGCGGCCAGGAATGATCACATGCGGCTGGAAGAGAACAGCCCATGCGGCTGAATGGATATGGGTTCATGCGGCCCGAAATCCGAGTTCATGCGGCTCGGAAAGGTCGGTCTCAAGGCAGTACGGACGTGCGGCGCATGCGGCTGCAGGAGCTTATGGAGGGGTCTCATGCGGCTGAAAGGAATCAGGGTCTATGCGGGTCGGGATCAGTCAGTCACGCGGCTGAGAGGACTCGGGTCCTCATGCGGCAGCGGGAGACTGCGGTCTATGTGGCTCGCGAGTATTGGAGTTCATGCGGCTCGGATGGGCGAAGTCCCATGCGGCAGCGGGGAGTAATGCCTATGCGGCTGGGAGCAAAGGTGCATATGCGGTTCGGGAAGAAGGGCCCCATGCGGCCGAACTAAATACTTGTCGTATGAACTTGTCATGCGGTCAAGTCTAGTTGATAGTGCATGCGGTTTCGAAGCTGACTTACCGCATGAATATTCATGCGGTCAAGTGCTATCATGCGGCTCGGAACTGTGCTTCTTCTCCAAATTTCTGAAAAGAAGTACACCATAAGCCATGGCTTCCAAGCTGCATAACTCTATCATCCGGAGCCCAAATCCGAACTTCCATAGGTCAAAATGGGATAGAACGAGATTCTCTACAACATGGAACCATCAAAACACAGAAATAATAAGATTAAGTAGATCAAAACCCAAGAAATCCGAAAATAATATAAATATAGATCTACAAGAATCTAGCCATGGAAAGTAAAAATGCCAAGTTCTAAAGTTAGTTAAAATGCTGTAAGGAAGAGAATAAAGCAATAAAATTAGAGTTCCTCCATGAAGCAAGTTGCACTTGCCTAGACCTCTCTCTCATCTCTCTGGTAGGTAAGGAAGTAATGGGGAAGAAGAAGATGATTAATGAAGAGAGAGAGAATAGAGAGAATGGATTAATAAATACAAATGGTGGTGGTAGGTAGGGGGTTCATCCATGGGTTCATCATGAACCAATAGCAAATCCCAAACCGAACCAAGCCAACCCAATCCAAGAATAAACCAAGCCCAGGGAGGAAATTAAGCAAAGAAATCATGCAATACAAGAATAAATACGTACACGTATTCCAGAAATACGTAATACGAACCACAGGCATTACAACTCTACCCACCTTAAAAGAATTCCTTCCTCGGAATTTAATCAAGAGACTAGAGGAGCAATGACAAGCTACATTAATCACATGCAGGCTATAACTAGGCAGATAATCACTCATTCAAGCAAGGAATCGAAGGCATGAGGCATAAGAAAGATATTATACCTCACGAGTCAAACAAGTCGGGATATCGCGATCGGATATCATCCTCACGCTCCCACGTTGACTCCCCCAAAGAGTGATGACCCCAAGCAACTCGGACTAACTTAATAGTCTTGTTCTTGAGGATCTTCTCTCTCCGGTCCAATATAGACACGGGCCTCTCCTCATACGAAAGGTTGGTGCCAACAACCAATTCCGAATGATCCAGGATGTGGCTCGGGTCCGGAATATACCGTCGTAATTGGGATACATGGAATACGTCATGCACCTCGCTTAGCGACGGCGGAAGAGCGAGACGATATGACACATCTCCTACTCGCTCCAGAATGTCAAACGGTCCTATATACCTAGGACTAAGCTTTCCCTGTACGTCGAAACGAATGACGCCACGATTAGGCAAAATCCTCATGAATACGTGATCGCCGACCGAAAACTCGAGAGGGCGCCGATGAGAATCGGCCCAATGGCGCTGGCGATCTTGCGTAACTCGAAGATGATCTCTGACCCTCCTGACCACTTCAACTGTCTGGGTAATCATTTTTGGACCAAGCATCTGTCTCTCTCCAACATCATCCCAGGCTAGCAGGGATCTGCACTTCCTACCATACAGTACCTCGAACGGTGCCATCTGGATACTGGCCTAGAAACTGTTGTTGTACGAGAATTCTACCAAGTGTAAGTGATCTTCCCATGAACCACCGAAGTCAAGTGTACAGGACCGCAACATGTCTTCAAGAGTCTGGATCGTGCGCTCCGACTGGCCATCTGTCTGCGGATGATACGCTGAACTGAACTGGAGGCGAGTCCCCAAACTCTCTTGCAAGATACGCCAAAAGTGCGACGTAAATCTAGAATCTCGGTCCGAGGTAATACTGACTGGCATACCGTGCAATCTGACAATCTGCCTGAGGTACATCTTCGCTAGCTGAGCCGTCGACTGACCAACTCTGAATGGAAGAAAGTGAGCCACCTTCGTGAGCCGATCAACAATAACCCAGATAGCATCTCTACCAGCTGGGGATCTAGGTAATCCAGTCACGAAATCCATGGTCACATGCTCCCACTTCCATTCCAGAATCGGCAAGGGCTGAAGAAGTCCTGCTGGTCTCTGATGTTCGGCCTTGACTTGTTGGCAAACCAAACACCGAGAGACAAATCGAGCTATCTCCCGCTTCATGCCATTCCACCAAAAGTGCTGACGGATATCACGGTACATCTTCGTACTGCCAGGATGGATGGAATACTGAGAACTGTGCGCCTCTGCCATGATCTCCTGTCTGATTTCTCCACTGGGCACACAAAGACGCTTACCATGTCGAAGTGTACCATCCTTATGAATGTACAACTCTGGTCTTCGTCCTGCCTCACACTCTGCTCTGAGTCGCTGAAGCTTGGAATCTGCTGACTGCGCCATTCGGATCCTCTCGACTATAGTAGACTGAACTTGCATACTGGCCATCAAGGCCACACTGGAAGGGAGAACAACTTCTATACCCATCTTCTGAAGATCTGCTAACAGCTCTGGTTGCGCTGTTAGGAAATAAACTCCGGCTCTCCTGCTCAAAGCATCTGCAACAACGTTGGCCTTCCCAGGATGATACTGCAGGTTGACATCATAATCCACAAGTAGCTCTAGCCATCTCCTCTGACGCATGTTAAGATCCTTCTGAGTGAAAATATACTTCAGACTCTTGTGGTCGGTGAAAATCTCCACCCTATCTCCATACAAATAGTGCCTCCACAACTTAAGTGCAAACACTACTGCTGCCAGCTCCAAGTCATGGGTTAGGTAATTCCTCTCATGATCACGAAGTTGTCGTGATGCATAAGCTATTACCTTCCCATGCTGCATCAGAACACATCCTAAACCTCTGCCCGAAGCATCACAATACACTGAGAATCCTCCGGTTCCATCTGGTAGCGTGAGAATAGGAGCTGTTATCAGGCCTCGCTTCAACTGCTCAAAAGAACTCTGACACTCTGCTGTCCAAGCAAACTGCGCATCCTTGCGGGTCAACTGCGTCAATGGCGCTGAAATTTGAGCAAAATCCGAAACAAACCGCCGGTAGTAGCCGGCCAATCCAAGAAAACTACGAACCTCTGCAACGGTGCTAGGCACTGGCCATGACTCAATAGCCATAATCTTCTGGGGATCCACTTCTACTCCTCCTCTGGTGATGATATGACCTAAGTACGAAATACGATCGAGCCAGAACTCGCATTTACTGAACTTGGCATATAACTGGTGCTCTCTGAGGATCTGAAGAACTATACGGAGATGCTGCTCATGCTCCGCCTCACTCTTGCTGTAGACCAGGATGTCATCCAAGAACACAATCACGAACTGATCCAAGTAGGGCATGAATATGCGATTCATGAGATCCATGAATACCGCCGGCGCATTGGTCGCTCCAAATGGCATCACAAGGAACTCCCAATGCCCATACCTCGATCTGAAAGCTGTCTTCGGGATGTCCTGTTCTCTGACCCTGATCTGATGATATCCTGAGCGTAAATCAATCTTCGAGAATACTGAAGCCCCCTTGAGTTGATCAAACAAGTCATCTATCCTTGGGAGAGGATATTTGTTCTTGATTGTTACTGAGTTCAAGGTACGATAATCAACACATAACCTGGACGTACCATCCTTCTTTTTTACAAGAAGCATCGGGGCTCCCCAAGGCGATCCACTAGCACGAATGAATCCCTTGGCTCGAAGTTCTTCAATCATCTTGTACAATATCTCCAACTCTGACGGCGCCATCCTGTAGACTCTCTCTGATACTGGGGCTGTCCCGGGAATCAAGTCTATAGCGAACTCGATCTTCCGCTCCGGAGGCATACCTGGAAGCTCTTCTGGGAAAACATCTGGGAACTCATCCACTATCCTGGGCAACTGAACTGCTGCTACTGCCATCCGCAATATCGGAGGAGAAGGCTCAACTTCACCTCGGGAAAAGGAAAACTCTGGCTCGCCTGGAATGCCAAAAACAACCCTACCGATATAGCAGTCTATTCTAGCATACTGGTTCCTCAACCAATCCATCCCTAAGACCATATCATAATCGGCCATCGGGAACTCTATCAATCTAGCGGGGAACTCTCTACCGCTAACTACGATCCGACACGAGGAAAACACTCTATCTACTCCCACAAGTCCGTTACCAGTAAGTATATTGAGCCTTACTGATAATGACTCGGGTTCCAATCCTACCCGTGTCGTGAATCGTGCAGACATAAAAGAATGCGATGCACCAGAATCAAATAAAACTGAAGCTGGAAATGAGTTGACGATAATAGTACCTGCCACTACCTCTCCTGGTGCCAATCCTTCCTCTGCGGTCATCACCATAGCCTGACCGTGCCCTCGGGGTGCTGGTCCCCTCTGCTGAAATCCTCGCTGCCTACTCTGACTCAAGGCTTGGGCTTGTGCATGCTGCTGGGGGTTCTGCTGCTGGAACATCTGGGACTGAGGCGGCAAGGGCCTCGGTAATGGGTACTGCTGCTGCTGCTGGACCGGTGCTGGTCCTCTCACCGAAGCGCTAGAAAGGTTGGACGATGATGAACCACCCCTATTCGGGCAGGATCCAACCCTATGGTCTGGTGCTCCACAAGCCAGACACAATCCCTGCGCCCTGCGACATTCTGCCACTACATGGCCTGGCTTCCCACAATGAGAATATTCCACTGCGGAAGACTGCTTCTGCTTTTGCTGCTGCTGAGGGTACGTCGGGGTTGAATGCTGAACCGCCGTCACTGAGGCCGCTCGCCTCGGAGCTCCAATAGTCAAAGCCCTGGCTGCCGGGGCTGGGGCTGAAGACTGATTCATCTGGCCGTGAGATCTCTTCCGACCTCCGGCCCTATCCACAATCCTCTGGGAGGTATACTCATGCCTCCTAGCTGCTCTCAAGACTGCATCGAAAGTCTGATGCTCAACTGTTCAACTGCTAACAAAATCTCCAGGTGAAGTCCCTGCTGGAATCGCTGGGCTCTATCATACTCGGTTGCCACCAAGGTGGAAGCAAACCGACTGAGTCTCGAAAACACGGCCGCATATCCGTCGACCGTCCTGTCTCCTTGCTTCAAGTTGGTGAACCGGGTCTGTAGATCGTACCGAGCTACAGCATCAAAATACTTGGTCTGGAATCTCTCTCTGAACACTGCCCATGGAATGGGTGCTGCTAATCCAACGGCCTGTGCTGCCCACCAGCTACGGGCAAGATCTAACAACTGCAGACGCACTACGGCTACCTTCTCATTCTCTGGAGTCTTGGCTGCGTCGAGAATCACTTCAGTATCCTGAAGCCATGCATCTGCTGCGATAGCATCTTCACTACCGTCGAAGAAGGGAGGGTTCAAGCGCTTGAAGCTGTTGGCCGCGCTGTTCCCTGGATGACCGCCTCTGGTCAAAGCATCCGCCACTGCTTGTTGCAAGACATCTCCACGACGATCTTGAGAAGCTATCAAAGTCCTGACGAGTCCTACTAATGTGCCATCATCAGGCTCGGCAGGCTGGACTGGCTGGACTGGTGGCTCTCCATCAGAAGGCACGACTCTGGAGGCTACTCCGAAATGCTGGGCTTGATCCCCAGGTTGCTGCTGGTCCGCGGGAGGTGCTCCACCTTGCTGGTCGGTAGGACCACGAACAATGCCGCTGAAGAAGACGACATAGGGAACAATAAGGAAGGACCCGGACAGATCAACGATACAAGCACATAATCAGGACAAGAATCCAGGGATTCAGAAGATACGAGCAGAGATCAAGGACGAATACTGATTGAGACATCTATTCGGAAAACTCTCACATATCTTGATTTACAAGACCTGCATGGGCCACCACTTAAACCATGTCACGCCCCAGAACCAGAATACTGGAGAGCGGGGGCAGACATAGCCAGCTACGTATATTGAAATGGATTCCATCTCGCTATACGGTCACGGCTGTCTAGATACATGAGGGTTTACTACAAGCCAACAGTCTCCTATGGTCATGAACAAGCCTAGTGTCTCAATCACAAGCAAGTAAGTAAATGTTACAAGATGTATGATCATTAAATATACAATAATAAGGTATCCCAAATATGACATATTCAGCTGATCATGAAGCTAGTCGTTACAAAATGTGTGGACTAGTAAGAGTTTAGTCATACATGATCAACCCTAGGATCTGTCAATCATGTTACAGCCCGTAGGCAGACAGTAAGTAAAGTGCAATCGAGTTAAACAGGTGCTCGTCGGCTAAACGCCTCAAAAGAATATTTTTACAATATAGTGGGAGATCAAAAATAAACCCACTCGTTGCCAGGGTTCCGTCTAGTGGCCACCATCTGGCTGGAAGGTCGGTAGATCCTCTGGAGCTGCTCCGAAATTTGGCCATACAAAACCAGCTGGGTCAGACCCCAGAAAGAGCAAGTGCCACAAAGGAAGCTTCACTTAGGAACTAAAACCAGCAATCAGCACAAGAGTATAAATAAAAGTAAGAACTGGAAATAAAGAAAATACATCAGGATGATATACGACGAGATAACCATGGAACTATTCAGATAACCAGGTTACAACCCGTAAACCAAATAAGGACCGGGGTTGTAACCCTTCATCTGAACAGAACTTGGAATTTTCACCATTTATCGGTAAAATAAATACAGGCATTCTGGTCATGCAGTAGTCTGGAACAGGATCAGGACAAGGCTAGACAGGTTAGACTCCATTCAATCATATCACGGCCAAGCAAGAATTACGGCTTAATACTTTAACTAACTAGGGTTATCACAGGCCTAATTACTAGCAAGATGCAGTGAGATTACTCCACAGCCACAAGTCCTGCAGACCATCCAGGTTACCCAGGTCGAAATTAGGGGTTGAATTCAGGTGGGTACACCGTCCAGGAAACGTATGTACCCTTAGGTAGCTTGAAAGGTGCAACATATGACAGTGTGCTGGAAATGTACCCTACTCGACGGCAGGCTACAGATCCCAGGCGCGCCCAGGTAACGGGATTGCCTGTAACTGGGAAATCTCTTCATGACTAATGTGTTAATCTAGTTATTAACCTTAGTCCATTTCAATAGGTACTCCTGACCGTGGTACTCAGAAGCTCCCTCCCTAGACATGATGCAAGACAGGACTGGTTTATTTGTACAAGCACAATCGCCCACGGTGTCCATGTTATTATACAGGTCATGTCATGTCAGGTAGCCGTCGCAACAGCTTATCAAGATATATCATGTCAGGTTTATCATGTCAAGTGTACTTGTCAGGAGTGTGCCACGGCGGGCCACTATCATATCATGTCAGGTTTTCTTGTCAAGAGTGCACCACTACGGGTCACTATCGTGTCATGCTCAGGTTTTCTTTTCCAAACATATTAAACAAATCCATGATTATCAAGTTCACGACAAAAGGCGTAAGGATATAAAATGGACGTAAAATATCTAATAAAATATCAATATTTAGGGCTATAGAAGAGCCATGCGGCATGGGTTCATGCGGCCCGAAATCCGAGTTCATGCGGCTCGGAAAGGTCGGTCTCAAGGCAGTACGGGCGTACGGCGTATGCGGCTGCAGGAGCTTATGGAGGGGTCTCATGCGGCTGAAGGGAATTGGGGTCTATACGGGTCGGGATCAGTCAGTCATACGGCTGAGAGGACTCGGGTCCTCATGCGGCAGCGGGAGACTGTGGTCTATGCGGCTCGCGAGTATTGGAGTTCATGCGGCTCGGATGGGCGAAGTCCTATGCGACAGCGGGGAGCAATGCCTATGCGGCTGGGAGCAAAAGTGCATATGCGGTTCGGGAAGAAGGGCCCCATGCGGCCGAACTAAATACTTGCCGCATGAACTTGTCATGCGGTCAAGTCCAGTTGATAGTGCATGCGGTTTCGAAGCTGACTTGCCGCATGAATATTCATGCGGTCAAGTGCTATCATGCGGCTCGGAACTGTGCTTCTTCTCCAAATTTCCGAGAAGAAGTACACCATAAGCCATGGCTTCCAAGCTGCATAACTCTATCATCCGGAGCCCAAATCCGAACTTCCATAGGTCAAAATGGGATAGAACGAGATTCTCTACAACATGGAACCATCAAAACACAGAAATAACAAGATTAAGTAGATCAAAACCCAAGAAATCCGAAAATAATATAAATATAGATCTACAAGAATCTAGCCATGGAAAGTAAAAATGCCAAGTTTTAAAGTTAGTTAAAATGCTGTAAGGAAGAGAATGAAGCAATAAAATTAGAGTTTCTCCATGAAGCAAGTTGCACTTGCCTAGACCTCTCTCTCCTCTCTCTGGTAGGTAAGGAAGTAATGGGGAAGAAGAAGATGATTAATGAAGAGAGAGAGAGAATAGAGAGAATGGATTAATAAATACAAATGGTGGTGGTAGGTAGGGGATTCATCCATGGGTTCATCATGAACCAATAGCAAATCCCAAACCGAACCAAGCCAACCCAATCCAAGAATAAACCAAGCCCAGGGAGGAAATTAAGCAAGGAAATCATGCAATACAAGAATAAATACGTACACGTATTCCAGAAATACGTAATACGAACCACAGGCATTACAGCAGGGTATTGGACACTTAGCTAGACCCTGGGCGAACCTAGGGTTGCGAGCATGAGGCCTAGTTTGGCCTGTGTCGTGTGCACGACACGCGTGCACACGTGCACGATACAGTGCACTGAAACAGTGCCTGTGTGCACTGTTTCGTGTCCTGGATCATTTGGACACGTTTGTGTCCTTTTGTTTGGACACAAAAACCTCATATGGCATGTATGCATTGTATATTTAAATTACCAACCCTTTATTTTGTATTTTAATATGTTTTTCAATAGGTATTGATAATTCACAATTTCTGAAACTTGATGTTCAATATCCTTATTTTTCCAGTTTTAAAACTTGAACTTTGTCACCAGTTTTAAACCATTTAACACTGTTAATTAGTTGGTTTTAGACCCTAATCATGTACTCCTATATGTTTTCCAACCGTGGTTCAGTTTTTGGGTGGTTTGGTGAAATATTGATTTCAAATGGGGCTTAAAGGAAAAACTAGAAAACTGGGAAACCAGTTGCATTTCCAGGTTTTTGTAATGAACTTAGATATCATTTTTTAAACCTTCTAAATGCTGTTAACTGTTAGGTTAAGACCCTAAACCATTTCTCCTATATGTGACCTATGTGTATGTCAATTTTGAGTTATTTTGGTGGGAGTTTGAGTTGGAAAAAAACTGAGATTTCAAGTAGTGTTTGAAACTGGAATATTGTAACTATTGTGAACTGATTTCTGAAGTTCTATTATGAGCTATAAATGATTTCTAAAGTGGTATGAAACCTGGGGGAGAACTGAGCTAAAAACTGAACTGTTTCAGTTTACTTTCCTGTTTTATTCACTATTTTTTCCTTTGCTGATTTCTGTGCAATAATTCCTTTCTTTTCAGTTTAGTATCACTCATCACCCACCCATCACTCTACACTCACTCATCCTACACACACACACTGCTGCACACAGTTGTTTCACTTAACAAAATGTCTTGGGAATTGGCTTTTGAAAATAAAACGAGAAAAAGTACAAGAAGTACAAATTTGATTCTGGAAAAGTATTGCTATGGAAGTCTGATTCGTAAATGATCACTTTGTTCCTTGGACCATATGATGATGATGAAGATCACTGCTTGAAGTAGAACAACTGGAAGAACTAAGTCACCAGAAAGGTATCGACGCACTTAGGCACTGATGGCGAGGCCGAATGCTTTCCAGCTTTGCTTCACTCTGTTCTGAAAGAAAGGTTGAAGAAGAATGCTCTGGAGAATCAAAATCTCTAAGTTCTGATCTCTGTATTCTCTCATGTCTCTGTCTCTTTTTGTTATCAGAAAAATAAGTCTATTTATAGACTTGGGCTCTTGTGCGTAAAAACTCAGCAAAAGTTCCATCTTTACGCTAACAACTGCCACCCACGATCGACGCCATCCTCTGCATATGTTGACATGTGTCCCATCATTTCAGTAAGAATAGGATGCATGTATACACGTTCTTCGAGAAGAATGGCATGAAAGCCACGTAGGCATACCACGTTCTAAGCTGGTGGAGGAGAATATGGCGTAAAAATAGCCCCAATGTACTCTGAGCGTAAAGCAGTAGATTAGGCGTAAACTAGCCTTGACATAGACTTCTCGTGTAAAGTGGTTGTTAAATAACCTTGAGCGTAAAAGTAGCTCAAATAGACTTTACGCACACGTCAACTGTTGAGCGTAAAGGCTCGTATAATCTTCGTGCGTAAAAGAAGCCATAGTGTGAGCGTAAAGTAGCTCAATCCACATACTAAACGACAACATTGGTCTCTGTATAAAACAAATCCCTTTGTGATATATGCCATCATTAATATCTCCATGTCAGAGTTTGCATTAAATACGAGATTTGACAGCTTTGTCCAGCGTAAGAGTGGCTGATCTGTCCTTGGCGTAAAACCATGGGTGTAGACCCGAGCGTAAAATGATCAGCCTGCTTTAGGCGTAAAGTGATTAGCCTTGTCTTGGGCGTAAAGAGATTAACCGCTCTGCTTGGCGTAAAACAGATCACTTATGAATGAAATGATCCATCTCTTTGACTCTTTCTCTGAAGTACTTTTTACGCTCCTACAAGACCCCCTTCAAAGTTTTCAAATATCTCCAAAATTTGAAACACTTTGAACAGAAGCGTAAAAGTTAAAATTTGATCAGTCAACGTAAAATTCGGGATACACAACCGTCATCTGCGTAAAAGCGGGTATGTCCAACAGTCGGTGCAATTTTCAATAGTGTCGGTCAATACTTAACCGTCACAATGAATTTCTTTCTCGAGACTTTCGAATGCCTTTTCGTTTCCCCGAGTTTACATTAATAATGAGCAGTTTCCAAAGAGGAATATGAAGAGTTGGTTTAATTGTATAAATAAGAAGAAATTCTTCACTCTTGTCATTCATCCTCATAGTGACATGGCGCCAAAGAACGAGATTACTAACAAAGAGGCTTCGAGCTCCAGGCTTGATTTTGAGCGAGCATGCAACCTTTTAGAGTGCTTTGGACTGACTCCTGCAGTCTTTAGTCGCATTGATGGTGGTCCCCCAACTGCGTACGAAGGACCAGGAGATGCAGAAGCATTTCTTAATCTGATGCGTCGCTCCGGGATTCGTAATATGCACGAACTAGGTACTTCCCTTCGTCAGCCCGACGAGGGAGAAAAAAAAATGATGTTTTTATGTATTACAAATCTTTTATCTGTAGGGGGCCACTCCCCCCTTTTTATAAATAAAGTCTGATGTTAATCTCATCTGTTGGTATATAGAACTGTTCAGCACTTATTTTGACTGCTTCTATGGTTGTTAATTCTCAAGAAACAAACCAACACGTGGCATCTGTCTTGTGGTTACGAGAGCCTTTAAATAGGATCTTCTGCCAAAATAGACTCATACCAATCAGTTTCTTCAGTCTTTATAAATAGCCGAGAATGTTTCATATATTCTCATTCTCATTCCTCTGAAGATAACTTTCTGCAATGTCGTTCTCCAACAAGTGACAATGGCGAAGCTTTCCAACGGTGTTCCTTTGTACGCCCAGTCATTAGACGTAGATTCAACCATCATTAAAGGCAAACCATTTGACTTAAGTGGTAAGTCCGACCGTAAGCAAATATCTGTCTTCAAATTTTCTGTTGGAAACAGGTATTCATGAGCGTAAATTCTTGACGAGCGTAAAAAAATTCTTGCTAAAGCACTGGCGTAAAAGCCTTACTGAAGCTCTGGCGTAAAAGCCTTGCTGTAGCACTGGCGTAAAAGCCTTGCTGAAGCACTGGCGTAAAAGCCTTGCTGAAGCACTGGCGTAAAAGCCTTGTTGAATCACTGGCGTAAAAGCCTTGTCATCTGTTTTTAGTTAGCGTTTAATACGCATCTGATGATACTTCTGTTTAAAACACTTCTTCTTTGTTGTTTTCTGCAGAAGTTTGGCTGAACAGTTTTTTCAGGACCGGCATTGGTGACTTTGACGTTGTGAAGAGCGTTCTTCTGACATCAACATCAGGGAGCTCATGCGCTTTTGATGCGCAAATCAGACAACTTAGAACTCTTCGTGGGATAGAAGGGTCTTCCTCTGTTGGTAGGAAGAGCCTTTATACACGGAGAGTTGGATGGTGGAGTCAACTCTACCCCGAGAAATCGGGTAGTAGAGTTTCTTTCACGGCAGAACTAGGAATCGTATCCCAATGCTGGATGTATTCCTATCTCCTCTGGAAGGCCGCCCCTAATCCACCAGTTGTATGGCAGCAACACGCCTTCGGGCTTCCATACCCTGGGGTTCTCCTCTCGTCTGAAAGAGAAGACCAGAGTTTGATTCCTACTGTTCTGGTCGCCACTGAGGCTCAGACAGCAAAGAATTGACACCAACAACGAATCCGACAAAGAAGATCCGAAGAAGAAATAGATCTCCATTAGATTATCGTTGTGTGTATAGAATGAAAATCCAAGATGTAATAGATTTCCATTATGATTTGTAAGAAAGTCTAAGAAATGTAATAGACTTTTATGATATGAGAATGGAAATGATAATTCTTCTATGCTCAATGATTTGTATCTATCTAGATGAAATATGGACATGATAGATAATAAAATTTTGTTTTCTGTTTTTAGAGTATACAATACTATCAGAGGTAATATGGACATGATAATATGTAAGAACTCAAAAGAAAATTAGATTAATATCTATGCAGAGGTCAAAATGGAAATGATAGATAGGAAAAGAAGGTGGATTTAGAATTTATCCAGAGGTTATGAAAACATGATAAATAACGAATCCCACTTTTCAATCAATTGATAAAATAGAAGATTTAAAATCCCTCTCCCAGGAGACAAGAAATCAGCTTAACCAAACCTTGGTAGCTGGGGACTAAGGAGACAGATGTCATGAGCATATAAGTCCATCTTAATGTATGAATGAATCATAATTTTCGGGAAAAGAAAACATTGATTCGATTCCGTAATTAAATGAATGAACCCGATAGAACGAATGGACAGGTCTTTTCGGGAATGAAAAGTTGTTCTCAATCTCAAAGACCGGTTCATCAACAGTCCTCTTCTATAAATAGGCGAGAACTTTCTGTAATCATTTCATTCTTATTTCTACTTCCCCATTGAAAATGTCTTCCGAGGATATACCGCAAAAGAATGAAGTCTCCAGGAAAATTGAGGACGTCACTGAGATGTGTCCCGTTGAGCCAACAGTGGCAGGCCCGACTCAAGTAGGCAACAACTCTTCTACGCCCAAGCCACCACAAGATATCCTTGCGTTCTTAGTAGAGCTAGGAAAAACTCCTGGAGAAGAAGCACTGAGGATGGCCGCCTGCAAGTTTTTTATGAACTCAGGCAACAATGCCTTCGAGACATTAACTGACTATATATTCAATAAGGGAGGCAGTGGTCCTCGTCCTTGACCTTTTGTTTTGAACAAAAATAGTAATAAAAGAAACTTTATTTTCATTCTGTCTTTCCCCCCTTTTTTATACATAGTATTTCCTAAGAAATTTGCCATTGATTGGCATCATGAGCAGATCTCCATTGGGCTTTGATAACCGATAGGCGCCATTGGAAAATACGGACTCAATTACATAAGGGCCTTCCCATTTTGCTTGGAATTTCCTTTTACTTTTATGAGTCATCACCATCGGTCTCCGAACGGCTAATACAAGTTCGCCAACTTTGAATACCCTTTCTTTAACTTTACGATTGAAAGTTCGAGATATGCGGGCTTGATATAGTTCAATGTACTGTTGTGCTTGAAGACGCTTCTCATCCAATCCTTCAAGTTCTTGGAGTCGTAAGAGATCATTATTCTCTGTAGTTAGCTCATTAGCAATGGCTATTCGTAGGGATGGGATCTGGATTTATAATGGGAGGACAGCTTCACATCCATAAACCAATGAGAATGGTGTAAAACCAGTAGGAGTTCGGACTGTTGTTCGATAAGCCCATAAACACTCTCCAAGTTTCTTATTCCAATCACGTTTATTAGAAGAGACAAACTTTTTGAGAAGTTTAATGATCGTCTTATTGAAAGCTTCGGCTAAACCATTAGCAGCTGGATTATATGCCGTAGAAGCCAAATTCTGAATTCGATTCTTGTCACAGAATCGATAAAATGCCTGACTGGCAAATTGTGGACCATTGTCATGAATTATCCGTCGAGGAATCCCGAAGCGATAAATGACATGGTGCTTGATGAAGCTGATCACATTAGATGTTTTCACTTCCGCAAGAGGAACTGCTTCTGCCCACTTAGAAAAGTAATCTGTTATAGCTAATATGAACCGATGTCCTTTAACAGAAGGAGGATTAATAGGACCAATGACATCCATACCCCAAGCTTCGAAGGGCCAAGAGGCTGCTGTAGGATGTAGAAATTCAGATGGTTGATGAATAAAATCAGCATGAATCTGACATGCTTTACATCTTCTGGCATAGTCTACAGCATTTGCTATCATAGAAGGCCAATAATACCCCATTCTTCAAATACGGTCTTGTAATTTAGGACCCGGTTGATGAGCACCACAAATACCATTATGAGCTTCTCGCAGTGTTTGTTTAGCTTCACTTTCTGAGAGACAACGCAGCAAGAGTCCATCATAGGAACGACGGTATAGCATATGTAAAGACGAATCATAATAAAATCGAAACGATCGTCTTTTGATTGATGCATCTTCTTTTGGATCTTCAGGCAAAATCCTATGAACTACATAATCAACGAATGGAGTTCTCCAATCCTTATGCTGGGAATTTGACTCTGTAGTATAACTTTGTTCAATGTATAAATTATTCTTGACACAGAACAAGTCTCGATCCAACAAAGTAATTGTATTTTGCCTTCAAATTGGAACAGCTAGGTCTGCAGCTAAACTAGCAAGAGCATCAGCTTCCACATTCTGAGAGCGTGGTACAAACTCAATGAAGAATCCTTTGAATGAAAGGACCAGTTCAACTACCACTTGATGATAAGGAATGAGATCAGGATTTCTGACCTCATAAGTCCCTCTAACTTGATTAACAATCAATTAAGAATCTCCATAAGCTTCTAGGAACTCAATGTCCAGTTGTTTTGCTACTTGGAGAACGATCAGAGCATTATATTCAGCTACATTTTTGGAGCATGGCTCATTGAGAGAATAGGCACGGTATATGACCATTTTGTCAGGAGAAACCAAGACGATTCCTACCCCAGAGACAATATTGCCTTTAGGTCCTACTCGTGATGTCCCATCAAAATATAATTGCCATATGTCATTCTTCAAAGTCAGGTTACAATCCACGACTTCATCTGGAATGTCCTCACATAATTTTGATGTTTCAGGTATAGGGTGGGCAGCTAAGAAATCGGCTAATGCTTGACCCTTTATTGATTTCTGAGGTACATAAACCATGTCATAAGGAGTAAGCAACATCGCCCAGGTGGCCAGCCTGGAGTTAAGAATGCTAGGTTTTCTCATCAATACCCGAATGGGATTTATTTTGGAGATGACATGAATAGTCTGTCCTGTCACATAATGTCTTGTCTTTTGGACGGCAAAAACCAAAGCTAGACATTCCTTTTCCACAGGAGTATACCTGTGTTCAGCTTCGACCATCATTCTGTTCAGATAATATATTGCTTGCTCATGACCCATATCACTTTTCTGTGCAAGAAGAGCGCCAAGTGAATGATCCAAGGCTCGAACATATAGCAAAAATGGCCTTCCTACTACCGGAGGTACCAGAACATGTGGGTTTGTAAGGTATTGCTTAATGTCATTAAAGGCTTTCTGACACGCTTCATCCCAAACAAAAGATACGCCTTTCTTTAATAGATGGGAGAAAGGTTGACATCTTCTAGAAAGATTAGATATAAATCTTCTAATATAAGCAATACGACCCTGAAAGCCACGGAGTTCTTTCAGATTATGAGGAGGATGCATTTCAAGAATTGCTTTAATCTTATCAGGATCGACATGGATACCCTGAGAAGTAATGACAAATCCTAAAAATTTGCCACTGGAAACCCCTAAGAAAGACTTAGTAGGGTTCATTTTCAATTGATGCTGGCGCATCAACTCAAATACTGTTCTCAAGTCCTGAATGCGATCATCCTTTGATCGACTTTTAACAGCAATGTCATCTACATAGCATTCAGCTATCTTCCGTAGATGTTCTTGAAAGATGTTGCTCATAGCCCGTTGATATGTGGCACCGGCGTTTTTAAGACCAAACGGCATAACCGTATAACAGTAGACCCCAAGGGGTGTACGAAAAGCGGTATGTTTCTCATCTTCTGGATGCATCTTGATCTGATTGTACCCTGAGAATCCGTCCATGAAAGACATGCGTTCAAAACCACATGTATTGTCTATCATGACATCAGTAATTGGAAGTAAAAATTCGTCCTTTGGACAAGCTGCATTAAGATCTCGATAATCTATACAAACTCGGACTTTTTCGTTCTTCTTCATGACAGGAACAATAATGGCAACCCAATCTGGGTGTTGCTCTTTACGAACAAATCCACATGTGATCAACTTTTCGACTTCTGCTTCAATTGCATCCATCATATCTGGTCTAAAGCGCCGTTGCTGTTGTTTTACAGGCTTGACGTTAGGTAAAATATTGAGTTTATGAGTAGCAACTTTAGGATCTAGGCCTGGCATATCCTCATAACTCCATGCAAAAATGTCAATATATTCTTTGATAAGTTTTATCAACTGTTCCTTTTCTTCTTCAGAAAGATTCTTACTGATGAATATTGGTTTGGACGTAGTTCCATCTCCAACATCAATCTGGATAACCTCATCCTCTGTAGGTGGTTGTCGCTGTTCAAAACGGAGTTCCCACTAAGTATCCATCTGTTGAGCCCAAGGATCATTCTCAAATAGTTCAGATTCATCATCAGTTTGAACCATATTGACTGAAAATACTTGTCCAGATTCATCATATGAGGAACGAGACATATCAGTTTCAATGAATTGGACTTCTTCTAAATCCGAAGATTACGAAGAGCTAGAAGAGAATTCTTCTTGTATATCGTCATAAAACATGTGGGACGGATCATATCCCAACCCATGACGAGTCTTTTGGTAAAACAGATCACCACATAACGGTAGTCGTCTACCCTTGCCTTGATTGAGACCTTGCATAGTCTTCAAATCATATCCCATGTTCTGGATAATCTTAATAGATTGTTGACTATACTTGTCAATTCGAATTCTTCCCTTGTCTTTATCCTTCAGCTCATCTGCCTGAGCAACAGGGATATTTCTAGCCAGGCCAAACACAATTTGGCACTTGTTTTTCTTATCAGACGGAACCACGAAATAAGATTCTTCGTGACGTCTAAAAGTTATGCAAGCTTGTGATGAAGCGGCCACAGGTAGAAGATAAGGAGAAGATGTTAGGAACCTTTGAGCATAAGGTTCAACATCTACATGAGGAAGGAAAGAATTTTTCTTATGATCAATGTATAAAGTTTCTTCTGGCTCAATGTCGTCTTTATATTGATGACTTTGATTATCAGAAGATAAAGTCATTCTTTCGATAAACTTGACAGCCATATACTCGAAAAGGGAATCTTCATTGATATCAAAAAGTATAGAATGATCATTTACAATTTGACTGCTACGCTTCGGATTAATCATTAGTGGACCATTATCTGTCCTCTGCGTAGTTTTGCCAAGATTGACAATCAATGGTGGTTCTGGATTATTCGTACAAGAAGTACGCCCTTTGACCTTGATCATAAAAGGTTGAACTTGGCTCTTAGCATGAATATTTATTGATTCCTCAGATGAAGTTTGAGTTCTTCCTTTAACCTTAATTATCAGAGGTTGACCATTGACAAATTGGGATTGGATTCGTCCCTTGACTATGATCTTCAAAGGTTGCTCCTCTGGCGGATCTGCATTAATAGACTGATCCTCAGTAGGTGATTGAACTTCAACCATGTCTGATATCTCTTTCACATACTCTTGTTTATAAAGCCTTGAATCAGAAAAATAGGCTTCGACACCCTTGAAAGGATTGATATCAGCAAACTCAGTCTTCACAACTCCCTGGGAATTCACATACTTGAAGCATTGATGGAGAGTTGAAGGTACAATATTGTGCTCATGAATCTACGGTCTCCCCAGAAGGATATTGTAGGATACGTCCGAGTTGATAACATAGAAAGTTACCATGGTTCGAAGATCACCAATCTGCATCTGCAGACGAATCTTTCCCAATGGCTTGCTCTTGCCAGAGTTGAAACCGACTATTGTAGTACTAGTGTAAGTCAAATCACTGGTAGGAATCCTCAGGGGTCTTAGCATACTCTGAAGAATTATGCTAATTGAGGATCCAGGATCAATGTAAATCCTGTCAATTTCAGTGGATCCAATATACCCAGTGTAGCACAAAGGTCTGTCATGCTTGTTATGCTTCAACAGCATATCTTCTTGTGTAAAGGTGATGTCGGGAATTACTTCCATCACACTATGACATTATGGACATGACACTGGTATATTATCGGGAGTCTTGAGTTGAGCAAAATATGAATCTGCTTGAAGTAAAGCTTCACTCAAAGTCTCTCTGCTTTCTCTGGAAAGGCGAAGCAACTCAAATATAGATAGTCTAGCCGGAGTATTGGCCAACTGAGCCAGAATATCAAACTTGTAAGGCTTCATCACCACCCCCTGACTGGAAGTAGACTTCAATGGGACGTCGAAACGTACTGCTTTCTGTTTTCCCTTTTCAACCACAGAAGGTTTAGCCGGAACAGGAGAAGGTTGAGTTGGTAGTGTTTCCACTACGTCTTCTGCTTCTTTAGAAGATCCTTCATAATCTTTGTGGTACTCTTTCCCAGATCTTGTACCAGCAAAAGTTTCTTCCTCAGACACAGGAGAAGGAAGTACCATATTACAGGATTTTGTCTTCCCTCTTTTAGCCTTCTTCTTGTGTGGATTGTTACGAGGAACTTCAGAACCCAATCCAACAGTGGAATTTTGATTTTGAATCTGTAAAGGAAGTCGTATTCCTTTATCATAATTCAAACCTTCTGCCTTTTGAAAGTCATAACCCATCTTCTTCATGAGATGAACAGATTGCTGACTATACAAGTGAGTGGGCAGCGGACTTTTGACAAGTGTTTCAACAGAGGAAGAGGAAGAAGCAAGACCTTCTGTAACCACAGGAGAATGAAGAATATATGTCTCTGTAGTTACGGGAGGAGAAGGATTCGGGATACGAGAAAAAAATCCCTGTCAGAGCTTTTTTATAAGCAGCGAAGACTTGTTGTGCCCGATATAAAGGAACACTATTCATGGCTAACCACTGCTGATGAGTAAGCTTGAGCTTGGTAGGAGGAGCTAGACTTGGAGGACAGATGTTCAGTCCTTTCAGTCTATCTTCTAAAGGAAGGCCATCCCATAGATGATCCAAGTAATCAGGATCTGGAATAACATGAAAAATCATGTTGCAGGTTTTGACTTTCTTACCCTTCTTGGATTTTGAAGTTTTATCTTCATTTTCCAACTCAGGCACTAAGTCAGGATGTACCCACATGATTTTACCATTCTTTAGTGTGAGCGGCAGTAATCCTGCATTTTCTTCTCTGGCAGGCGGGATATTCACGATCTTCATCGTTGCCTTCGAAATTGGGATAATTCCATCTGGGAATTGCCGTGGAGGAAAATCTCCGAACTGAAGAGAAACCATATTAGTTGTAACCGTATGGTCATCATCAGTTAAGGCGATAGCACCGCCATTTATCAGCTCCTGGATTTTCTTCTTCAGGACATAGCAAGCACTAGTAGGATGATTAATGTATCTATGATAGATACAATATTTGGGATTGTCAGTCAGATTCACATCATTAGGCCTCTTTGGCT
This sequence comes from Iris pallida, assembly GCA_029216955.1. NCBI lineage: Eukaryota > Viridiplantae > Streptophyta > Magnoliopsida > Asparagales > Iridaceae > Iris > Iris pallida. Next base: position 2,686,289 of record JANAVB010044216.1, read on the forward strand.
CCGGAATCTGAAGTTTACCACTCTTCACCAGACATTGAAATATCCCTGGGATATCACTTTCGTCAAAAGAGTATTCTTCTTTTGGCCTGAAAGATTCTTGATTGTTCGGCGTCGTTTTGTTTTTGGAAAGATTGACCATAAGAGTATCTTTTCCCTTCACATTACGATTGCCAGGATTATTACTAGGATTACTTTTCTTTCCTTTATCTTCTGAAGCAAAAATCATCCCATGCTCTCGAGCCAACCTACCATTGGTCTCGGCAGAAACTGCTGCTATGATAAACGAAGCCCAATCTGAGAATTAGGAACCTGTGAAAACAGCGATGGATGGTCGCAGATTCATCTTGCATGTATCAATCAACGCTGAATCTGGCATACCAGGAGGCATCTTTAAAGTAGCATGTCGGAAACGTTCGATGAACGTCCGAGTATCTTCTTTCTCCTTTTGTTTGATTTCTATCAAAGAAGACATGTTCATGTCCATACCTCCTTCATAGAAACGGGAGAGAAACTGTCACGACCCGCACCCACTGTGAGGGTACGAGTACGTAACGACGCCCAGCCTACGTCGCAGTGTCGGCGGTAGAGCGCTGTCCTAGGTTACTATCTAACCAGAAACTCACGCGATATATAATGTACTCATCATGATTAACTCCGAACAGAGGACAAGTATAAGATATTGAACTCAATCACAGTCTAAGCACGATAAGATAAACACAGAAGAATTAAACTAAGAATAGAAAAACAACTACTAAAATAATAACAACTCTCAACAAATCTCAAATACTACACAAGTCTCAAAACTTCTATAACAAGTTCAACATGGAAACAATGCTAGTCTACCAAACTAAATCCCGATCACTCCTGAGTGTCGGGGCCAAAGGTAGTCATCCCGTCTCCGGGTCCATAATGTATAGGGCATGTATCCTCAGGGCAATCATCTGTAAAATTTCAACAGGTCCAGTCAGGACATGAACGAGTACAACTCATCAAGAAATCCCAATTAAATGACAGAGAACTATAAGCAGTTATAAACAGTTTTATTGATGAAATATGGCAGTTTGTATACAGGTGATGGTATAGAGAAACAATTAAGATGCAAGGAAAGTAAGGTAAGTAAAAACAAGAGAAGAAACATAGCAATAAGGACTGTAAATAGAAACTAGCTGAACTAGAGCAACATGATATAAGTCCAGAATGTAAATATAATCAAGTGCAAAACCTAAGTAAATCCAGACAACATGAATCTGATACCAGGTAATTCCAGTACAAAATGAGTCTGGTATGAGGTGAGTCCAGTTGGTGATCAAAGGTTCCAGGGTGAGTCCAGCCTATACTCTAACAGTGTGTTTTAAAATATCGGAATCGACATGTGAACGGCTGTAGGTAATACGGCACATCACACACCTGGCCGGGTGTGAGATGGCTATCATTCCAGTATAATTCCAAGGGAGTGGTTCCAGTATTTTGGTATGTTCACATGCCTATTCCAATATTTCTCCGCCCATCAAGTACAAGTGAATCCATAAAACGACATGAGAAATCGGGATGAGTCCAGACAAACATAATGATACCAGCAAACGATTTAAGGGTGATTCCAGTAGGTGGTTCCAGTAGTGATTCCAGAAGGTGATGCCAGTAGTGGTTCCAAAAAATAGAGGCCAGACAGATGGTATGTGTGTCGCATACATGAATCAAGAAATATCCATACGTGTTGTAAAAATCACATAAAACTATCTAGAACTGAAGTACAGTAATTGACAAGTAAATGAAAGAACTATCAGAGAATGTACTCGCCTGTATCCGGTGAATCTGGAGAATATATACTGTCCGAGGAGTGGTGTCTGTCTCCTATAGAACAGTACAAGTCACAACAAGTCCAGAATAGTAATAAGATGCACTACGATGCATACTACATGAATCTAGGTCAATCTAGACCAAAGTCAACTCTTGGTCAACTCTGGTCAACCCTAGAAGTCAAACTAGGTCAACCAAGTCAAACCTAAGTCAAATAGTCTAATCTAGGTCTAACAAGACTAAACAGTCTATTATATACTCCAAACTAGGCAATAGGCATGTGGGCTTGTGTGTGTGTGTGATAGGATAGTGTATTGATACATGAGGCAATAGGCATGTGGGCTTGTGTGTGATACACATGTGAGTGTCATATACAAGTGTGTGTGTGTCATATGGTATGTGAGAGAGTGACATATATATTTACGAGTGTATGGGTGAAGAGGGTGTGTGAACTAGTGATGCATGTGTGTGTAGAGGAAACATGTGAGTACACATAAATTTCAGAATTGAATCCCCACAAAACCCCCAACCAATCTCAGATAACTAAATGGACTGTACCCCCAATATATTTTCTCCATTCTATTTTCCTTCTACAAAACTGAGTTTAATTTAACAACTGATCCCCTTCATTCTTACTGGTATTCATAATTGGCAGGTGAGGGGACTTTCAAATACAAATGGCTAGGTGAGGCACCTACTATTCAAGGTTCAAGTCATAACTGAACTAGTCCACCCCCTCACCTATGGGCAGGATGCTAAGATACATATAACTATATACACCTACGGACAACCTACAAACCTGCATAAATCAAACAACCCTTCAATCTGAAACCCAAAGCCCCCAATATAATACTCTTAAACCTGCTATTGCTGCTACTGCAGCATCCTGCTGCTGCATGCCTTGCAGGCCACCCCAATGCAAGAATCTGGAACCCCCAAACTAAAATATGTATCAAATACATATGCTAACTGTCACTTCTCTTTTCATATCAAGCTAACAGTAATCTAAGGCCAACCCATACACTCAATCTCAACCTGAGAATCAACCCCATACTCTCAGTCCTCACTGTCCAATTCCCACACACCCAACTCACTGCTCGTGCACAAAACCTCACCACACACAAACCTAACTAAATCTCAGGATTTCAGTGATTAGAGTTAGTGAATGGGTGCACTAATCACAGGGTATGGTTCTCAAGAACAGGGAGCAAATGGTAGATGAGAAATTCCTATTTAAATAATCATCCAAATCAAAATCGAATCCCAATACCATAATAACATCGACCAAATCATGAACCAGCCTATAGTAATCTAATACACATGCGTATAGGAATTTAAACATGGCAAATTAATCATCCAAATAGTTTAAAAAAGAACTAAAGTTCAGGATCCCAATTGCAGGGAAAAACTGTGCACGGTCTACTGTTTCAGTTCATTCCCACATTCAAAATCCATTTCTCAAATGAAAAACCCAATCTTACATGATAATCCCACCTAGCATTAACTAATACACATGTAAATAGATTAAACATTCCAATTAAATACTAACATTTCAGTTAAACAGAAGAAGAAAGGTTCAAGAATTCATAACAGAACCTAAGTATCAGTCTAAATAGGAAATTCCAAATTCGAAATCAAAAATAAGTTAAATATACAATTTAATGGTTGGTAAACAATCCCCCACACGTGCACGTGTCCCCATGAATCCCTTCGTGTCACCTTAGAGCCGGACACAGCGTGTCCACGTCTAGAATTACACACAGACACTACACAGCACGCAGCGTCGTGCACGCGTGCGTGTCACTCTAGGACACGACACAGGGTACGACACGACTCGTGATCGTGCCCACGTGTTTGCCACGTGTAGGGATACACGTGTATGCCCCTGCACCGTGTCTCCGTGTCTGAAATAAAAGTGCGTGTCAGTGGCCAAAACCCAAGCGTGCGCAGTGCGCGCGCGCGGCCAGTGCGGCCAGTGCGAGGAGGATTTCTCCTCGCACACGCAACCACGCGCGCCCATCTTTTAGAAGGATGGTGGCAGATGATGCCCCAAGCCTTTCGCCAAAAATGGCGTGTCCACGTGTCCTGTGTCGGGAGTTATTGACCCCGTAATGCAGGACACATCAAGTGTTTCAGTCCCCACGTGTTCGTGTCCCCGTGTGGACACGACACAACACAAAAATTAGGAAATAAAAGAAAAAATCATTAAGCAAGCCCTAGAACTAAAATTCCATTCAAAAACATTTCAGAAATTAGAACAAAATGTTGGTTGAGGCATTACATCAAACACATCAAATATGACACTGATACGTGTCCTGTTAGGACACAAAATGGACACAACTTGTGGGGATTCCTATTCCTAGATTTAGGTTAGGGCTAGGGCATCCTAGAAATGCAATTAAACAGGAATTTCATGGGTTAGAATAGATTATACCTATTGATGTGCAAAGCTCACAAAAGCCTCAAATGGAATGGTTCTCCAAGCCTCAAAAAATCCCACAAATTGATCCTACTCTGAAATATTCTTACACAAACAGAAGAACAGAAGAATTAGGTCCTAATGCAATTGATTTGAAGGAAAATGGAGTTGAAATAGATTTTCTATGATTTTAGAAAGATTGAGACTCACCTCTTCCAAAACTTGCACAAATCCCAATGGAGGCTAGCCCTAAATTCTAGGAGGGGATTAAATAGGGGAAAAGGATCAATAGTGGCTGCCATGGGCTGATTAGGGTTAGGTTTGGTTCATGGTGTGGGCCTATGGGCTATAAGTCAAGTCATTAATCATGACTTATGAAGTCATAAGCCATATTAGTCAAATCAACTCCAAATCTTTCCAACCAAGTTCCAATAACTTAAACTTCACTAAATTAGGTCAAACCAAGTTTACTTAACCTAACCAAGGGGTCTTAACCTAGGTTAGTCACTAGGTTAGTCTTCTAGTCAACACTAGTCAAAGTCAACTATAGGCCCAAAATCAATCATACTAAAAATTATTAAAAATTGCTAAAAAATCATAATATGAAATAAATATCCTTAAATAATAATTATAATTATAAAATTTCAAAATTACCCTCATCTGGAAAACTGGGTGTTACAATCCTACCCACCTTATAAAAATTTTGTCCTCAAAATTAAAATGGTCGTACCCCTTCTAGGTCAAACCCAAACAATCAAGGTCAAGAGATAATCATGCAAACAAAATCTTATTGGTCGTGATTCCACAGTCTCGAACAGGGTAGCTACACTATATAGCAATCAAAAACAATATCCTGGCAGGTACTAAAGGAATCACACAGGAAAGTAGGGAGGAAGAATGAGAAGGACAAACCTGCTAATCCATCACCTGCAGCGTCGGTCTCCTCGACCGCCATCGCAAAAGCTCTACCCCTCTGGTGCTGAGCTACAGGTGGCCTAGCTCCCTCATAAGGAGGTACAGCGGGACAATCTATCATCTTGTGAGCACCAGACCCACAAAATAGACAAACCTTCAGCCTCCTCCTACAAGACTCCCAAACATGCCCTGCCTTCCTGCAGTAGGCACAAGTCGGCACCTCGCGGTCCTGTCCTCTATACTGATGATGTACCTGCTGCACTCTCACTGGTGCCTGTGCCTGCTGAATCTGCACGTGAGGCCTCTTGGCCTGACCTCCGCTGCTGCTACCACCTTGGGAGTTCCGACCCCTCTTCAACTTCAACCCCAGGTCGTCCTCCGCTGCCATAGCCCCAGAAAATATCTCCGCGTAGGTAGCGTTCCGATCGCTCTTAGTCAGCGACCGAACCTCCCTAATCAAGCCTCGGTGGAACTTCCTCGCCTTCGTCTTCTCAGTCAAGTCATCAATGAACCGATCCAACCAACAAAACTCCCCGGCATACTCAGCTACTGACTGGTTCCCCTGAACCAGGCTCTCAAACTGTGCCTCTATACCTCCCAAGGCAACATCAGGAAAGAACTGCTTCTTGAACAGCTCCTTGAACTGGGCCCAAGTCTGGCCCTCAACTCCCACCCTGGGATCTGCCTGATACCACACACGGGCTAAGTCCTGCATCTGGCTGCCCGCCGCCTCGATCTGGAGTCGATCTGGTATCTCCGCCAGTCGGAAGATCTCCTCAATATGCTCGATCCAATCGTCCGCATAATGGATGCCCTCAGTGCCCAATAACTCTCTAGGATGCATCTTCTGAAAGTCATGGATATCCTTCTCCTTTCGGTAAGGCTGTTGCTGCTCCCCCCGAGCAGTCACCATCTCTACTGTAGTACGAACCAGCTGATGGGCCTCGTCAATCCCCTAACGATAATCGGCAGTCTACCGCTGCTGCTGTTGCTGGTGAGACGCCAGAATCCTCTCCACGAAAGAAAATAGATGAGCAGTATCTACCATCCCCGCAGGTGGAGGCTGCTGCGATGGAAGAATCTCGGGAAGCACCGGACTCTGCCTCCCAGCTAGTGGAACACCCACCCCAGCTGATGGATCTCCGAAAGCTGCTGAAACATCCACCCCAGCTGGCATGACTAGGGCTGCGGTACCAGGGGCTGGCTGCTGAAGGTGAGAGGTGGCAGACCCCTCTGCAGCGGCTACTGTACCAGAGCGATGTGATCGTGTCTCCACCATCCTGAAGACAGATCGAAAAGGAAGTCAATACTGAGCAGGAATCGATAAAATCAAAGGAGGACAGTTTATTGCAAAGAAGACAAGTCAGTAAGATATGTAGATGGCATGAATTGAAGCAGAATTTTTCCTAACTGTGATTGAGTACCTCTCCGTTAAAGCCAATCTCTCAATCCTATCGCAGGCTCGCAGCAGTACAACTAAGTCGTCGTACTACCACGATATCGCACTAATGCGACTCTCGACCTGCATGGGCCACCACTAAAAACGTGTTACGACCCGCACCCACTGTGAGGGTACGAGTACGTAACGACGCCCAGCCTACGCCGCAGTGTCGGCGGTAGAGCGCTGTCCTAGGTTACTATCTAACCAGCAACTCACGCGATATATAATATACTCATCATGATCAACTCCGAACGGAGGACAAGTATAAGATATTGAACTCAATCACAGTCTAAGCACGATAAGATAAACACAGAAGAATTAAACTAAGAATAGAAAAACAACTACTAAAATAATAACAACTCTCAACAAATCTCAAATACTACACAAGTCTCAAAACTTCTATAACAAGTTCAACATGGAAACAATGCTAGTCTACCAAACTAAATCCCGATCACTCCTGAGTGTCGGGGCCAAAGGTAGTCATCCCGTCTCCGGGTCCATAATGTATAGGGCATGTATCCTCAGGGCAATCATCTGTAAAATTTCAACAGGTCCAGTCAGGACAGGAACGAGTACAACTCATCAAGAAATTCCAATTAAATGACAGAGAACTATAAGCAGTTATAAACAGTTTTATTGATAAAATATGGCAGTTTGTATACAGGTGATGGTATAAAGAAACAGTTAAGATGCAAGAAAAGTAAGGTAAGTAAAAACAAGAGAAGAAACATAGCAATAAGGACTGTAAATAGAAACTAGCTGAACTAGAGCAACATGATATAAGTCCAGAATGTAAATGTAATCAAGTGCAAAACCTAAGTAAATCCAGACAACATGAATCTGATACCAGGTGATTCCAGTACAAGATGAGTCCGGTATGAGGTGAGTCCAGTTGGTGATCAAAGGTTCCAGGGTGAGTCCAGCCTATACTCTAACAGTGTGTTTTAAAATATCGGAATCGACATGTGAACGGCTGTAGGTAATACGGCACATCACACACCTGACCGGGTGTGAGATGGCTATCATTCCAGTATAATTCCAAGGGAGTGGTTCCAGTATTTGGGTATGTTCACATGCCTATTCCAATATTTCCCCGTCCAGTAAGTACAAGTGAATCCAGAAAATGACACGAGAAATCGGGATGAGTCCAGCCAAACATAATGATACCAGCAAAAGATTCCAGAGTGATTCCAGTAGGTGGTTCCAGTAGTGATTCCAGAAGGTGATGCCAGTAGTGGTTCCAAAAAATAGAGGCCAAAAAGATGGTATGTGTGTCGCATACATGAATCCAGAAATATCCATACGTGTTGTAAGAATCACATAAAACTATCTAGAACTGAAGTACAGTAATTGACAAGTAAATGAAAGAACTATCAGAGAATGTACTCGCCTGTATCCGGTGAATCTGGAGAATATATACTATCCGAGGAGTGGTGTCTGTCTCCTATAGAACAGTACAAGTCACAACGAGTCCAGAATAGTAATAAGATGCACTACGATGCATACTACATGAATCTAGGTCAATCTAGACCAAAGTCAACTCTTGGTCAACTCTGGTCAACCGTAGAAGTCAAACTAGGTCAACCAAGTCAAACCTAAGTCAACTAGTCTAATCTAGGTCTAACAAGACTAAACAGTCTATTATAGACTCCAAACTAGGCATACCATGCCATAGCCAACCCATAACTCATCTACATGACACTCTATAAGCCTAACTATAATGCACCCAATATATATATATAATCTAATATAGGATACACACATTAATATCTAAAAACACACATTAACAAGGCTATATAATGTAACTTGAAATACACAACCTATAGCCACTATACAATATCACCCATACCCTATATCATAATATATAATACCTTATATCATACATATACATTAACACACAACATTATCTATAGGAACCTATATATATATATATATATATATATATATATATGAAAAGAGTGAAAGGGAAACATGTGAATATTCAAAGTGTGTGTGTGTGTGATAGGATAGTGTATTGATACATGAGGCAATAGGCATGTGGGCTTGTGTGTGATACACATGTGAGTGTCATATACAAGAGTGTGTGTGTCATATGGTATGTGAGAGAGTGACATATATATTTACTAGTGTACGGGTGAAGAGGGTGTGTGAACTAGTGAGGCATGTGTGTGTAGAGGAAACATGTGAGTACACATAAATTTCAGAATTGAATCCCCACAAAACCCCCAACCAATCTCAGATAACTAAATGGACTGTACCCCCAATATATTTTCCCCATTCTATTTCCCTTCTACAAAACTGAGTTTAATTTAACAACTGACCCCCTTCATTCTTACTGGTATTCATAATTGGCAGGTGAGGGGACTTTCAAATACAAATGGCTAGGTGAGGCACCTACTATTCAAGGTTCAAGTCATAACTGAACTAGGCCACCCCCTCACCTATGGGCAGGATGCTAAGATACATATAACTATATACACCTAGGGACAACCTACAAACCTGCATAAATCAAACAACCCTTCAATCTGAAACCCAAAGCCCCAAATATAATACTCTTAAACCTGCTATTGCTGCTACTGCAGCATCCTGCTGCTGCATGCCTTGCAGGCCATCCTAATGCAAGAATCTGGAACCCCCAAACTAAAATATGTATCAAATACATATGCTAACTGTCACTTCTCTTTTCATATCAAGCTAACAGTAATCTAAGGCCAACCCATACACTCAATCTCAACCTGAGAATCAACCCCATACTCTCAGTCCTCACTGTCCAATTCCCACACACCCAACTCACTGCTCGAGCACAAAACCTCACCACACACAAACCTAACTAAATCTCAGGATTTCATTGATTAGAGTTAGTGAATGGGTGCACTAATCACAGGGTATGGTTCTCAAGAACATGGAGCAAATGGTAGATGAGAAATTCCTATTTAAATAATCATCCAAATCAAAATCGAATCCCAACACCATAATAACATCGACCAAATCATGAACCAGCCTATAGTAATCTAATACACATGCGTATAGGAATTTAAACATGGCAAATTAATCATCCAAATAGTTTAAAAAAGAACTAAAGTTCATGATCCCAATTTCAGGGAAAAACTGTGCACAGTCTACTGTTTCAGTTCATTCCCACATTCAAAATCCATTTCTCAAATGAAAAACCCAATCTTACATGATAATCCCACCTGGCATTAACTAATACACATGTAAATAGATTAAACATGCCAATTAAATACTAACATTTCAGTTAAACAGAAGAAGAAAGGTTCAGGAATTCATAACAGAATCTAAGTATCAGTCTAAATAGGAAATTCCAAATTCGAAATCAAAAATAAGTTAAATATACAATTTAATGGTTGGTAAACAATCCCCCACACGTGCACGTGTCCCCAGGAATCCCTTCGTGTCATCTTAGAGCCGGACACGGCGTGTCCACGTCTAGAATTACACACAGATACTACACAGCACGCAGCGTCGTGCACGCGTGCGTGTCACTCTAGCTAGGACACGACACAGGGCACGACACGACTCGTGATCGTGCCCACGTGTTCGCCACGTATAGGGCTACACGTGTATGCCCCTGCACCGTGTCCCCGTGTCCCCGTGTCTGAAATAAAAGTGCGTGTCAGTGGCCAAAACCCAAGCGTGCACAGCGTGCGCGCTCGGCCAGTGCGGCCAGTGCGAGGAGGATTTCTCCTCGCACACGCAACCACGCGCGCCCATCTTTTGGAAGGATGGTGGCAGATGATGCCCCAAGCCCTTCGCCAAAAATGGCGTGTCCACGTGTCCTGTGTCGGGAGTTATTGACCCCGTGATGCGGGACACAGCAAGTATTTCAGTCCCCACGTGTTCGTATCCCCGTGTGGACACGACACGACACAAAAATTAGGAAATAAAAGCAAAAATCATTAAGCAAGCCCTAGAACTAAAATTTCATTCAAAAATATTTCAGAAATTAGAACAAAATGTTGGTTGAGGCATTACATCAAACACATCAAATATGACACTGATACGTGTCCTGTTAGGACACGAAATGGACACAACTTGTGGGAATTCCTATTCCTAGAGTTAGGTTAGGGCTAGGGCATCCTAGAAATGCAATTAAACAGGAATTTCATGGGTTAGAATAGATTATACCTATTGATGTACAAAGCTCACAGAAGCCTCAAATGGAATGGTTCTCCAAGCCTCAAAAACTCCCACAAATTGATCCTACTCTGAAATATTCTTACACAAACAGAAGAACAGAAGAATTAGGTCCTAATGCAATTGATTTGAAGGAAAATGGAGTTGAAATGGATTTCCTATGATTTTAGAAAGATGGAGACTCACCTCTTCCAAAACTTACACAAATCCCAATGGAGGCTAGCCCTAAATTCTAGGAGGGGATTAAATAGGGGGAAAGGATCAATAGTGGCTGCCATGGGCTGATTAGGGTTAGGTTTGGTTCATGGTGTGGGCCTATGGGCTATAAGTCAAGTCATTAATCATGACTTATGAAGTCATAAGCCATATTAGTCAAATCAACTCCAAATCTTTCCAACCAAGTTCCAATGACTTAAACTTCACTAAATTAGGTCAAACCAAGTTTACTTAACCTAACCAAGGGGTCTTAACCTAGGTTAGTCACTAGGTTAGTCTTCTAGTCAACACTAGTCAAAGTCAACTATAGGCCCAAAATCAATCATACTAAAAATCATTAGAAATCGCTAAAAAATCATAATATAAAATAAATATCCTTAAATAATAATTATAATTACAAAATTTCAAAAATATTCTCATCTGGAAAACTGGGTGTTACAGAAACATTGCCTTGAATTCGTCAAAAGACGAAATAGAATTATCGAGTAAACTACGATACCAGTCGTAAGCTGAACCCGTCAGGCACCCGATGAACACTCGAGTGAGAAGAGCATCATTTTTCTGCAAGTGTACAGTCATAATATCAAAGTAATTGATATATTGACTGGGAGATGCTTTTTCATCGAACAAAACCATAGATTGTGGCTTGAATTTCGGTGGAAAGGGTACATCATTCCAATGAGGAGGATAAGGTTGCTTGATCCCTAACCTCTGGAGCTGATCTTTGTGCCTCAAAACTTCAAACTGTGCTTTGAGCTCACGCACTGCTTGAATGGCTTCACTGGTTTGAGGAAGCACATTTGATTGAATGGTTGTTGGATGTACTGTAACCCCGACTGGAGGTGGTACATCTTCAGGAATGATGGGATCTGGAGATGCAAAATTTTGATTAACAGCAGGCTCTTGAATATTCAAAGGTATTTCAGCCCCTTGACTATCTTGAGTTTGTGCTGCTACTGGTACTGGTGTTATTACCGTCGGGTGAGCAGTTTGCTGATTCAAAATTATCTGATGCATGCTTTGCACAATGTTAAGCATATTTTTCAGTGATTGCTCAACGGCAGTGAGACGTTGTTCTGTATTAGCAGATGACGTCTCTGGTTCATCTCCAACAGCGTGGGATTCAACCTCTCTTGAAGATACAGAAGGATTTGTATAGAAGTATGAATCCACACTATCGGTATCAGACTCAAAAGATTGAGTACCCCCAGCTTCTGAATCAGAAGTCTGCAATTGCCTTTGTCTTCTTGATCGAGTATTCCGATATACTCCTTCAAAGGAATCAAGAAGTCGGTTGAACTGTTGTTGACCTGGAGTTTGGGACATGTTCCGTCTTGGACGTCGTCCTCTGTTAGTATGAGATGCCATATTGACTGATGCTTATGACAGCTCATGTTCTTGGTCTTCAGCTTGATGTTGAAGCGAATTAAAACTCAATCGATCAAAAACTGACCGTTTTGAAGCCGAACAACAACAATTGATCACAACCTGATGATATTCACAATGGTGTTTTTCTTGGAGGAATGTCACCGGAGATTGTGTATTCTTACGCTTTTGCAGTAGTCTTCTTTATTACATTAGGGGTAGAAAAACGTTTAGTACCCTGCGTATAAAGAAGATTACTGGCAGCATTCGCAGAACCAAATTGAACATTTCTACGCTTTTGGAGTTGTGTGCGTAAATCTTGAGATTTTTTAGCACGAAGGACTCCATTTTCATTGCGTGTAATTTATAGATTTGGTACTTTGCGTAGAGCAGTATAAGAAGGTTGTTGGTATAAAACTGAAGTTTTACCAACATCATTTTTACGCTGTATGCGTTTAGGTACATTCACATTAGATGTGCAAACATCGTTGTGAATTTTATCTACACTATCACAGACAGGAGACTTACCTTTACGCGTAAAACATAAAAATTGATTATCTACCACGTCACAGACGGGAGATTTTCCTTTACCCGAAGAGCGTAATTTGTGTGTGTCTACCATGTCACAGACGGGAGACTTATTTTTACACTCAGAAGCATTAGAATCTGCCACATTACAAATGGGAGACTCATTCTTATGCCTTGAGCGTAAAACTTGGTTTTTACCCACTGGGCGTAAAACCTGACTCTTACGTAGTGGGCGTGGAACCTGATCATCTACACCATCACAAACGGGAGACAAATTGTCACACTTAGAGAGCGACGCCGAAGTAAGGACTGCCTCGTTATGAACGGGAGCCCCTACGACAGGAGTGGGAAGAATTCCCTTGCTATCAGAAGCAACAGAGAGATCAGCAGCTACTTTGGATTTAGGGATCCAAACTTTTCGTGCTTTACGAGACTTTTGAACATTGGAGTAGCGAGAACCACCCCCAGTTCGGAGCATTTCTTCGTAGGCAGTCTGGTCGAAGTGTACAACCAGAGTCTTCTTGGTCGAACCGACCAAAACATCATCATATTGAGCAATTGCCTCCTCGTCAGAGGAGAAGGACGTCCCCAGCAGAGTCGTCATTTTTGTTTCACTTAACAAAATGCCTTGGGAATTGGCTTTTGAAAATAAAACGAGAAAAAGTACAAGAAGTACAAATTTGATTCTGGGAAAGTATTGCTATGGAAGTCTGATTCGTAAATGATCACTTTGTTCCTTGGACCATATGATGATGATGAAGATCACTGCTTGAAGTAGAACAACTGGAAGAACTAAGTCACCAGAAAGGTATCGACGCACTTGGGCACTGATGACGAGGCCGAATGCTTTCCTGCTTTGCTTCACTCTGTTCTGAAAGAAAGGTTGAAGAAGAATGCTCTGGAGAATCAAAATCTCTAAGTTCTGATCTCTGTATTCTCTCATGTCTCTGTCTCTTTTTGTTATCAGAAAAATAAGTCTATTTATAGACTTGGGCTCTTGTGCATAAAAACTCAGCAAAAGTTCTATCTTTACGCTAACAACTGTCACCCACGATCGAAGCCATCCTCTGCATATGTTGACATGTGTCCCATCATTTCAGTAAGAATAGGATGCATGTATACACGTTCTTCGAGAAGAATGGCATGAAAGCCACGTAGACAGACCACGTTCCAAGCTGGTGGAGGAGAATAGGGCGTAAAAATAGCCCAATGTACTCTGAGCGTAAAGCAGTAGATTAGACGTAAAATAGCCTTGACATAGACTTCCCGCGTAAAGTGGTTGTTAAATAACCTTGAACGTAAAAGTAGCTCAAATAGACTTTACGCACACGTCAACTGTTGAGCGTAAAGGCTCGTATAATCTTCGTACGTAAAAGAAGCCATAGTGTGAGCGTAAAGTAGCTCAATCCACATACTAAACGACAACATTGGTCTCTGTATAAAACAAATCCCTTTGTGATATATGCCATCATTAATATCTCCATGTCAGAGTTTGCATTAAATGCGAGATTTGACAGCTTTGTCCAGCGTAAGAGTGGCTGATCTGTCCTTGGCGTAAAACCATGGGTGTAGACCCGAGCGTAAAATGATCAGCCTGCTTTAGGCGTAAAGTGAGTAGCCTTGTCTTGGGCGTAAAGAGATTAACCGCTCTGCTTGGCGTAAAACAGATCACTTATGAATGAAATGATCCATCTCTTTGACTCTTTCTCTGAAGCACTTTTTACGCTCCTATAACAGTTTTCCCTCACTCTTTCATAAACACACATGTACACCATTACATTCTTGTTCTCACACACACACATATACACTCTCTCTCTCTCTCTTTTCCTATTCCTCCTGATTATAGGTTGATATATAGGTTTGTTTGCAATACATAATATATGTATATATGTTAAGCCTATATATATATATATATATATATATATATATATATATATATATATATATATATATATATATATATTATGTGATGTGATGTGATGTTCCTAATAGTTGCACTATAACCTAGGTAATGTACACATATAGGTCTTATGTAGGAATGCCAACTAACATGTGTAGTTGGTCTAGATAGCCTAGTAGTGTGGTGTGCTAGCTTGTATAGATTGAGTGACCTAGTATTTAGACTAATGTAGTCTAGTGTAGACTAGTTTGACCTAGTCTAGACTTAGTTGACCTAGTTTGACTTCTAGGGTTGACCAGAGTTGACTCTGGCCTAGATTGACCTAGAATCATGTAGAATGCATAGTAGGACTTCATTATACCATTTTGGACTTGTTGTGACTTGTGCTGTTCTGATTAGGAGCCAGACACCACTCCTCGGACAGTACTTTCATATTGGACACTCAGATACCAGGCGAGTACATTCTCTGATCATTTTATATCCTGCTTAGAATTATATTCCTGCTTTAGATTACCTTACTTGATGCGGTCACGACATTATCACGGATTAGTACTATATGGATCTCTTCATGCGATGTTATCCCCCTCGGGAGCATCGGGTACATTGTGTCATGTGCGTTTCACTTTCATCATGTACTCCTGTGCTTTCATTATACATGTACACTCCAGTGAATCTTGTACTCTCATGTTCACGGAGCCCTCATGTATACTATCATGTGCACCCTTTCATGGACCCCATGTGATATCATGTACAATAACATAACCTGCTTAGATCCTTGTGTATTGATTGGGGAAAACGGGGAAGTGCTAGTAGTCATGTGAACAATTCTATAGTAGTGTAGATCATGTACAACTCTTTAGTGTAGATCATGTACAAATCTGTCCCGTTCACATGTGCTATCATGTACTCTGCATCACTAGCCAATATTAGTTCTCTATATACAGTAGCTATTTACATACAGTTCTCTTTTTCATCATGTACTTCCTTTCAGTTTTCTGTATCTTACTCTACTGCATGTTTATATTTTCTAACATGCTATGAACTGTTGAGATGTACTGTACTCGCTCCTGTCCTGACTGGACCTGTTAAAAATATTACAGAGGACGAGGAGGAGGCTTGTCTGGATACTTACTACGGGGCAGCCTTAGATGACACTTGCGAGCTCGACCCTCAGGAGGACCCAGCTCTAGCTGAGGATATCACCCCCATTGCCTAGACTAGATTAGTTAGGCTTATCTTACTTTATGTAGTTTTGAGACATGTTTAGCTAGACTTTATTCTGTTCTGAGTTGTATATATTCTTTCATTCTGTATCTGAGACCATGTACTTCTGGATATTTGCTGGGATTATCTTAGACTACTTTATCATCTATTTGTTTCCTTGAGTTCTATTTCATATCGTGCTATCTCTTCCTTAGTTGTGATTGGGTTTATTACTGCTATGTCACCCTCATTCGGGGAGTCTAAACTGTTTAGATATATATTGTTAGATGTATGTTGACCTAGGACAGCGTTCTACCGCCGACACTGCGGCGTAGGCTGGACGTATCCACGTCTCGTGCCCTTACTTTAGGGTGCGGGTCGTGACAAAATGTGCCACCCGATAGACCCAAGTACCTCTAGCGTACTATGTGTGCTATAGTCTGAATCTGGTTCAAGAAGACTGATTCAAGGCGTAGTCCATCAAGCTCTTCTTCAGACAAACACAATAGTCACTACGTGAGATTCAAGGCTGTAGTCCATCGCATTTATGCATAGTATACAACTGTCCTGAAATTCTCTTACTCTTATCTTATTCTCCTTCTTTATATTATCTTAGAACTTGAGCTTTTGGTGGGGGGATTGTTAGTTGTAGCTTTATTTTTGAAACAAAAGCTCAACTCACTCATATAGTCCCACATCGGCTAACAATATAGCCTTCAATGTTCATATATTCCTTCTTCCACTTTGCTTCTTTGAAGATTAGTGTGGGAGCCCCATGGGCCACACGCACGCGCCGCCGCCGCCGCCCGGCCCGGCTCGGCTCGGTTCGGTTCGGCGCGCGTAACAGGTGCGGGTACGTGCCCACACCTGCAGGCGCCGAATGCTGATTCGATTTTCTCTTCGGGTTCGGGCCGAGACCCTAAAAACTTTTTGTTGGTTTCTATAATTTCTGACCGTTACAAACTCATTAAAATCTGTAACGTTCACTATTCAAATCCCATCCAGATACATTGAACCACATGGTTCAAAATTGTTTATTCAGTAACGTCAAATTAAATGTCCTTTAATTTTGTCCGTTGGCCTTAAACCCAAATGCCTATATATTGAGCCCCTCTCCTTCTTCTCAAACACAGAAATTATTTTCCTCTCTGAAATTTTCGTCCTCTCAAGATCGCTGCTATTATTTGTTCTTGCTCTGGGTGGAGGAGCTAAGTCGGGGTCATTCTCTCGACGTCGTGTACGGCAACGAGATTCCGGTAGAGCGAAAATTTTACCACTATGGACGTTCGGATTCAGTCTGCACATAGATCCGAGCTAACTCTTAGGGCAGTGCTACGTGCACGACTTTTCCGGAGGCCGGTAACAATTTTAATAATTTTATTTTATTGCAGATTTAAAAACGGAGTATAAAGAAGAAAACCCAACAGATGATATATGAAGGTTTGCAAGGGTTTGATGTACCCAACCCCAGAAAAATTCGTAAGAAAATATTGCTGTTGTTGATGATGATGGGTGACGACGACGTTGATATCCATTATAATATGCAGTGCAGGAAAATGGAAGGCTTAAGTTAGCAGATCCATCATAGTATTCAGTACTGTTGTGTTCTTTGATCAACATCAAGTGTAATAGGGCCACAAGGAAAATCCGTACTGTAAACATTTACATGTGAATCACAACAACAGTTCAGATGTCACCTTAGAGTGAATAAAAGAAAGAGAAAATTTCATATCGAGTGATGAAATTTAGCATATTTATATAAAAGAAAAAAAGTTTTCAATATTTATAGGAAAAGTGATGTGGCGCCATCTTAGATGACGTCCAACTTTTTTTTTTTTTTTGTAAGTGTGGCACCATTTAAGATGCGCCCAATCTTTCTTTCTTTATTTTCCTATTTGATGGTTACGTGAGAAAGTTAGAATTTATCATCTTAAATAAATTTAACTCTTTATATACAATTTTATCTTTTTTTAAAAAAATCTTAGATATTTATTTAAACTTAATATTAGAAAAAAATATGTTTAAAAAATAATCTTAGAAATTTAAAATCTTAGATATAATTTGAGATCGTATATAGTTTTTTCAAATAAAATTTAAAATAAAGATAAGTTCTTAGATATT
Organism: Iris pallida; assembly: GCA_029216955.1. Taxonomy (NCBI): domain Eukaryota; kingdom Viridiplantae; phylum Streptophyta; class Magnoliopsida; order Asparagales; family Iridaceae; genus Iris; species Iris pallida. The sequence goes on from JANAVB010044216.1 coordinate 2,704,349, forward strand.
GTTTCAAATATAATATTAGAAAAAAATATCTTGCGTGTTGAAATCCTAAATAATTTGTTTCCTACTGAATTAATTCTGTAAAAAAAAATTCATGGAAAAAGATTTAAGAAATTAATTCAGGTGTTTGATTGTCCTTGTTTTCTACGAAAATTGATCTCTTTCTATGGGTTTGACCATTTATTTTAAATTTAGCTTAAATTGACATGATTTTCAAAGATAGAAAATAAAGATATGAAAATAAAGCATAAAAGATTATATTTGATACTTAATTATAAAATATTTTAATAAATTATGAATAATTTTATATTCTCATCTGATAACTTATAATATATTTTTATATTCATATCTTATAAATTATGAGTTATTTTTTATCACCAAATATAATATTTTATGTTTGAAAACATATCCAAGAACTTACCTCTAGAGATATTTTAAAAATTGTTTAATAAAATTATTACGATTATAAGTTATATCTAAGATTTGAGAAAACATATTTAAGATTTTGAATTATTTTTTAAACATATTTTTTCTAATATTAAGTTTAAATAAATATCTAAGATTTAAAAAAAAAAGATAAAATTGTATATAAAGAGTTAAATTTATTTAAGATGATAAAATCTAACTTTTTCACGTAACCATCAAATAAAAAAGTTAGAAAAAAAAAAAAAGATTGGGCGCCATCTTAGATGGCGCCACACTCTAAAAAAATTAAAAAAAAATTGCGCCACATCACTTTTCCTATAAATATTGAAAACTTCTTCTCTTTTATATAAATATGATAAATTTTATCACTCTATATGAAATTTTCTCTAAAAGAAATTGGCAATAATTGCCAAGCGATTTAGGGGAATTTGGAAAGAATTATCAGAAGTCTTAATCAATGATTAGGTTAGAATCAGATTTTACTTAATAGAATTAAACTCTAGGTGTTAAGGAAACTTGATCAGTTCAAGGTTGAGGGCTTAATGTGAAACCTTTGATAGGATTTTAATTTTATGACATCAAGTTCCATATTTCCCTACTTTGAGGTTGCTTCTTTAGTCTCTCAATTTCAAACAGAAACAATAGTTCCGATGAAATTGTACATACTACGTTCTTGAGGATAATATTTCAAGAATCTAATAAGAAAACTTGAAGTTATCGAAAAATAGTATTTATCGACTCTTCCTACATAAATTCAAAGGTTGTGGCACATGGAGCTGAGGAGGTGCGGCTGCGCCCCCTCAAATTTTGAGGTTTTTTTTTTTTTTTTTTTTTTTTTGAGTATTATATATATAATTTTATTATGGGCATAGGAAAAACTATCATGATGTTACAGCAACATTGCAATGTCAGATCGGTGAAATAATATATAATATATTTAGGGAACAACAGAAAATCAACTAATCATAGCAGTATACTTTCAGAAACATGTCTATGAACAAAATGCTAAAGTCTACGGAAGGTTCTAAATATGTTTTTTTTTTTAAAGATTTACCTTAGTAGCACATAGAACAAATAAAATTAGTAAAGCGGTATATACATCACTAAAACAAATGTTCATAAGATATATTTCTATATTGACAACACTCAACAATTTATCACCATCTTTTATATATATAATTTTTTTATCACACTCTTATATATATAATGTGAATGTCTCCTAACTCACTAGTCTCACTTACAAAGAAAATGATGTCATTAGGAATGGCAATTTTTTCGAGATTGTCCGATGATGACCCTTTTTTTTCGGGAACGCGTTTGGTGTTTTAAAATAGGGACATGGATGAGGATGTGGGCGCGTACACATTACGCGCGTCGAACCGGACAGGACGGCGGCGACGACACGCACGTGTGACCCACATAATTAGTCCACAACAACTCACAAGTGAGTAAGTGATAGAAACTAATATAAAGACGAATATGAGAACTCACAGTCAACGTGAGACTAAAAAGGAGAACTTGATTTTTTTCAATGGGAAGAATGCAACAAATATATTATATTTTAAAAACTATAAATGTATTTATTATAAAAAAATATAATAGTAATTGTCGCGTCCCTTAGACGAAAATTCTGGCTACGCCACTAATTGTAGGTCTAAAAACCTTATTTATGACGAATCACAGCCGCCTTCCTTTGAGAGGCCTTGTACAGAACCAACTCTGAATTATGCCCTAAGAGCATCATTAGTAGTTGGGACTCTCCAATGCAATTTGGAGCCCAAAATTTTTTAAAAAAAAAGGTAAATGTAGAATGGGTTGGATTTGTATGAGAATAGTAGGAAATGATAAAGTGAGCTCCGGTCCCAAAAATTGTATAGTCAAAAATTAATGTAGGAAAAAAATAATATAAAGTTTAGAATCTAGAAAGTTGGGCTCCAAATTGGAACTTACTATTCTACGGAACGAGTTTCTACAACCTAGAATCTAGAAATTGGGAAGCCCAACCCTTAGCACCCATGGATGGGTTGGAACCGAAATTGTAGAAATTGGGACTAGGGATGAGACTTATTATTCTACAAAATGAGCTCCTACATTCTAAATCTAGAATCTAGAAAACGGGATAGGCCTTACTAATGATGCTCTAAGAAACTCCTTAAGAGTACCTAGGTGTGACTAGATACAGTAGTGATTCAATTTAGGCTGGAAAAAGTTTCAAGATGTCAAGACTTTGGGCCATGATGTTACTGATACCAACCAAGGCTACTTGTTACATACATCAGAAGATACGGTCTTTGTCAAAGGCATTGTTTTGACCTTGTTGCCTGCATATGAGCATATAAATATACTCTCATACTTATTAATGTCACATTGCATCTAGTGCTTATATATTCTTTAATCACAAATGGACTCCAAAGTTGAAAGATTTGTTTATCCAGAGCCTCTTGCCTAATGCATTCTAGTCACCACCAATACTTCTGCTAACCCCTCCCTAAAGCCAACTCTTATAGGCATCTTACTCATCTAACCGAACCCCTTTTCCTTTTCCCAATTCTCTAATTACCATGTGCATCCATCTGTCAAACACACGTCATCTTTTCCTACATCAAGATGCATTCGACTTGTCGCTAGCGTGTGCTAACTTGGTTCACGGATTAGCTAGCTCACTACTTCTTCTTGAGTTTTGGTGCAATCACAAGGAATTTAAGTATAGCTAACGGCAATTTTAAATTCGCGTGATGGAATTAATTATTCATGTTTAATAATTCCTTAGACATTCTAGACTATATGGGTATTAAAGAAGGGCCATAGAATCCCTTCACATGACTTTAAGTGAAATCCACCCAATCTCTACTTGTTTATTTTATGAAGTAGGTAAGGTCACTTGGAATACATTGTCAATTTTTAAAGGGGGATTGCTAACATGCTTTCTACATATCCTTAAAGAAGATATGAGCTCAATTATTAACCTGATTAATTACTTTAATCCCATGGGGGCCATCGAAAGCAGTTGTGGCAAGAGAGAGATGGGTAATGTACCTATTTTTAAGTGGGAATGGGTGAGATCATCTTGTGTGAAAAAATATTCTTAAAGTCTCATCGAGCGGAAAGAGAAAAAAAAAAAAACCTTGGGGAGCAGAGCGTTGTGGGCCTTGTAAGCGATTCGGGCGATCTTTCTAATTTTTGAAACACAGTAAAGCATGATTAAGACTTAGTTGAAGTGTTTGGAATTGAACGGAGGAGACAATTGCAACATAAAAAGGCTCTTGACCCATTAAGCACTCAATTAGGTTTGTACATTTGTTAGTCACAAGATAAAGTGGCAGATTGGTCAATGACCCTATGTATATGAGACATCTTAAACTATGAGTAGGCAGAGATGGAGAGACTAAAGAAATTAAGAAAGAGAAGGAATGAGCTTTGAGTGGATCTAATACAATTCAAAATGGAGACGTTAGAATTCCTCATGATGATCGATTAAAGTGGCAATCTGCTGCTGTAGATGGAGTATGATCGTGAGCAATATTTGTTTTGTTGTCAGTGAATTAAAATGATTCAACTTCAAGAAACTCGACAAGTGCAGTTACAGCTGTAGTTGCATGCTGCAACTATAATTGCATGCAAACCTGTCAATGAAATGTGGAGGGAAGTGGAGGTCCTATGGGTGATGATCACCATGTTAGAATTTAGAGGACACATAACTCCATGGTTCCATACACCAGAGCAAAAGGGCATGTGCTTTGCTATACCTAGCTAGCTAGTAATCTATACCAAAAGATTCACAACGTTCGTTCGGACATCGTTTCTATCTTAAAAAAGATATATTTGTTGGGGGTATGGGTCCTCCCTTAGGAGTTTGCTATTTTAGAAGGAAACCCACATCATATATATATATATATATATATATATATATATATATATATATAGAGAGAGAGAGAGAGAGAGAGAGAGAGAGAGAGAGAGAGAGAGAGAGGGAGGGGGGACAAAAAATATATATATATAGAGGTAGGAGAGGACAAAGAGGAAAAAGAAGCTAGCTACAACCTAAAGAAGACAAAGGTCATTGAGTTTCCTATGTGGGGGGACTTAATTGATAATCCCCCACAACAATAGGGAACTTGAATGGCTTCGGAGTGACAATCCATCCTAGCCTAAGAGGAATCTCAAAACCGTAGAGTGGTGGGTGGATGGATGGGCAGTGTGACATATATACTAATTAACGTGACTAATGTGTTAAAATATGAGGGTCACATCAACCACTCGATGGATCTCTTTCTGTAGGGAACAACACACAAGAAATCCATCCATCCATCCATCGATGGAAACAAGGATTGTGGGAGGAGAGCTTTAGGGTCCAACAATGGGACCCAGAGCTTAGGAACCCTAATTATGGTGCATCATACTTCTTTTGAAGGTAGCCTTCACTCAAAGAATGATTGGTGGTGCACAGTACCCACACCATCATTTGATGTCTTAACCATATCTAACATCTTCAAGTGCGCCAATGACCTACAAGATTTCCTCAATCAAGTCTCTCCCTCACCATATTGAATTGAATGGATTGCTTGGTTTGCCTATAATAAATAATTGGGATTATGAGTTACTTTGATTTACTGTAAATAATCCGGTAATTAATAATGGTATTTGCCCGCGGTAAACTTTATTTCTTGAGAACAATTAAGATTTGCTAGCTGCAACTAAGGCCTCGTTTGGTTCACGGAAAGAAAATCAATTTCCATGTATTTTTCATGGGGATGGAAAAGTAGAATTCCTATCAAATTTTCTTTCCTATGTTTGGTTGGTGTAGGAAAGGAAAGAAAAAAAAAAATATTATTGTTCCAACAATATCCAATGTCAACATAATTATAATAAAGAGTTAATTGGTAAAATAGGTAATAAATTAAGGCTATTTTTGTCAATGTTTGGCAATTAATGTTGGGAAAGAGGAGGGAAAATGAATCGATCATGAAAGGAATCATTTTTCCTCCTATTTTCTCCCATGTTAGAAAAATATTTTTCAAATTTGTGGCTATCAAACAAAGAAAAGGAACAAGTTTCCTTTCCGGATTCCTTGAATCCGTGAACCAAACGAGACCTAAAGTCGGTCGGTCGATGCTTTTGATATCAAAGTAAGTAACCAGTCACTTATGTGATCACAACTCCACTGATGGTATGCCACATTAGTCAATAGCCTAATTACATCCCTACTAAACCACTAATCAATCACGAGCCTCGCTTGCTTGCTTGCTGCAATTGGAGCGGCAAACAACCCAACTCATGTGGACACCAACATAAATGAAAAGTAAAATATTTCTAGCTATGAAACTCTGTTTAAACATAAATAGACTATGGGTCCGTTTGGTGCACTGCAATCTAATCGTAATCGCAATGTCATCAAATGAAAAAAAAAAAAAAAAAATTCTTCCATTTGATTACATTGCGATTACAATTATATTACAGTATACCAAACAAGGCCTATATATATTTACTCGGGATTAATGATTAGTTTTTCCTCTCTTCCATCTATCAATTCCTTTTGCTTTCTTCTTAAGAATTAATAAACATTAGTGGTTATATAGTCTTGATTCATATCAGCAGATGAGTAGAGGGGCATGAATAGTCGTTAAATGGCCGACCATCTGTCGATGTCAGTAATACTATCCGAGTAGTGAAGATCTTCAAACAAAACAAATAGTGGGAGAATTGAATTGAAGAGGTCGTCGACATATATATATTAACATCAAATAAAGTGGACAGATCGAAGGGACAAGGTGGGCTGTTTAGGGAGTTAGAGGGAAGACTTTGGGGAATACTTGCAAACTAACTAGCTACTTTACTTCTCTAAAAGGTGGCGGAGATTAGGATCGTGATTTGCTACTTTGAAGTTAGTAAGATTCGACGAGATTTGCTTGCTTCCAATGGTTTACGAAGGAGAGTGTAATAAAAGTAGAGAATTAATAGACTATATATATATATATATATCGCTAGCTAGCTAGCTAGCTAGGTGTAACGTCAATTAATCACCAATGTTTTACCCTTTCGCCAATGTATCAAGGAAAATACATATATGGGCACATTAGTTAGGTCATCTTGCTGTAGACTAGCTAACACCATTCCTACACACACCAAGGAACAAAGGCCTCGTTTGGTTCACGGATTCAAGGAATCCGGAAAGGAAACTTGTTCCTTTCCTTTGTTTGGTAGCCACAAATTTGGGAAGCACTTTCCTAACATGGAAAAAAATAGGAGGGAAAATGATTCCTCTCATGATCCATGGGATTCATTTTTCCTACTTCTTTCCCAACATTAATTGCCAAACATTATGACAAAAGTAGCCTTGATTTATTACCTATTTTACCAATTAACTCTTCATTATAATTATGTTGACATTGAATATTGTTGGAACAATGATATATTTTTTCTTTCCTTTCCTACACCAACCAACACATAGGAAAAGAAATTTGATAGGAATTCTACTTTTCCATCCCTATGGAAAATACATGGGAATTGATTTCCTTTCCGTGAACCAAACGAGGCCTAATTGTAGGACAATCAATTCACAATTCCTCAAGAAAAGTGTCGACGCACGCACGTAGCTAGCTAATATTGTGCATGAAAAGAGTTTTTATCAAGCTTCCTACCAACCATAGGACAACCTAGGTAATAGTCTGAGTATGTCAGGTTCATGCACATGTCACCTCATTATTTTAACTCAAGTAGGCCAATTCCATGGGTTAAACTTTTCTAGATTGTTATTATTAGCGTGCACAGTGCACACGTGTAATCCCCCAGCCACAAACATATATAGGGAAGAGGGACAACAGATACTGTTAAACAGGAGAAAATTTTGATACAGAAGACTTTGATACAGTTCATGTATAAGAGCATCTCCAATCCTATTGTGACTTTGGAAAAAAGTTAATGCCACATAGGAATGACAAAATTTTATTCAAAAGTTCTTCTCCAATACAATTGTCAAGTCAATTGTGAAGCTTATGTGACAAAAATTAAAGAAGACATTGTAAAGTTGATTGTCTTGTTCTAGACAATGCACTTGACAATGTCTTCTCTTCCATGTCATCAATTATGAATAAAAAATATTAGAAAAAAGAAAGAAGATGAGTAGTTGTCTTAAAAGTTGTCTTGGAAGTTGGAAAAAATACTTTTTATTGTCTCCTCAATACTTTTGCATTGGAGAGAGTTTTTCTATCTCATTGTCTTTTGAGATATAATTTTGCCACATAAACAAGACATTGTCTTGTGGCTCATGCCACATAGGAGCCACCTAAGACTCACAACACTTAACAAGACAATAGGGTTGGAGATACTCTAACAAGTGGACCCTCATCTTTTTTCGTAAAACGTGTAGGCATAAATATATAATGGAGGTCCATTTATCATACATGGACTGTATAAAAGTTTTGATACAACCTTCTGTATCAAAGTTTTACTCCTGTTAAACCCGACTCTTTTACCCATTTTGCGATACCCTTGTAAAGGCAAATTAAGTCTACTTAATTAGTGAAATGAGTAGGATAGTGGGGGAGAAGATGGATGCTTATCGCTACCTATTTATCTATATACAGTTGCCCTACTTGTGTACATTTCATCAAAAAAAAAAAAAGTTGTTCAATTTTATACTGAAAACAAATGAAATATGGAGGTTGAATATTAAAATTTAAAGTGTTCTGATTTTATGTTGGATTTTGTATTGCACACTTATAGAGCCCTCCGTATAGTTCTTTCCTATGTGTATCCAGTGACAATCTTGAAACTTATATGAAACTTGTTATGATAATACGCTAAGGCCTCGTCTGGTTCACGGAAAGGAAATGAATTTTCTTGTTTTTCCATGGGAATAGAAAAGTAGGATTTCTGTCACATTTTCTTTCCGTTATTTGGTAAAACAAGAAAACTACCTAGGAAAGGAAAGCAAAATATAACAATGTTCCAATAATATCCTTATCTTTTAAAATAAAAATAATATTATAAAAAATAACATTAATAGTAAAATAAGCAATGACACATGGTTACTTTTGTCATAACTTTTGTTATAAATGTTGGAAAAGGAGGAGGAAAAATCAATCACATGGGTCTTGAGTGGAACCATATTCCCACCAATTTTCTCCCTTGTCAGGAAATTGATTTTCAAGTTTGTGGCTACCAAACAAAGGAAAGGAACAACTTTCCTTTTTTTGGTTCCTTAAGGCCTCGTTTGGTTACCGGAATTTGAGCTTGGGAAAGGAAAGTGATTCCTTTCCTATGTTTGGGAGCCAAAGGAAAGTTGTTGTTAAGGGAAAATGATTTCCAAAAGGTAGAAAAATAGGGGGAAAAGTAGTTCCTCCCATTTATCTAAGGAATCACTTTTCCTCCAACTTTTCCGCATTTATTACAAAAAGTTTTGACCAAAATATCCATGTTCATAATATTATTTACCATTTTTATCCATAATATCTTTTAGACAAAAATATTTCTAAGTAATAATTATTTTTATTAGCACGAGGATATTTTTGGAAAATTGACTTGATTTTGTTTCCTTTCCTTACAAACACCAAACACTATAATGAAAATTAAAGATATATTCCTGCTATAATCTCGATCTTTCCAAACACCGGAAAGGAAAGTTTATAGGAATTATAATTTTCTAAAGGAAAGGAAATACCAAGGAATCAGTTTCCTTTCCTTTCCATTCCGCGAACCAAACGAGGCCTAAATCCGTGAACCAAACGAGGCCTAATTGTTTGTTTAAGAATTAAAGCTGAACTATTCTTTCGGTTTGCTGTTTCTGTGTTTACACATTTTTATTGTTAATCCTGTAGGTCCCACCAAGGGTGGAACCAGAAATTCAAGCTGGGATGGACTAGGGTGGACTAACTCATATGAAGAAAAAAAAATCACATCCCAGCCCCTGGATGGATCCGCCACTAAATCTCAATAAGGAGGAATCCGCATCCCCTCATTTTTTGCATCCCTAAGCATCCCCATATTAACAACCGTTGGATCTAGTTTAAGTCATATAATCTTAACCGTTGATTTGAACTATTCAAATCAATGGTTAAGATGCAAAAAGTCAGGGATGTGAATCATTCCTTTTATATATATATATATATATATAGTGTGTGTGTGTGTGATTTTGGTTATTTAATTTTTTTTATGTTCAATCGAGAATGAGACTCTGTCATGATATCAACGACCACACAATTCGTTGGGGTTCTTGAGTTGCAAGCATTCAACAATACGACAAGGATAAGAGTGATCTGAGGGTAAAAGATGTCCATGAAGTCGTCTACATCGAAACAGGAGCTAGGAGAGTTGTGTTGTTGCTGAGATCAGAATAGAAGCAAACAACAGTGTCACAAGTCTCATTCTCGATCGATCATGACAAAACTATAAATAATTCAAGTCACGCAACTCCTACCATGCAAAACTAAATAACCCAAGTTACACAACCCCTCACATATTTATGTTTTATTTTAGGGTCTCATATAATATTCAAATTTTACATTTATGTCTCTATTTTGGACGGTCGATTCAAGTCGGTCGTTAGGACGAGATCCAAATCTTATTCTCGACAATTTGAAAGGCTGAACACATATTTTAAATATTATACGATATCCTAAAACCGAATAACTATTCTTATTTTGCTAAGGAGTAAGGACACGTATATTGGGGATCTATCGATCTGAGTTTGTAAGTACCAAGTTCACTGTGCATACTTGTATTTCCCATGCCCCCACAAACTTCAGTACTTCAATTGTATTTCCCATGCACCATATATTATAGAAATTAACAATCCCCTAACCTACCAAGCTTGCAACAACACCGGCCCCCACAGTGCTGCTGCTGGTGGTGGTGGTACTGTAAATCTACATCCATTTGTCTTTTTTTTTTTGTCCATGTAGTAGTACTTACTCTCCCAATCTCAAGGTAACTACTACTTAAAACTAGTTATATCAGAAGCAGTGATCAGTGGCTGCAAGTAGCAGAGCAGCAAGCAGGGTGAGAGCCCCCACACATGGCTGACACATGCATGCAGACTAATAGGACACAGACTAAGTGGCACCACACTTCACTCACAACACAAAACTAAATTTACTAATGCGATCCATTAGACCTAAAAAAAAAAAAAACTTAGTATGCACAACAATACACAACACAACAACCACCCTCTCTTTTAACCCTAACTAGCTATATGTATATATATATATATATATAGGTAGAGTACTAGCTAGTAGTATAATAATAACAAAACTAAAGCCGAGACAAGCGCAATCTATTCCTCCTTAACAATATGTTTACAAGTAAACACTTAATTATTATAATACTGACGGACAATGAATACTATGTTTATGTTCTTACTTCCATTACTTAAATACATATATAGAGAGAGTGAGTAAGTTATATATATATATAGCCCATCCACCCAGAGGAGAACCCACATGCAGACCAATTTGATCCCTTCTTCTTCCTCTGTCTCGGCCTCTAGACGACGTCCTTCTCCTTCCTTCCTGAACGACTGACTGAGCTTTATATATTGTTGTTGTTCTTGATGTCGGGAATCGACAGCGGAAGCCCTCGGTTGAAGATCTTCGGCTTCCACGTGTCCGAGGACGACGTAGCTGAAGCAGCAGCGGCAGCGGCAGCGGCAGCGGCAGCAGATTCTTCTTCTTCTACCACCACCGGTGGTTCGAACAACAACAACAACAGCAGCAGCAACGATAGCAGGAAGTACGAGTGCCAGTACTGCTGTCGGGAGTTTGCCAATTCCCAGGCGCTCGGCGGCCACCAGAACGCGCACAAGAAGGAGCGGCAGCAGCTCAAGCGGGCCCAGATGCAGCAGGCTGCCGGCATGCGCTCCCCTCTCGGCGCCCACCACCTCTACTCCCGCCACAACCCCATGGTCGCCGCCTTCGCCCCCCACTCCTCCCCGGCCCCCGCGGCCCCCACTTCCCAGCCTCCCACCAGCTGGGTCTACTTCTCGCGCGGCCCCGCGGCCGCCCCAGCCTACCATGTTGCGGCCCCGGGACCGCCCCAGGGCTGGGCGCCGCCTCCGTTCTCGTTCGCGCACCAGGACGAGTTCGCGGTGGTCGGGGGCAGGGCTGCTCGCGGCGAAGGTTCGACGTCGGGTGGCGGGTCGGACGACGGGTTCGGGCTGGACCTGCAGCTGAGCCTGGCTCCGGCAGGGTTATGATCATTCGACTTGGGTCGCCCGCCCGCCCGGTTTACTTCAATTGAATCGGATCGATCGATCATTGTTGTATGCTACTTTGAGTAATGAATTCTGTACATTTCTCTCTCTCTCTCTCTTTCTTTTTTCTACTCTTAGCTTATTTTATTTTGAGCTTGATGATGATGATGATGATGATGCCTACTTTGATTATTTTTTTGAGCAAATTATTGGCAAGAATGTATTGTTTTTCTTTTTGACGCCTCAATTTATGGCATTTTGCATGGAGGACACATAAGTTATGATCCGATTACAGGTCTGTTACTTATGCTAGAAACTAACATTTTGAGAGTAAGTACTGATATGAATCTTGTTATTTGAAACAAAATTTATGAGATTATTTGTTATTCTTTTATTATTACCAATGACCCTCCAGCTTGTTGGTTGGTTAGTGGAGAGGTACACGACAAGAATGGTCGAGTGTCCGAGCCCCAGTGGATATAGGGCCAAGAGTATATATATATATATATATATAGAGAGAGAGAGAGAGAGAGAGAATAAGGGAGGTAGGGTGCCACCTCACGGGAGGGTGTCTACTTGTCATGATGATAGCATGTGGGGGTGACAAGTAGACACCCTCCATAGGGTGGCACCTCACCTCCCTCATCCTCTCTCTCTCTCTCTCTCTCTCTCTATATATATATATATATATATATATATATATATATATATATATAACAATTAATGAAAATACGAAACTCAAAAAAGAATAAATAGAGGCAATATAGTATGATAATTTATTGTGTGCGCATTTGTTCCCTTCTATTCTTTAGCTGTGACTACTAATTAATGCTAATGCAGTCAATTATTTAACTCTTGTTTGGGGAAGAATAATTAGTACCTAGATTAATCAGAAAGCACTTTGAAGGCTAGCTTCCATTGAGTTCTTGCAGACAAAATGGAATAATACCTATGGGTCCCTCAAGCTTATGTATATGTTTTTAGCAGAGAAATTGGAAATTTTACTCATTCTTTCCCTCCTTTAGACAAAAGGACCTTAAGATACACTCCTGTAATCTTTCATAAGATCAAGGTGGACCCTTTCATGACTTCAACGGGAGAGAGTTGATTACTATAGAGTTCTAATTTTATTGAATTTTCAACATTTTCTTCTTGGCATATAAATTTGTCTCTAGCTAGCTAGTTAGCTACAAAAGTTGTACATATAAAGTAATATGTATTGGTACGACGAAGGGCATGCTCTAAATAAAACCAATCATGCAATGGAGTGAATGAAATACCAGTTGGCAGCTACACCTATCTACCATATTAGTCTAATCACAAAGTATTAATTTAAGAGTACTAAGCATAGGCATAGGCGATTAACTATTGGACAATGACTCATTAGTCAACATCTGTACAGTGATAGCAAAGTAAATTAATTGATTTCCTAAGATCCGTATCCCTTTCTTTATTGGTTTTAAGCTCACTTCTCCCTCTCTCTCCCCCCACCATAATTAATTAATTAGCATGGGTTTGTTTTGTAATAGCATAAAATTAAGCATCTTCCTAGAAGCTATTTTTGGCTTATCACCTAACCTAATCCTCGAGTCCTGTAACCTACAATTGGATAACATATATATTTGTTCACACGGCACAATAAAATTGTAGAATGTTTCTGTAGGAGGACTACTTCAAAGTCTTCAATACATATTCATACATACACTCTTATTATATCTGCAAGCATTCGCTGATACCCACATTGTTAGTGAGTCCAGACACTCGGTTTACGTTACATCTTTATTATTACAAAGAGGCTTGAAAATAGCTCAAAATAAGTTGTCTAAACCGTATGTATATTCTCACCTAATTTTTTTTTAAAAATTTAAAATCTTTCTAACTACCACAATATGTATATCCCTCACAAAATGGAAATTCCTAACTTCTTCTAATAAGTACATGAACATATATCCAAAATTCTATAAACATATCTATAGTAAATCCAAATTAAAATTTTAAATCATATTTAAATCATATCTATATTATTTTTATTTTATTTCTTAAGAAATTCATATATAAAAGACGATAAACTTTCGAGAAGAGGATACAAAGGGAGACAGAGAACTACCTCAGGGCCCAAAATCCAGCCACTAGTGACTATCCCCCATATATATATCTGGAAATTGCTGAGAAACCCAATTTCGGGATGGACTTTTATGAAATGCCCACCCGCTGGATAAGTTTTATGAAATGCCCAGAATTAAGTATTTTCACGTTAAATATTCCAAGATTCCCTTTTAGATGCCACCCGCTGGAAACTGCTATTTTTATAATACCGAAACTACCCCTCCGCGCGAATTGGTCATCTATATGTATTTGAATTCAAAAAACTCAGATCTGGATTGCGATTTTCGTCTTCTTCTTCTTCACGAAAAATCTGAATTCCATTGCTCTCATCTTCAGTAGAGATCGCAAAGATCGTTCGTAGTTCGGTGTGCTTTTCTTCGATCGAACTCAGATCATCGCTCGTCATCATCATCACCATCATCATCATCTTCATCGACGTCAATTGTGGAGAGAAGATCTTTCTTCTTCTTTTCCATAAGAATTATCATCGCTTTGAAAGAAGAACGAAACTCTTTATTCCTGAAAAAACTAAATTACACGGAGAATGGCCATTCTCCTACGTTTTAACACTGGAAATGACCATTCTCCGTGTAAATTAACACGAAGAATGCCATTCTCCGTTTTATTTAAAACGGAGAATGACATTCTCCTGCGTTTTAACACCGAAATGACCATTCTCTGTGCTAAATTACACGGAGAATAACCATTCTCCGTTTTATTTAACACGGAGAATGACATTCTCCGTGTTTCTAACACGGAGAATGGCCATTCTCCGACGTTTTAACACTGAAATGACCATTCTCCGTGCTAAATTACACGGAGAATGACCATTCTCCGTTTTATTTAACACGGAGAATGACCATTCTCCGTTTTATTGAACACGGAGAACGTCATTCTCCGTTTTATTTAAAACGGAGAATGCCATTCTCCTGCGTTTTAACACTGAAATAACTATTCTCCGTGCTAAATTACACGAAGAATGGCATTCTCCGTGTTTCTAACACGGAGAATGGTCATTCTCCTGTGTTTTAACACTGGAATGACCATTCTCCGTGATAAACTACACAGAGAATGGCATTCTCCGTGTAAATTAAGACGGAGAATAGTCATTCTCCGTGTAATTTAGCACGGAGAATGGTCATTCTCCGTGTAAATTAAGACGGAGAATGCCATTCTCCGTGTTAGTAACACGGAAAATGTCATTCTCCGTGTAAATTAAGACGGAGAATGACATTCTCCGTGTTACTAACACGGAGAATGACATTCTCCGTGTTACTAACACGGAGAATGACCACCCTCATGCGAAATTAATATTTTTCGTGTTCTAACACGGAGAATGACCATTCTCCTGCATTTTATGGTCAGCTGAAACTTTGGAGAGCCATAACTTTTGACTGGGAGGTCGAAACGAGGTCCCGTTTGTCGCAAAATGAGCGTATCGTCGAGGAGACTGAAAGTAACCGCTTCACCGTTAGACGGCCTTTCGAAATTTTAGAATCGCAAAAAAATGATGTTTGGACCTCCGTTTTAACACTTTTGCCGTTTGTCCCAATCTTTCCGAAATTTTTCGACGAGTTTTTGAAGATTTTTGAGGAGAAAACCTAGATTCGAAAGTGAGCAGCGTATGGAAGAAGATGAAGTATCGAAACATTTTTTTTTAAGAGCAGTTTCGTGGGTGTTTTCAATAAATTAAAAGGAAGGGCAAAATTGTTATTTGGAACCCGCTTTGGATAAGTTTCTCTAATTCTGGGCACGCCATGAAAGTTTTTTTAGCGGTGGGTTTTACATAAAACTTTTTTAGTTTTTGGGCATTTCATAAATCCTCCCTATATATATATATATATATATATATATATATATATATATATATATATATATATATTTTTTGACTATCCCCCATATATATATATATATATATATATATATATATATATATATATATATATATATATATATATATACCAAAGTTCAAAAAAAAACATACCTACAACAAATTTTAATTAGAATATATTCAAATCATGTTTAAACTATTTTAATATAATTTAAATTTCTATCTAATTTTTCAGTAATATCAGATAAAAAAGAATTTGGTAAAGTTCAGGGCACCTGAACATGACTAGTAGGTATAAGAGTAGTTATGAAGAGTTTTTGTGTATGAACTTATACTTTGTGGAATTCAAAAAACTCTAAATTAGTTGGTGCAATAACTATCACGTATATTTTCAACATACAAAGAGGTTCTGATTGACAAATATGCAAAGATGGACAGAAAGCTTCTAAAGTTGGGGTTGGGCCATGCTAGTAGGGACTGGCTATCTATCCTAAGGACATGTTAGGGATCTACCTGTACTCACAAAGAAGCTGCTGAGAAGAGTGATCAATCAGTGATAGCCTGCAAAGAGTGGTCGAGCACAGGGAGTCTCCTCTCCATTCTTAGCTTCTCTCTAAGATTTCCCGCCTTGTTTCGTTTGAACCTGGCACTTATTTTCATTTGAATTGGGCAGTTGGCCAATTGTATTAGCTGGCTATGTTGTGGTATTTGATTGGGCCACTTGTTGCTCAGTCACTCAACTAATTGTGACACATCATCACTAATTAGTTGGGCTATTAGTATCCACAAACGGTCATTATTCATAAGCTGATTCCTGACTATATAAAGGAATCAGGCTGAGAGATTAGGTATGCAAAAAGAGAAGTTGCTTTATCCATATCATTGTTTTCCCTTTTTCTGCAAGTTTAGAACCCTAGCCGCTTTTTCCTATTTTTCCTGTTATTTCTCTTGCCATTTCCTTTCTTGTTTGTTCTTTTATGTTCAGTTCTTCTCGAGGAAAGGCCATGGCAGATCCCAGCAATCGGGCACCTGACAACTTGGTATCAGAGCCGCTCGACCCTGTGCACGAGGCGGCGGAGGAACACGGCTCAAGCTGCTATGGAGTGCAGCAAGGATCACCCAGCAGCGGTATCGACGCCCCCATCGAACGAAGGTTCCAATCAATGGAAGGTAAATTTCAGACTCTCAGTGATAAGGTCGACCGTTTCCTGGAGGAGGTGATCAGATCTAGGAAGGAGCCGGAGCCATGCCACCTTCCTGTTGGGGGAACGAATGTTCCAATGACCTTCCAAAACCCCAATCATTCCCAGATCCAGAACAACACTGGGCAAAATGTGAACCCTAATCCACAGATCCACAATGTTCATCCCATTTATCCACCACCCACACACATGGCTCCACCAAACTCACCCCAAATTACTCAACCACCGTATTCCAACCAAACCATGATGGGAGCATATGCCCCAAATCACAGTCCCAGAATAACCAATCGACCTCCACAGCTTCCCATTTATCCTATGAACCCTGCTCCATATAATGGGATTCCAGTCACTTCTCCTACTCCTGGGGGGAACCAATGGGGAGGACCCAACATAGCTCCAACAGGACAGGGGTGGGTACAGCCCCCACTGAGATTGAAAATACCAGATTATGATGGCAGCACAGAGGTGGAGGAATGGCTATTAAGGGTCACCCATTATTTCAACTACTACAATGTGCCTGAGGGAGATAGGGTGAAGGTATGCTCAGTCCAGATGAAAGGGAGGGCAGCCTATTGGTTTGACTGGTTGATGAAGGTCAGGGGAGGAGTTATGACCTGGGAGGACTTTTGTCAAGCTATCAAGCTAGAGTTTGGTCCATCTCAATTCACCAACTATGTGATCGAGTTAAAACATTTGAAGCAAGAGGGGACAGTGTCAGACTATGATGGCCAATTCCAGAGACTTTCAAAGAGAGTACAAGGCAGCAATGAAGCTAGTCTGATCAGCCAATATATAGGTGGACTTAAAGAGGAGGTGAGATATGAAGTCCAGCTAGCAAACCCCACCACCATCCCTACTGCCATGCACTTGGCCAGAGTCTATGAGGAGAAAGCAATAGCTATGAGAAAAACATACAAGCTGAACACTTATGGAGTTAAGGGCAACACCACTGCACCCTATTCATCTACACAGAACAGTGAGTCGACTAAGAAGTGGGCTTCCTCAGTTGCAGCAAGTAGCCCCTCAGTCACCCCACACAGACAGGCAACAAGCATATCTCCCAGTGAGCTGATTAGGAGGAAGAACTTGGGCTTGTGCTTCCTCTGTGATGAAAAGTGGTCCAAGGGCCACAAGTGCAAGGAGAAGAAGCTATACATGTTGTGTGCTGATGAAGAGGGAGAAGGAGGGGAGGAGATAGAGCTGAAAACCCTAGAGAAGGAGGAGGAAGTTGAGACTGCAAATATTCCTGATACCTTTGCCATTTCATTGTAAGCCTTGTCAGGTATTTCTTATCACTCGACCATGAAGTTAAGAGGGACACTCAATAAGAAGCCAATCTTGATCCTAGTGGACTCTGGTTCCACTCATAGCTTCCTGGATAGCCAATTTGGTGAAAGGTTGGGGCTCGCTAAAACTGAAGACAGAGCCTTTGAGGTGGTTGTAGCTAATGGAGAGAAATTGCACAGTCAAGGACTGAGCACAGGAGTCACCATAGATTGCCAAAGTCAAAAAATTGTGGTTGATCTCTTGCATTTACAAATTACTGGGTGTCAAGTGGTACTAGGAGCAAATTGGTTGAGCACTCTTGGGGACATAATCTGGAACTTCCAGGACTTGACCATGAGGTTTGAGAAGGAAGGGGTAAACCATCAGTTCAAGGGCATACAACCCCCAGGGGATAGCATGGACGAGCCAGAGGATAGAGAATTCAGACAGAGGTCCCAGGTTTTCATCATTCAGGTGTGTCAAATAGAGGAAGCAGACAGAGGTGAAGACCCTGTTTCACCTGCAGCAAAAAACTTACTTGAGGAGTATGCAGACATCTTTGCAGAGCCCACAGAGTTACCACCAAAGAGAAACTGTGATCACAAGGTGCCCCTGATTCCTGGAGCTATACCCGTCTGTTGCAGGCCCTACAAACATCCCTATATACACAAAAACGAAATTGAAAGGCAGGTCAGGGAAATGTTGGAGTCAGGAGTCATCAAACATAGTAATAGCTCTTATTCCTCTCCTGTGATCTTAGTGAAGAAAGCTGATGGAAGTTGGAGATTATGCATAGACTACAGATCATTGAATCAGAATACTATCAAAGATAAATATCCTATTCCCTTTATAGAGGAGCTATTTGATGAACTACATGGGGCTAAATATTTTTCTAAGTTGGACCTTAGAGCTGGCTATCACCAAGTGAGAATGGCAGAGGAGGACACCCACAAAACAGCTTTCAGGACCCATGAAGGGCACTACGAGTTCAGAGTTATGCCCTTTGGGCTAACTAATGCCCCCTCCACTTTTCAATCACTCATGAACTCAGTATTCAGGGATTATTTGAGGAAATTTGTTCTGGTGTTCTTTGATGATATATTGGTGTACAGTGCAGATCATGAAACCCACCTACAACACCTACAGGAAGTTCTACAAAGGCTCAGGAAGCACAAGCTTAAGGTGAAGAGGAGCAAGTGTCACTTCTTCCAGCAACAAGTGAAGTATTTAGGTCACATTATCTCAGACCAAGGAGTGCAGGTGGATGGGGAGAAGGTTCAGGCTGTACTTGAATGGCCTATTCCCAAAAATCTTAAAGAACTCAGGGGTTTCTTAGGGTTGACTGGGTATTACAGGAGATTTATCAAAGATTATGGGATCAAAGCCTCTCCCTTAACCAATCTCCTGAAGAAAACTTCCTCCAAAGGGGCTTTCCAATGGACTGACAAGGCACAACAGGCATTTGAAGCACTCCAGTTAGCTCTCACTCAGCCACCAGTACTAAGAATGCCAGATTTCAGTCAAGGATTCACCTTGGAATGTGATGCTTCCGATGGGGGCATAGGAGCTGTACTAATGCAGGAAGGCAGGCCAATAGCTTACTTGAGCCAAGCCTTGAAGGGGAGAACTACTGCATTGTCTACATATGAAAAAGAGATGCTAGCCATCCTTTTAGCTATCAAAAAGTGGAGACAATACCTGTGGGGAAAGCCATTCACCATCAAGACTGACCACAAGGCATTGAAGTTCATGCTAGAGCAAAAATTACACTTAGATGCCCATTATAAGTGGATGGTGAAGCTGCATGGACTCAATTACAAGGTGGAGTACAAAAAGGGGACTGAAAACAGTGCTGCAGATAGCTTGTCTAGAAGGAAAGAGGGTCTCCTCCAGGCCATTACAGTAGTATCAGCAGAGTGGTTGGGTCAGTTCAAGACACAGATGGGAAATTCTGCATATTATCAGAGGAAGCTGGCTAAATGGGAAGCTGGGAAGCTAGATACTAACAGATATTCTTTCAGGGATGGCCTACTCTTCTACAAACAGAAACTCCTAGTTGACCCCCAATCCCCCTTTGTGATGACCTTGTTGAAAGAGCACCATGACTCAGTGGTAGGAGGGCACTCGGGTATGAGCAAAACCTTACAGAGACTTAGAAAGGTATGTTACTGGAAGGGCATGAAAAGAGTGGTGAGGGACTACATACAAGGCTGTGAAGTCTGTCAAAGGAACAAGGGAGAAGCTTTATCACCACCAGGCCTTCTCCAACCTCTTTCCATCCCAAATCTCATTTGGGAAGACCTCTCCATGGATTTCATTGAAGGACTGCCAAATAGCAGTAACAAAACAACCATCATGGTGGTGGTAGACAGACTAAGTAAGTACATCCACCTATTCCCCTTAACACACCCCTACAATGCTAGTTCAATTGCTCAGGTCTTCATGGAAGGAGTGTGTAAACTGCACGGGATGCCCAGGTCGATTGTCTCTGATAGGGATCCCATATTCACCAGTTTATTTTGGAAGGAACTTTTCAAGTTGCAAGGCACAGAATTGTTGTACAGCACTGCGTACCACCCCCAATCTGATGGGCAAACCGAGATCACCAACAAGGCAGTAGAAGGCTACTTAAGGTGTTTTTGCAGCCAAAAACCCAAACAATGGAGCAAATACTTGGGGTGGGCCGAGTATTGGTTCAACACCAATTGGCATTCCTCTACCCAGGTAACCCCCTTTGAGATTGTTTATGGACGAGCACCCCCTAACCTCCTTACCTATGTACCTGATATCCCCAAGGATCCAGAAGTGGCTGAGATGGTAGCTCACAGGGACAATGCATTACAACTTATGAAGGACAATTTGGTAGTGGCTCAGGAAAGAATGAAAAAATTTGCTGATCTCCACCGCACTGAGAGAGAATTTATAGAGGGAGACTGGGTGTATTTGAAGGTCCAGCCCTACAGACAGATCACTCTTGCTCAGAGGAGGCCCCAGAAGCTATCCCCCAAATTTTATGGTCCATACCAGATCCTTGCTAAAATAGGGAGTGTGGCTTACAAACTGGATTTGCCCAACGAAGCTCAAATCCATCCAGTTTTTCACGTCTCCCAACTGAAGAAACACATCAGTGCTAGAGTCAATATTCAGCAGGGAGTACCATCTGGTAATGAAGACATCATCCTCGAGCCTCACTGGATCCTGGAGAGGAGGCTGGTTCAAAGGAGAGGGAGGGCTGCAGTTGACCTGTTAGTGCACTGGAAGGACAGTGAGGAGAGCTCTGCCACTTGGGTTCCCTACGAGCAATTCCTCAAAGACTTCCCCTACTTTGACCTTGAGACAAGGTCAAATTAAGGGGAGGAGAATGTTAGGGATCTACCTGTACTCACAAAGAAGCTGCTGAGAAGAGTGATCAATCAGTGATAGCCTGCAAAGAGTGGTCGAGCACAGGGAGTCTCCTCTCCATTCTTAGCTTCTCTCTAAGATTTCCCGCCTTGTTTCGTTTGAACCTGGCACTTATTTTCATTTGAATTGGGCAGTTGGCCAATTGTATTAGCTGGCTATGTTGTGGTATTTGATTGGGCCACTTGTTGCTCAGTCACTCAACTAATTGTGACACATCATCACTAATTAGTTGGGCTATTAGTATCCACAAACGGTCATTATTCATAAGCTGATTCCTGACTATATAAAGGAATCAGGCTGAGAGATTAGGTATGCAAAAAGAGAAGTTGCTTTATCCATATCATTGTTTTCCCTTTTTCTGCAAGTTTAGAACCCTAGCCGCTTTTTCCTATTTTTCCTGTTATTTCTCTTGCCATTTCCTTTCTTGTTTGTTCTTTTATGTTCAGTTCTTCTCGAGAAAAGGCCATGGCAGATCCCAGCAATCGGGCACCTGACAGGACAGGTTGAAGAAGAAGCATTTCCATGGCCCAAAAGCTGAGAATTTTGTGAAGGCCATATTCCGTCTTTTATTTCTCAAACCAGAAAAAAATAAAATAATAATAATAATAATAATGAAAGTAAGAACAATTTTCATTAAAGTGATTAATAGTCTGATGGTTAATCAATTGTCAGGGACGGATCTAGATTAAAAAATAATTAAAAGAAGGGAGATGTGATATCTTAAAACGAAAATTGAATTCTTGACCTCCAAACTATAATTTCATTAACTTACACCACTAGCACCGACCCAAGCTTCATGTTCAATTTTTTTTTTTTTTCAGATTTTGAAATATAAGAGACTTTATGACAGTCATTCAGTTTAAAGATTAAAGGCTAAATGTTGTCAAAAAAAAAAAAAAAAAGATTAAAGGCTAAATTGCACTTTGATACCTTCAACTATTCCGAATTTTTATCTTCATACCCTAAACTATTTTACTCAACAACTTAATACCTCAACTATTTTTTTTTTCAACTTCATACCTAAATTTTTAAAAATTCCGAAAATGCCCTTATCATTTTCCTCTCCCCTTCTCCCCTACCCCCTCCGGCCCCACTCTGGCCACCCCCTCCTCCCTTACAGCCCCAGCCCCCCTCCCTCCCGCCCCGCCCCCCTCTCCCGCTTCCGGCCAGCCCCCCCCCCCCCTTCCGCTTCCGGCCGCCTCCCCCCCTCCCGCTTCCGACCGTCTCCCCCCCCCCCTCCCGCTTACGTCCACCCTCCCCCAGCCCCCTCCTCCTCCCACGCTGTCGTGCCCTAGGGGGAGAGGCGGGTGGCCGGAAGCGGGAGGAGGGAGACACGGCCGGAAGTGGGAGAGGGGGGGGGGGGGGGGGGGGGGGGGGGGGGGAGGCGGAAGCATGAAGGGGGGTGGGGGGGTGGGGGGATAATTTTCAAGTTTGACCAAGGGTATTTTCGTCCAAAAAAACTTTCGGGTATCAACTTGTTACAAAAAAAAGTTTAGGGTATCAAGTTGAAAAACAGGAATAGTTGATGGTATCAAAGTACAATTAAACCAAGATTCAAATTGACCTCTCTCTCACACACACATACACACACAGTGTGTGTGTGTTTTCTTTTAATCTTTAAACTGAATGACTGTCATAATTGCCTAAATTATCATATTTAAGCAAAATGGTAGGTCAATTCCATTCCCGACTTCCCGGGTCAAACATATCTTTTCCTTCGTAATATAGTCTAAACTGAGAAGGACCAACGTCTCTCTCATAAAAAAAAAGCTCCGGTGTCGATCTTTGTTCATATAAATTCTTTCGAATCCAAGCTTACTTTGTTTATGAGAAAAATAAAATAAAAATATTTGGCGCCACACGGGTGCTTGCACGTGCTGAAATGATGTCTTGTTATCATAGTGTTTCATTTTCACATATCAATGAGTAAGCATTCACAGATGTGGGATTCCTATTAGACCAACAAACAGAGAGAATCAAAAGATTGAGGAAATCCTTCAGAATGATGATGTATTTTTTCCCACTAACCACAATTAACACAGTCTAATCTAATCCAATCCCTACTCAAATGGCTTCCAAATTTATTCATTTTCATATTTTTGGAGATACTGATCCCATCATCACACTTTATTACTTTAGGTGAGTGACTAATGTGGAGGCCGATGTGTCAAACAAACACAACACTCTAGGAGTAGTGTGGGCCATGCACTTCACTTCACTTGTCTCTCAACATTTGTTTCAAGTTGATAGTTGAAACTCCAATCACCTTAATTTCAAGTGGGACTTGAACCTAGGGAAAAAGATAATAATGGAAGCTTAATTGGGACACTTATCACAATCCTATTTGATTGGAGCTTTGAAAGGACAATTATGTTTATGGAAGTTGGAATTTGTTTCAACTAGGCTAGGCTACTCACCTCTTTCTTTCCAAATCTAACTTCCACCAAGGATGACCAAGAAAAGTAGTCTAGGCAATAAACAATGTAACTTTTTTTTTAAGACAATGAACTGGAATAAGGTTCCTTGTTAGTTAACTCTACATTTTACTTGGCACATTCTCGTCGTCACACGACAAAGTTTAAGAGTGACGAATATCATAATATTCGTCACATTGGAATAAGGTCCCTTGGTCTTGTCCTGTTTGATCAAACAAGTTATTTGACTTGGGCAACCCAACAAGAAGTCGTCAGCTAAATTTGACTTTGACACCAACCTAACCCAACCCAAACCCGCTAGAATCTTCTGGCACCTACATGTTTAAATTTGATTGCGTGACTTGTGTCCAATCCTACCTAGATGGGCTTAGGCTTGGGGTCGATTGACATTCCGGTCTCAGCCCGGCCCGCTCTTCTTGGGATTGGTTAGGTTGGATTGGCTCTGGTTCTGGTTGGTGAAATTAAGGCTAATTTTATTTGTTCGACTCCCCTCCTCTTCCGCGGCATTGGCATCTCTTGTTGACATGTTCAGCAAAGCAATGCAAGCAAAGCAAATAGAAATGTATATATAACTTTTCTTCCTAAGACCTCTTCCACTTTTCTTTTCTTTTTCTTTTTTACCTCTCCGAACTCAAGACCTTGATTTTACTCGAGACTTGCTCTCGTTGCCCACTAATACCAATCATATTACTACTGGAGGCTAAATTTTAGTTCAAAGCCTTACTTGGCTTGTTTGGTTGGTTGTAAATGTATTTAATCTAACAAATGCTACATCAGTTACATAGTTTCTAATTCTTGGTTGGCAGTAAATGATGCAACTCGTTGATAAACTATGTGCTACTTATCTTAATTACTGCAGCATTCGTTGGAGTCAAAATGACTGGAACACCACTTGTTGCTGCAAAAAAAAAAAAAAAATTCAATTACAAAGAAGCAAACCACCCCTTAAGCGGGAAGCGCAGGCGGATAGTTCGGCCGACCAGAAAAGAGAGCGAGTCTTTGTATGGATTGAGACTAAGATAGAGTTTCATAATATGGACATTGCTAATAAGGTACTCGCATAGAAGACATTCGTTTTAGTCTCTCTCTTTACGTAATTGTCTTCTGCTCATAGACTGTACTATCTTCTCCATGTTTGTATTACAAGCAATGCGTTAGTGGGAGGTTATTTCCCCAGATGAAGACTTCCCCTCAAGAAGAAATTATTCAGCCATCCGACACTACACTGACGAGTCTTTAACTCTCTATCAATAGTGCTATGACACGTCAGAGGACATTAACATTAAAAAAAAGTGGAGAAAAATGGTGTATCATTACACTATTAGTGGGGAGTTAAGGCTCACCACTGCCACGTGGTGAGCCCGGACAAATGAATAATTTTTCCTCAAGAGAAAAGAAACAGTTGTTCAAGTCCATGAATGCCCCTTTTACAACGATCATTTTGGCTGAGAGAGGTACTGAGGAGTTAGCTTGTAGAACAAGAAATATGCTACGACAACAAACGATCGGTTTTTTTTTTTTCAAACAAACTAAAAATGCCAAAAGAGAGAAAAAGAAGAAGACAGAGACAGACGGCCAAATAATTTAGTTGATATAACCTAGGCATTTAATTCAGTGAAACAAGAGAAGCTAAAAAATTATTTATATATCCATGCCACCATACACCTCAATTTTTCTTCTCTAGTTTCCACCTAACAAACAATATCCCAAATGAGAAACTCAGTTTCTTTTGGTTTCTATTATCCAAAAGAAACTTTCCTAGAATTTAGCTAGTTTCCAGACTCCAATTGCCGAACCACACCCTTAAAGTACTTCAATTTGTTTCAATAAAGTTGATGGAAGACCCCATAAATAACTTCAATCTCCCAACAAGCATCTTGATATATTGTTAATGCAGAATTTAGTGGGATACTTTATCAAGGAGGTTTGGACACCATCTCAGTACATTAACAGATGTGGGAATGAAGGAGACTATATACAAACACTATATCTAAGGATCCCCCTCAAGTTGGAGCATATATGTCATACATGCCTAGATTCTTACACAAAGTAGAAAAACTTGTTAGAGCTCATAAGAATCACCAACCCAATATATATACTACAATATTTTATTTCTGCTGTTTTGTTAACTGGAAAATTATTTTGACTGTAACAATCTTCCAAGATCAGAGAAAAACATAGAAAACTGAGAATATAGTTTGGAACGTCAACCATAGGTATAGCGATATATGATGAATATTTGCAACTTAGATGAAGGTTACAGGTTAGAGAGATTCTTTGGGATAAGCATTGTACAAAAGAATATAAGAAATAGTTAATGAGGAAGAAATCACCAAATATGTTGGAATATCCAAAACAATAACTCCAGCCTCCACAATCCAGTGGAACTTATAGGTTTGGGCTGATCAAGTTTGAAAATTGAAACTCTAGATTAGTTGTGTGGAGGTGCAATCAAGAGTTTGATAAGTTAAGGCTGAGCAGATCCTAGTTTGGAAACATTTATGAGCTCACTCCATCAGTTAAAACTGGAATCTTCTATGATTGGGCTAATTGAATAATCTACATAACGGAATATAGTATTTTGAATCGACACGGATTAGGGTATTTTGAATAATCTACATAACTGAATATAGAGGTTCCCTGGCCTAGAGCTACCAGTACCTATATTTTTCCAACTCCTTTTATATAATTTAACAGTAGAGATCTTGAAAAAGTCCATGAAGAAGGGAAACCCTAAATTAGCGAGATCAACTTTCTATAAATAAAAAAAGATCTACTATTTTTCTCTTTTCCACAATCTTAGTATCCGCTCACTGTGGATTGGAGGAAGCAACCTCTCACCTGAAACAGGTTAACAAAACAGTCTTACCGGTGCATCACCATGTTTACAACCGTTGGATGTTGTTTAAGTCATCTAATCTTAACCGTTGATTTGAACCATTCAAATCAACGGTTGAATGGTTCAAATCAACGGTTAAGATTAGATGACTTAAACAACATCCAACGGTGGATAACATGGGGATGCTTGGGGATGCAAAAAATGAGGGGATGCGGATCCTTCCTCTATGTGTGTGTGTGTGTGTGTGTGTATAAAACAAAGGTTTCTTAATGACCCAAACTAAAGGCTAAACTAGCGGATGGTACCAACAGGACTATCATAGCATCAATAAATCAGTCCATATGGCGCTCAATAGAGCTGCATGGAGGAAATAGTTAGCAATCAACTGATTAATCAACAGAGGAGATTTCATTAAGTGCCCATGCTATCATTTTATAGTTTTTGTTACAGCAAAAGAATTATACTTGAAAAATGCTAGTAAATATTGCAAAGCAACTTTCAAGGATAGAAGAGCAAGTTCGGGGGGACAAATTATCATCTTCACCAGCCTATAAATAGTATAAGTTAATTCTGACAGAATTACACTCAAAATAACAAAAAAAGTGCAAATAATAAAGAACAGTTTGAGGCTAAGATTTAAGATAACGTTTTCATTACCACAGGTGAAGATGCATATCCATCAAACTCCATCTCCTCCTCTTCATCATTGTTGTCATTCTCAATCTCACATTTATCACCCTGGCCTTGTTCATCCTCTGGAGCATTAGATTTGGCACATTCAACTTCGGCAGAAATATCAGAATTTGCAACTCACAGAATTCTCAAAGGATGATATGCTCCAAATATTCAATGGAAGGCATAGGAAACAGAATACTTATTGAAACTATAAATTAACAAAAGAATTTCAGGTTGAAATAAGATGTGGACCTTCATTATTTGATGCTCTTTTCCAGGTTGTGAGCATGTGTGAACCACTTCCTGTTCCGAGTTTTTAATGCGTTCAGAGATGTGAAGCATTTCCTCTTCCTTTAATCTTTTAATGCGTTCAGAGGTAGTTTGCAATAAGTCGTCAGCACTCCCCTTGGGAAATAGTGAGAGAAACTTCATTTTGACAAGTAATCCCAAGGTTTTATGCCTGGGAATAGAGAACCACCCTGTCGGAAAACTGCAGCTTAATAGTCAGGTATATGGAACATGGTAGGACGGTTCTTGAAGGGTGTGTGTATGTGTGTCGATGTGTCGGTATGCTGTATTATAGTGTATTTTGAATTATATGTAAGTATTATTCCTGTATTCTATTCTATTTCTAACACATCAAACCATCTTTTCTGTCATTATAATACATATTCTATCAGTATTCATGCTTCATGGATACTAAATCTAGATATGCAAAAACATGCACCTGGCATCATGAACCCAATTTATCTAATGTAATGCATCTAATGAAGGCATTATTATCCTTTTTTTAAAGATCGATAAGTGAAGGTAGTACAATAGATTTCCAGATCTCCACTGAGGGCCATAGATAGCCAAAATACTATTTATAAACTTGGAAACGTACTCAGATTATCTTCAGACTCCTGGCCTCTCACTCTCCCTTATTTATTCCAATCCAAGATGGAGATAATTAAATACCTAACATTATTAAATACTATACACTGATATTAGACTTTGATCTGAATTGATCAAATTAGGGTTTAGAATTTTCCCAACTTTAAGAACTCAGAATTCTGAGGGATTTGTTTGTCGAAGGACAAGAAAATTGGTTGGTGGTGATGGAGATCACCACAATATAGCTTTTATTAACTCCCAAACTCTTCTCCCTCAAGATGCAAAGAACCCAGTGAAGAAGGATTGAAAAATACAAATACAAAGCATTATTATTGACAATTAACTATTATTGTATACCTCACTTTAGCCCACATCACCTCGGTAAAAGAAGATGCCATGACTTGCTCATATAAATGTACCAAGGCTTCTCATGTTTCATTCATATCAATAAACTAAAACTTTCCTCTTTTCATGATATCAGAGCAATGAAAATTTGACGTGAACCCTAACTCCAAAAAAAATTACCTACCCGGCCCCCTCCGGCCATACCTACTTTTGTGGATAAACTTGGGAAGCAAGCGTTTGCCTTAGCTTATGAGGAAGCTAGTAGCTACTAGATCTTTCAACGAAGCTACTACATCTTCTGCGAAGCTACTACAGCTTCTGACGAAGCTAACCCTTCGCAATCATCCTACGACGAGGCAAGGTTTAATATAGCATATGGGAGAGCTAACTCCTTCAAGCTAAAGCCAATACCAGATCCCGCAGAGCTAAAGGTGCAGCCTTCTACAAGGCTACGACATCCACTTACAGCGAGACTACTACCAAAGCCTACGACGAGGCTACAATTGATGTGTACGATGAAGCTATAGCACTTCCTTCAAGCCCCTTCCTAGCCTAGCCATCATGAATGACTTCTCCCAGACACCTTCATCTCCAGCCCTCACTGATCTCTATGGTTCCTCGACGCCATCTACATTATTGGCTTGGCTTTTTGCTTGCTTGAGGTATCTCGCTTGGTTCTCTTGTTTTTGAAACTACTCTACTTTGACACGATGCTATGACGTCTTTGATCTCTTACCTCTTGGTGAGTTGGACAACAATCTTTGTTGTGTTGATCTTGTGCGTCCTTGATTATGACCTCCAACGGCGACAAAGGTGTTCATATTGATAGTTCTTCCTCTTTAGACGACTTCAAGACAAATTTACGATTAACCACAATCTCTCTCAGACGCAAAGAATTACTTGAAATAATTCAATGTTGTAGAAAAGGTCGTGCTGAGTAATGTGGGAAGGCAAAACATAAGAACCTTTTTTGCTGGCCTTCTATGACCTCGATGCCATCATCAAGCAAACGCTCATTAAGCGACAATCTGGGCCATATAGGTTTCTCCTTGAATAGTTCAGATACAATCAACTGCATCTGCCACTCTGCTGTATCTCTTGGGATGTTATTTTCCCGGTCAACCTTCACGGGAATCCTTAAGAGAGTTAAGCCCACAAAGAATGAGAATTGGATAACAAGGAGTTCCAAACCATGCAATAAGTGTCAAGAAATATCCGGAAAGGTTATAGTTAATGGTTCCACAAGCACTTTAAGGTTAAGTTCATAAAAAAGGTAATCATAAGTCAGCAACCTAATGGCCACAACAGACCTCGTGCAAGTAAAGAAGTGTATGGTTTTGCGTCAATCACTATTTGATATAATAACCGAAATAGTTTGAGTTTCTTATAAGTTTATACTACACCACCAAGTTGAAGTCAATCTTAAAGAGCTACCATGCTACTGCTTAGTTTGTTAATTGCAAAAAGATTCAAAAGTTGAAAGCATGCCGACAAATCACATACACATATACACGACAAGTAAATAAAGGGAAAATAATTAAATGTTAGTGTATTCAAGCAAGTATCTAAATTTTAAACAAGGCCAAAATGAAGAGTTATATTTTGGGGATATTAGTGATAAAAGATATCCACAAATGTCCTGATACATATAAGATCCCTTCCAAGCCCCCCAGAATTACTCATCAGACAATCCGCATTGAAAGTAGTGTTCCACCTCTCAGCAAAGCAAGAGGAAAAACAAGTACAGAATTTGGTTTTCCCCTGTAGAGTACTGGAGTACGTAGTACGCAAAAGGTAAGAGTGTGATTGGGCTTGCAACTAGAATCGATATATTTTATGTATTTTTACAAATATGTAAATAATAAAACTGTTTTTTCCCGTGAAAATGGACAATTTCCAAATTATTGTTTTCAAAAATTTTGCTGAATAAAATTCCATTTATCATTATGTGTCTCCTCAAGGCACAAATGGAGTTCTTTTTTAAGTCCGAATTTCTTGCAACGAAACTGCTTGAGAACTAGTTCTGAAATCATGCACTTCCATGTCAAGAAACTCAAAAAAAAATGTCATTTACAAAATAAGCACTCTTAGCCTTTGCTTGAAGACAATGCTAACAAAGAAACCTCGTGATTTGGGACAGTACCCTGGCAGCCCTTTCCCAATGCTGCATGGTTGAAGCTGGCAGAATCCAAAATTCTTGTCTTCAAAACAGCATTACAACCAAAAGATGGATATCATTATACTTGAAATAAGAAGGGTCACTGACAAGGATCCAAACTAGAATAAAGATTTTGGTTACAATGTAAACCCATAAACATTAGTCATGCCATATAGTCGGAAATATATTGAATGATAGCATAAAACTTGTTCAGTAAACAGTATATTGTTGCTAAAAAGACTTCAATTTCCATCTTCAGCTTGTAAATTCATCCTGAGATCATCTCATACAAGACTCGGAATGGCTTTTTTTCTTTCTTAGTGTGTACTTTGGAGGTTTACAATCAGGTTATTGATGGAGGACCATAGTTTTCTCACATATTAGTCTTAGAATGATCAAGCTTGGTTGGCCTAGAAAGAGGCATTTTCTCTAAACTCACTAAGTAAGATGCTTTCCTTCTCCACCTGAAGTTTTCTTCCAATAGCATGTAGAATTTCCATAACTAAATCTTTTTTCAAATGTAAACTTCATGACATCATGCCAAAATATAAACTCCATGTTGTGTCTAGATGCTAGCCATAAGAGATATCTATCAAACAACAGAAGGCATCATGTAATCTTCAATGCTTTAATGATTCTCTTTTATTGCAATGAAAGAAGTCGTGGATGGCATTGCTAGAACGGAAAAAATGGCAAGTTTGCAAGAAAAGAAAAAGGATTTTGATTTCTTTTCACTTAAAAATAGTGGAACCAAAATACTATATTTCTCGTGCTCCTAT
Organism: Iris pallida; assembly: GCA_029216955.1. Lineage (NCBI taxonomy): Eukaryota > Viridiplantae > Streptophyta > Magnoliopsida > Asparagales > Iridaceae > Iris > Iris pallida. Next base: position 2,735,871 of record JANAVB010044216.1, read on the forward strand.
TTTCAATTCTACATGAAGAGTGAAAACATAGTTTGTTTCTCCTACTTCGTTTAAGGGTAACATCATTGCATATAGACCTGAGTATGTTACAAGGGAAGACTACCACGAATAGGTTTGTTTTTTTAATTTAATTCAGTTTATCGGTCTGTGTAAAGGATGACTGTTGCAGGTTGTAGCTTAACTTTTCGATGAAAGAGGATTTGTCAAGAGAAAAACCATGATTCGCGATAAGTGGTGAATTCAGGCTTATTTCCTGTATCTACGTTCATCAATGTCATAATGTTCAAGATCATGGCTAAATGTTTAACAGTTAATAATAACTGAGATCATCTCTTCACATCAGAAAGTTTTAACAAAGGCAAAAGATTGCTAACAGCGTTCACCCAACTCTTTCAGAATCATTATCAGAGGTTTCAAATGAAATGGAGGCTTTTGAAGGTTGGTAAAAAGACTAATAGCAATAGGAAACTAACTGAACATCAAGGGCAAATTTTGGGGTATAACGATGCTTGAAGCCAATTAAGTTACAGTGCAGGTTAACCTACCTTTTTCTTAGGGACAATAAGGGACAATGAATGGTTCTCTTTGTGACTTTAAGAGAAGGGGGTCAAAACTAAAAGGGACCCTCTCTCCTTTATGCTCTGGATTCTCTACTATAAAGCTATGTCCACTCTTAATGGTCGTATATAGGACTTTTACAACATGCTTAGAAGCTCAGCTGACAAGGTTGCAAATGAGCAAAGAGACGTAAAAGAGCTTGTTCTAAAAATTAAGATTTATGTGAGGATTTGGATACTTTCTAAGCCTCACTTCTTACTAAATACCTCTTTATGGTTGATATATTCGTAAACATATTGAATCCTTTAGGTATAAGATCATGTACAAGAGGTCAACACTGATAAACAACCAAGTTTGATAGGGACCTAGTTTTTTAAATTAGCCATATAAGTCAAAATCAAGTAGGTTTGAAGCAGTAAGCTTTTAATAGTTAAATGACTTTCTATACTTCGCCATAATTATCTTATCGATAGGTAATTGAAAAACATCCTAATAAAATTTGTAAACATGAATTGCTAAATTCTAGTTTGCTTGCAATATATGTTCTGAAATGCAGGACACAAAGAGAGAATTCAATACCTCAGGAAACCTTTATGCATATAAAGTATTCTAGCTTAGTTTTTTCAGGGTTCCTTCTGTGCTTATTTATACTATAATGTTTGCTGCAACTTATTACATTCTGTCTATGATTTTTTAATAACCAATGCTTTCAGTGTGCTGCAACTTTTCAATTGTATAAACTTCTGAGACGTACAAATTCTGAACCAGACCCTATATCATTCTTTTATTAAAATCCTGCTTACACAAAGTATACCTACATATGTACACTGTCTAGAGTAGTCTTCTAACTTACTATCCCATAATATAAAAAGCAGACTTCTCCTTGCAGTTTGGAATGTAACATCAACAGTCAATTTGAAAGAGTTCTCAGTAACTAGCAGGATATTAAATGGAAAACTTTCTAAAGTCTTCTAGATAATTTCACAAAAAGAATTAATTAGGCAACAAGGATATTGTCAATGTTGAAAGCAAGCGCGAGACACGGCTCAATGTCCATCTGTAACATAGAAAGATAAAGTGTTAATCAGCTATTTATTTACACATCCTACTAAATGATTGAAAATGAATAAAGCTGATACATTAAGAGTTTTAAATTAAACACCATTAGTGAAGACATACAGGAAGAAGGATTATCTCCAAAAAGTAACACCTTAGGTGTCAATCAAATCAAGCTAGTTTTTCAGCATAAAAGGATTTTCTTTGCAAATCATTATTTGTTGAAAATGAGTTTGTGATATGCAAGAAACAGGAGTGCAACAATGCAAAAATGCATCAAGCAGCCTAGCAGAGTGTGGCCCACCAGCTGACATTAGAAGGAACGGCAGGCTTCAACCTACTGCAGGTTGGTTGTTCGGTCCCTGGCAGCAGAAAATAGCCATTACTTCATCCTTAAGTCTACAATTCTGGGTTGATCCACGTTATTCAACCACAGTTATTTCAAACTACATGTCAACTATCTTCGTTGTCCTATATTTGGGATAAAAAGTAGTTTCTTTCCTTGTCCAGGTATAAGCTCTGTCATTATTACAATGTTATGTTTTTTAACCATTCATATGTGTATAATAAAGTTGTAATTAGATTAGACAACTGATAAATAGTCACTTTCTTATTCCGAATCCAAGAAAACTATTCATGATTTTCAGATTCAGATTAATTCCGGCACTGAAATGATGCCAACATGTATCCTACTCGGATTTGAATATTGTAAACCTGTCTGCATCCTACTTGCAACCTGAATAGTCATTTAAAACTTTCATGGTAGGCCTACCTTAATTGCCAAAATTTTCAAAATTATATGGCATCAGAAAGATCATTAGAACTTCTCAGATGATGAATGCTTATGCAATTTATGTGACCCTTATAGGGAGAGTCTTCGGAAGCATGTAGTTTCTAAGTTGTTTTGTATGAGCATATTAACTGTTTCATACACGTATCTAGACATTTCAAATCAAACGAGACAGCCCCATTATATAGCAATATTTTCTCATTAGTTTGTGGAAGTATCATAAAGAATTTTTTATCAGCACACCATTACAATCAGGAAATCAAGAGTACCATTAGAGAGGACTAGAAGAGAGAAGATGAAAACGACTATCCCTGCCTAATAAAATAGTCACGTGTCGCGTGCCAAACTGTAAACAATAGAACCCATACATATACCCAACCAACTTTGATTGCTTATAAAACAATTCATACTGATTGAATGAACACAATGACTGGTTAATGGAAATTGTCAACCACTTTCAAACACCATTGTGGCCCAAAAACCATAGTTATCAGAACCGGCCGGACATCAATCCGCCACTTTCAAACACCTTTGTGGCCCAGAAACCATAGTTATCAGAACCTGACCAGACATCAACCCGACCGAGGCTCCGGTCATTGGGTCACTGGTCTAAACGGTGGCTATATGTATTATGAGTGTGTGTAATGTGTATATATGTATATACAACACTCTCTGCCAGCTTTAGTTGTAGGACACTAGCAAGAGGCAAGTAAGAGCATATGACTTATGAGCAGAACTTTGTGGCTTGTGGCTAGTCTTAACTGACAAATGAAACTTACATTTTCATTTGACCAATTTTACTCCTACACTTTTAGTCCCATATCGGACAGGAAGAAGCACAGGTGAACACTCTCTATAAATATAGGTAGTAGTAGCTGAAATTGGTTTGAAGAGCCTGGATTTGGTCTAACTAAAGGCCCATGGCCCAGTTAGTACCCTTCATGTGTAACCCGTCTGGGTTCAACTTTGGTTCACTTGTATGGGTTTTATATGTAACTGCTTGTTTTCAAAATTTAGGGTAAAATGGTCATTTTTGCATTTTTAGGAATTTTAGAAATTTTTATTTAATTATATTGTTATTTGGGGATTTTTAGAGTCGGGTTCGAATTTCAGCTCATTCCGACTTGTATCGGGGACCCGGGGTAGCTTAGACTCTGATCGGGACCCAAACTTAAGTTAGATATGGCCCATAAAATTCCACAAATTAGTCTGGTACCTTTAGACAATTTTTCCGTGACTTAATCGGTCAATTTGCAGATTTTAACTTGGTTTTTCCGACCCCGAAAAATTGTTTAAGTCAATTTTGACCTAGAGGAGGCTTGGAGGGCATTTTGGACATTTGCCAAATGCCCCAAGCCCCCCCCCCCCCCCCCCTACATGGTCGGCCACAGCAGCAACACCCCTCCATTCTTCTCATTGCAAGAAAAACTCTCAATCTCTTCCTTTCTCTCATTCTACAAGGATCCCTTTCCTTCTCCTTTGGATTTTAGGCTCAAAAGTAAGTCAAATCTCTTCTAATTCTCTTCCATACTCTAGATCTCTCCTTAATCTTGGTGCTAACCCTTGTTTATCTCTTATTTGTGATTTTTATCTAAGTAGAACCTAGCATGGAGGGGTTGGAAGCTTAGATTTGGCTCTTGACCTAAAAAGAACCAATTTTGGGGCTTTTTCTTGGGATTCCAACTCCCAAGAGGTAAACCCTAACTCTAACTCTTGTAATTACTCCTAATTAATGTTATTTGCATATTAGAGGATACCCGAGGCGTAGGACAACCCATTAGAAGAGGTTTGGAACCCATTGGACTCAATTCGGGACTTTCGAGCTAGGTTTAGTGCCAATTTTGGGAAAAATCGTAAATTGACATGTTTGGGTGTTATCCCTAACCTAATTAGACCTAATTAGGTTAGTTTGGGTGAGATGAGGCAAGGTACGTGTCCATATTTGGATACGTGGGGTCGTTTTGAGAGAAATCATAAAAATAGGCTTTTTCGGAGTTTTCGGGTTCCAACACACGGGTGACTTTTTGCACCAACACTAGAATCGGCAAGCTAGTACTTAGAATAGGTTCTAATCATTATTTAGAACTCGTGGGTAGAGTTTGGGTCGAATCTGGATAGGTTTGGTGTCCGTATCACGCGGTATCGCGAATCGGACACCCCGAATCGGGCCTCGTTTCTCGTTTCCGCTCGCGTGCGCGAGTTAGATTTCTTGTGTGGGGCACGTGTCTAGGCTCTAGAGGGTAGAATTGCAAGATTTAGGTATTCGGATAAGGTTTTGGGTCGTTTAGGAGTATATGTATGTGTATGTGTCCACATATATGTGTGTCCATGTTTGTGAGTGTGTGTGTGCCCATATATATAGATATCCATATGTGTGTGTGTGTATATATATATATATATGTATAGATATGTATGTGTGTGTGTGTGTCTATATATAGATATAGGTATCCATGTGTGTGTGTATATATATATATATATATATATATATATATATATATATATATATAGATATGTATGTGTGTGTGTGTCTATATATAGATATAGGTATCCATGTGTGTGTGTATATATATATATATATATATATATATATATAGATATGTATGTGTGTGTGTGTGTCTATATATAGATATAGGTATCTATGTGTGTGTGTATATATATATGTAGATATGAAAGTGTGTGAGTGTGATATATATATATATATAAATAGGAGAGGGATATATATATATATATATATATATATATATATATATATATATATATATAGTGGGATAGAGGAGGAGTTATAGAGAGGAATTAGAGGGAATGAGAGGAAGACATTAGCAGCAGCTGGGGGGGGGGGGGGGGGGGGGGGGGGGGGGTGGAGTTTGGGGCTGCTGCCCCCCCCCCCCCCAACCCCCCACCCCCACCCCAAACAGCAGTGCAAACAGCAGCAATAGCAGCAGCAAACAACAGTTATAGCAGCAGCAGCAGCACCATTAAGCCCCCCCTTTAGCCCCATTTAACCCCCCAACAAACCCCCTATATATATACATATATATACCCCTATAAACCTACATATATACTCCTATATATAACCATATATATCCCCCCTAAGAGGGCCTATGAGTGGGTATGTGGAGTGGGATTAGAGTGGATTAGAGTTTGTGGGTTAGAGCTTAGCAATAGTGAGAAATAGGGAATAGTTGGATAGTGAGTGGAAGGGTGATTTTGAGTTCCGAGTGTCGGAACGCGTCCAAATTTGAGATGGGACTTAGATACGTAAATTAGATTTTGTGGGTAGGCTCCTAAGTTAAAATCGAGATTTCGTTGGAGATTAGGAGGAGGGTATCTCAAGATATCATTGAGTATCTTGCGATACTCAAGATAATGAGATTTTTACCCTTTTTGACTTTTAGATATCAAGATACCGTGATACGGTATCGAGATTCTAGGAGAGGGTTTAAATACCATAATAGAGAGTGGGAAAAAGCTTAGGGTGAAGTGGGAAAGCCTAGAGTGGGAGTTAGAAGCTAAAGTGGGATTTTTACCAAGATAATGGGTAAATCAACAACATGGACCGTAAGATGGACTGGATGTCCACCTTACCTAGGAAACTTGGTAGGTAATGTTAGTGTAGTTGGTATCCTACTACCATAGGAAGCCGGGAGTAGAACTCCTAAGGAGAAGCTACTTGGCCTTAGTATTAGAGTAGAAAGGATAAACGGGATAAGTTGGGATAATATCCATTTCACAACATATGGGTTTAATACTTTAAGATATAGCTAAAATTAGGATATTATGGTTGGTAATGGTTAGAAATAGTGGACTTGGACTAGTTTTGACCTTGGTTGACCACGGTTGACTATTTTGACCAAAAGTCAACCGTAGCCTAAAATTGACTAGAACTTGACCAAACTTGACCAGTTGATCCAAAGTCAACTGTTAGTCAATGTTAGTCAAGTTTGACCTAAAGTTGACCTAGAGTTGACCTAGGGTTGACCAGAGTTGACCAGTTGACCAAAAGTCAACTATAAGTCAACCGTTGACTTAAATCGACCTAGTTTAATTCCGTTTGACTTGCATTGACCCAGTATGACTTTGTTAGGCCTAATATGACTTAGATTAACCCTGTACAATCTAGTTTGACCTTGTTTGACCTAGATTGACTTAGTTTGACGTATCTTGACCAAGTTTGACTCAGTATGACTTAATTTCACTTCCAAACCATTATATTGATACAGTATTCCATCTATAGGTCCTCGAGGCACTGTTCTTGGACTCATTCGACTTATCCATCACATCACAGGCGAGTACATTCTCTGATAATATTTCTGTTTTATGATATCGTCTTTGTTTCTAGTATTTAGTGTAGATATCCTTGTTTTCTTGACACATTGTTCACACGGATTGGTATTGTCTGGATCCCGTCATAAGATGTTATTCCTCTTATATATGGTATGCCTTGTGCAAGTCTTCCTAGTTCCTTGTACATTGTATAGATAGGATTCCTGCGAAGGCTAGCTACCTTCTCAGAGAATCACGTGTCATGACGTGTCATGACTGGATCCACTATATTAGTCAGGGATGGGGGTGTTAGCGTAGATATGTGATCAATACCCCACAGTATTATATTGTATCATCATTGTATAGTGTTAATCATACACTCACGTATGATTAGCCAGGCCAAACATTGTATCAAGTTCTAAGTCGATCACATGTTGAAACTAGTGCTAAACTCACATAGATAGCAGTTCCAGATTTTCGTACATGTTATACACTGTTCTCTTGTCTTATCTTATTACAGTTTTGGATATACCCTGTCAGGATGCATGTACGCTCTACTTTACCTAGTATATTCTCTCTATGTACTGCTACATTTTCAATATTGTATAAATAGAACTGTTGTTTGAGATTTTGTACTCGTTCCATCCTGACTGGATATGTTGACAAAATATTACAGATGACGGTGAGGAGGATTGCTGTACCTACTACGGTCCGGTTGACGTAGTGGGCTTAGACTTGGAGACCTTGGTTCAGCAGGACTTAGCTCCGCCCGACGAGCCTCTAGTTTAGTTTAGTTAGAATAGACATTTGGGACTGGACCTTGTCTCCAGCTTGCTACTTATGTTATTATATTATATTTGGGATTGTATAACCATATTACTTTGTGACTCTCTCTCTTTCTCTCGTTGTTGAGCTGGATATTGCACTTGTGGTTTTTATCTATTTAGTTTTCGTGCCATGATTCTTCCTTCTAGATTGTGATTGAGTTTATCAGTATTTCATACTATATTCCTCCGTGCGGAGATGACAGGTTATTATATACTGTTTGTTGGCTAGTAGACCTACAGCGTTCTACGCCGTTTTTACGGTGTAGGCTGGGCATGGTCACGCACTTGTGCCCCTACCTAGGGTGCGGGTCGTGACATTATAAAACCTGTCTGGTTTATCCAATTTCTACCGGATTGATAGCCAAAAGATCTGATCGTATAACCAGACCAGATTGACTATTGGGCCACCGGTTTTCCAGTCTGACCGACGGTCCAATCCAGGTTTTATAACTATGCCAAAAACACTGAGAACTAAGAAGCCTCTAGTCCATTTTTGTTCCTAATTCAGTATATGTTACTTCAATCACTCTCTTGTAGCTTTTTACTATATTTTCCAACATAACAGTTTACATCTACTTGTATATATAATTGTTCTCTTCATAATATTTCCCGAAACGGACTATCAGTATATGTTATATTATCCTGTTATCCTACATCGATTATATATGCACTAATAACATCATTAATCACCTTTTTCCCTTGATAACAGTTTAAACGATTATCTCCTCTCTAATTTTTATAACTCATTTTTAATATTTTATCTACAATTATCCCTATCTTATTACATTTTCGCATTCCCTGCAAACAAGAGTCCGTATTTTGTATTTTCAGTTTACCTTGATTCTCACCTATCCACTTTGTTTCTTATGTTGCAAGCTACGTCAATCTTTCTCTTAATCATTGTACCACTAATTCCATTTTTTTATGTGCAATTATATTCCAAGTAGTAAGTTTTAGTCTAATCCCATGAAGTAGTTTCGTAGTTTGTCGCTCCTTCAAGCCACAATTCGCTTGTAGCTTCGAGGAACGCCCAAGCCCAGCCAAAGGTTTTAAGTTTTAACCTTGGCTGATTTGATATATACCAGTCGTACGTCATCCGGATGCAACCAAGCCGATTCGAAACTAAATACAAGTATTGCTAGTGGTCGAAACTTATAAAGATCTTGTTTGAAACTCTAATGTTGAGAATTAACCATATATTTCCTCGTTAAAGTCCTCCAGAAACAGCATAAATGTGGAAATCTTGATAAATCCTAACCTACATCGCATAAAAATAAGAAGAAAAAACAAAGGAAATGAGAAGAGAGAAAGAAAACAAAAATAGAGGGAAAAAGTGTGCATGTAGATCAGCGATAAAGGAAGCTGGAAAGCCTTGGGAGATGGAGAAACCTTCTGAAGGCATCAACAACACTAGTGGCGATGACTGAGCTAAAGAAAGTTTAGGGTTGAAAAGTTGGAATGGAAATATTTCTTCACATATGTAAACTACTAGGTAGGGTTCATTTATAGAAACTCATTAGACAGGAATAACGGTTTATGAGCAAGAAAATTGCACGCCCTAATCGCTTATAAGTTATAAAGGTCCGCACCATATCCGATTAACTTGTATAAGTTATACTTGACTTCCAGAAATTTCGACTTATTTGTGTAAATCCCTTCTAGTTTTATAGTTTTCATACATTTAATGTAATATTTTTGCACAAATTAGCTCAAATATTCCCAGATTGGCCCAAACTAGCTGAAACATCGAATATTGGCCGGAATGTATTACATGATTTGGTTACCTTCATTTTCAAGCTTTAAAGAGATATCTTCCAAATACACATAGGATAAATTACGTATTAAATCATGAAAGTATCATGTTTGTTGTTTTATAGAAATGCAACTAAGAAATTATTCATAAAACAAGTTCATGTGTGTGTTTGGAACTGGTAATTGTGGCGAACGCCCCCCACTGGGAATCGATCTCCTGACCACTCGGGCCGCATGCCTCATCACTACTACTAGGCTAGAGGGTCATTGGCATGTATATACACACACACACACATTTTCATTTTACTTTTTTCCAGTATCAAAACATGATGAAACAGCCGACATTTATACTCAACGAGAGGGTCCGATATCAAAACCAAGAAGTGGTCCTGTATCAAAACCAAGTTGTGTAACCTTGGTGCAACCTCAGTTACTCATTATTGTACCAATGGTATTGATGCAATGTCACGTCGTCACTTACAATGATGCCCTGCAACCCTAGCAAGAAAATGTTGCCAATTTATCATTGCATCAGGATAATAGTGTAACATCACTTTGAGAAATGCAGTGTGTTCTAAGAGGAAGGATAGATATCCACTACCATTTACATTGGTAATCGACTACCTAACCCAACCCTCCTCTTTGTGCATTGGAATTGCGGTGATAAATAATACAGAAGCACTTGTTACACAGAAAGAGTCAAAAATTTATAATAATATCCAAAATAATCTATCTTTGATACAGATCATTTTTTTCTAATTGGATCCAAATAACTTTCTTGCGATAAATATAAAATATTATAGCAAGTTACATCATTGTTCATTCAGTATGCTTCTCATGGATTTAACAGATATTCCTCAACCACTTCCTTCAATTACTAAGGGTGTTTCATTTAACCGACTCACAACTCCCCTGTCCATCTCAGGCATCCAATCTCTCGGTCTGCTAACTATGAGCAGATGAACCTCTTTACTAGTGCCATCATTGTTGAAGTCTAAACTAAAACTTCTTTGGAACAACATTTTTAGAAATAAAGGAAAACCATAACAACTTCTCTCAGACCTTTTTCTAATTCTAATACTATGTTAGTTGGTACCATCTCTAGAGGTTATGATATAGTATAGATATTTTGCAAAATATTTTATACATCTGTTGAATGCTTATGCTTACATAGTTGCACTTTGATTTTATACTGGTATTTCCACACATGACATGCCTATGTCAAGGATCCCCTTGATGTTTATTATGGAACTTCTTTAGAAATGAGATAAAACCATATATACTGTATTTGGACCTATTTCTAATATCATATTTATCGGTACTATGTTCAAAGATTATGAGATTGGTAATTTACATTTTTCTGCATGTGATGGATTCAAAATTTTCCAAATCTTTGCTATAATAAGTTCCATTACCATCTTGACTAAAAAACATATAAGGTAACAAATGAGATAAAGAAACCAAAAAAAACAAATCTGTAAGAAGATTGATGCATTTGATAAGCAAATTTTATCTACCCAACAATTGGTATGGCAAGCCCTCCTAACTGATAGCTATCTGCTATGAATTGGCACAAGCATATAGGGATGACATCAGGTTGACCGCTTGTCATTGGAACTTCTTCAATTTCTCTATGGAGCTTTCTCGTGCTTCATAGCTGACACTATTGTAATTGAAGAAGGCTTCCATAATGGTAATGATGATGACAGCTATGATATTTAATGAAGCCTATAGGAGGACAGCCCATTTCGTAGATCTATTTGGCTAGCTTACACATTGCATCCAAATAACTTCCACCACGAATATATAACATTAAGCAAGTACCACTGGGAAGTATGGACCTCCCCGTACAATTATTTTTCATCGAAATCCCGGTAATCTATTTGAAGATTACTATCATTTAATGTGAACTGGATGACAGAAGTAGGTTCTATTTCTTCAAGAGGAAAATGAGAGTTAAATTCAGTAGGGAAACGGCACAGACATTTGATGCTTCTAAGAACCGCGGTATATGGGAATCCTGTTCTCCCATCCACCTCCATAATGTTCGCCTCCACTTGTTTCTTCCCAACAGCTATAAAAACAGGGGATCGTTGAATTTGGTCACATATTTGTACTCCAAAAAAAGAGGGATCCTACTTAATACATGTCCCAGTGCCACAATGCTCCTTGCGATGTAGGCTATGGAGAAAGTCAAGTTGTATGCAAGCAAAAAATCAGCATCAGCATCATCCAAGCCTTCTCCCATCAGAATGGGTCGGCAAGCAAATAAAATAAAATAAAATTGAGGGTCGCACTTAATAAATGTCTAAATGCCACAAGGCTCCTGCCAGTGTATGCTACAGGGAGACTGAAGTTGTAGACAAGCAAGATTACACCTATTTCAAGGAAATCTATTTCATGTTATCTCGGCGTCTGTGTCTCTTCTTCTTAGCGAATATTTTTGTGATTCTGGTTTCCTTTTAGTCAACTTCACATCTTGTGTCAGATGACCTCAAACATTACTTCAAGGTACCATATGAACTTCCTGTTTCTGTTGGTTGGATCAATTAGGTTATGATTTCATTCACCGGAAACTCACCCTTGCACTGTCCTGATATAAATGAAACAATTGCTACTGCTAACTTTTACCAATTCTAGTTGTTGGCAGTTTGCTACTATGTTGCAGGGACATGAATACAACACGACACGAAAGGAGACGACACCTATTTTGGTGTCTCCTATTGTATTTTGGAGTATCCGGGTTGTATCTAATAGGGATACGCATCTGTCCCAACGCAAGCCACATTCTTCTTAGTATCCATGATTCCTAGGTCTGGTATGCTACATCAAAGTCGAATTATGATTTAGCGTCATTACGAATCAAGCAAGCCAACTAAGTACGTTGTACGGACATGATGGTAGTGTTTCACTATCGTCTGATATCCTTCGCCTCTGATACGTGTCGGATACAGAACCGTCGCCTTCTAAAATAATACCTATCAAAGTAAACACTTTAAGAAGAAGAAAACTCACACTAGGTTTTCCGGCTTGTCCTTGGGCACGATCAGCTGTGGCACCAGCATCATCGCGTCGTCCGCTTCCTCGTCGCCGTCGATGCGCCTCTGCTTCCACTCAGCCGCCGCCGCGGCGTGCACGGGGACGACGTGCTGGTAGTCCACCACCCCCTCGAAGTCGAAGGCCTGGTTGACGCGCGCCACCACCTCCGCCAACAGCCTCTTCCTCTTGGGCTCCGCCGCCGAGGTGTCGGGTTCGCGTTCGGGGTCGGGTTTTGGATATCTTGAGGAGGAGGCCCGTGAAGGCCCGCGGCTGGCCGAAGGCGGGGTTGCAGAACGGGTCCTCGGAGCGGAAGCGGAGCTCCAGACTGCCCGAAACCGAACTCGCCTGAAAGAAGAAGAAAAATGAGGGACTTTTTGCAAATACAAAAAAATAATAAAGAAGGGGGGTGCAAAGTGCAAATTTACGTTACTTTTGCGATTTGGGAGAGTCCGCAGAGGATGCGTATTGCGCGGGAAGTAGAGGAGGGGTAGCCGGGGTAGTTGACGGCGAAGGACGCCATCGGCGGGAGACGTCCGGCGACGGTGCCGTTTATTATGACGGAGGAGGATGACAGCTTTGGGCCGTCATATTCTTTCTTGTATGGGTACGAGAGAAGAAAAGCCCAAAAAACATGACTTTTTCTAAAGGCACATCCATTTTTACTTGCTAGCCCAAAATTTTTCCAAAAAATTACAAGTTTGTCATTCAATTTTTTTACTTGGGACTAGCCCAAATTTTTCTAGCAAATAGGACTGCAACTAAGCTGGCAGTCCTAACATAAAGTGGCAGTCCTAATATAAAGTAGGACTGCCAAATTAGTTGCAGTCCGCGTCGACAAAGACGTAGCGGAGTTCGATGGCTGGCCTGGAGTCCTCGACCGCGCCGGCAGCGCCTCTCCTCCTCCTCCCCCGCCGCCTCCTCCACCCCATCGCCTCCTCCTCCCCCTTCCCGCACCCCCCCCCCCCCTTCCCTCCGAGCTCGCCCCCGCCTCCTCCTCTTCCCTAACCCTAACCCTCCTCCTCCTTCCCGCACCCCCCCCCCCCCCTCCGAGCTCGCCCCCGCCTCATCTTCTTCCCTAACCCTAACCCTCCTCCTCCTCCTTCCCCCCCCCCCCCCCCTCCGAGCTCGCCCCCGCCTCCTCCTCCTCTTCTGCCTCCTCCTCTTCCCTAACCCTACTCGTCCTCCTCCGCCTCCTTCCCGCACCCACCCCTCCGAGCTCGCCCCCGCCTCCTCCTCCTCTTCTGCCTCCTCTTCCTCCCTAACCCTAACCCTCCTCCTCCTCGTCCTTCTCCGCCGCCTCCTTCCCGCAACCCCACACCCCGCCCCCAGCCGGGCTCCCCCTCCTCCTCCTCCTCCTCATGGAACACTAATGGAATTTTGGGGAGTTAGTCCCAATTAATTTTTGGGCCTTCCCCAGTAAAACTTCCACCTTCTTGAGCTGTTCCCTAGTAAGGGCTAGTTCCAAGTAAATTTGGAAGTGCCCTTAGAATTAGCCAAAAACATTAAGGTTTAATTTTAACTTAAATATCCTTACCTATTCAACTTTTTTCAGCTGCATACCCTGTATTTTCATATTATATAAAAATCTATTATACAAAACACAAAGGTTTTTGAATCCTAGGGCTGACTGTGCCAAGATAAAGAGTGGTTGGGATTTAATCTTGGTGAATCAACGGTTGTGGGATTTTATGGGAAATTCAAAGAGTGGGGTTTGCACTCATAATGGTTGTGGATGAGCATTATTGAGAGTGGAGTTTTATGGGGAATGAGCATTATTGAGAGTGGGGTTTTATGGGGAATCCAAAGAGTGGAGTTTGCACTCATAATGATTGTGGATGAGCATTATTGAGAGTGGGGTTTATGGAGAATCCAAAGAAAATTCACATCCAGCAGTGGTTGGGATTTAATATTTTGATGGAGGCCTCATAATTATTATTGTTCGTTTAAAATTGGGGGTCCAAGATTTTGAGGGGGAATACCTTAAATGAACCATGTCCTATGGGCACGGGTTATGACTAGTACTCATATATATAAATAGGCAACTTAATATCCTAAAAGAATTAACAACAACAATCTAAATTACAAAAATAAACCTTGATAAAAATGGCTGAGCCATCAACTCCACAAAGTATACCCAGCCACATATCTGCAAAAAAAAAAAAAAAAAAAAAAAAACTACCACCCCAGCTATATCAAAACCATCAATGAAGTTGTGGATTTACAATCTTTTCTTCTTCACGTTATCAAATCTCAACTAAAACCACTAAGCATTCCAAAAAAAACAACAAATTGGACATCCGGAATTCAAAAGAACGCAACAAAATTAAAATTTGGAAGTTATTTTTCAATGATTCGGAAATCTAAAAATATAACTAAAATCGATTAAATTCATCCAAAATATTAGAAATTGCTCATCTGGACAACGAAGAATTATACTCCATATATCAACGGAGAAAGATAGAAAGATAGGAGGAAGTTTTTTATATAAATATTGAATCAACAAGAAACAAAGAAAAAAAAGTCGTCATTTGAGGATGTAGATGATGAATTACCAGTCAAGCAGTGCAATTGTTGGGAATGATGAAAATGCCTCTAGCGTAGTGACTCGTGGGGAGGGACGGGGTTTCAGAAAAGGGTGTTTGTGGACGAAAGGAAGAAGGCTAAGGAGGGAGGTCGAGGAGGAAGGAACGGAAGCGGTGAGACATTACTAGAAATAGGACTAATATAATCATTTATATTATTTTATTATTTTAATATTATTTAAATTATTATTGTTAGTGTTTTTATATTATTAGTTAAATAGGTATTTTGTTGATATATATATATACATGTTCAATAGAGTTTTTATTTATACATTTTTTTTATATATTAAATAAATATAGATAAGGAATATATATTTTTTTTTAGAAATAAAATTAGAATTTCTTTGATATATATTTTATTTTATGATATATATATATATATATATATATATATATATATATATATATATATATATATATGCAAATGACCTCTAGCCTAGTGGTTAAGAGAGATGCATGCGGCCCGAGTGGTCGGGAGTTCGAGCCTCAGTGGAGACGAGTTCGCCACAAGTACCCATTGCTTCTATATATATATATATATATATATATATATATAAAGAAGGAAAAATAGTTCTAAATAGAAATATTTTTTATTAATGGGTTTTATTTATTAAATAAATACATATGCAAATATATGTATGTATGTATGTATGCATGCTACATATAAATTGTTATATGTATAAAGGAATAAAGTAATAAGTAAAAAGTCAAAATAGAAAAAAAAAAAAAAAGTCAAAAATCAAAGCAAATCAAACATACACACCTACCCACCAAATGAAACAAAGCCAGCAAGCCAAAACCGAGTCCCCCTTTGCAAACCACCCGACCCCTACTCCTTTTTTTTTCTACCCGACTATATATATATATATCGATAGAGAGAGGGAGAGAAATTTTTACAAAATCCTAACCCTAGCCGTCACACCCCCGCCGCCTTCCTGACGACCCAGCGCCGCCACCGCGACCGCCGGAGCCGCCGTCGGTGGCCGGAACACGTGCGCGCACACTCATGTTTGACAGCAGCAGCGAGCACCACAGAGCCAACTTCGGAGCGACGTTTCGTCGCGCTCGCTCGATCGATTTTCTATCCGTTTCTTCCGGTATGATCCTAACATATACACCTTTAATTCTCTTCAAATAGTTTGTGCCGATTCGCTTCATGTGCGACGAAAAACGAGTTCCAAAATCGAGAAAAACTTGATTTATTGTACGTTAGAAACTGTCCCGAAACCCCAACTTTATGGCCGATTTGCGACCAGCGTGTTGCGAGTTTTCAAAATCGGTTTGAAGAGACTTGTAGACAACCTATAGGGATTTAAAACCCTTTTCGTAGAATTCAATTTTATGTACTGTACAGAAAGTTATTGGTTTATGAAATTGGAGAAAAAACTGATTTTTAAAACTGAATATTTTAGAAAAATTGTCCCGATACGCCGTCCGTTTCGTCAATCCTGGCGACGTGGTCGCGAACCGAAAGTATTGAAAGGTGCGTATCGACTTCATGGACGTGTGGGCTTTGACGGAATTCAAATTGGTCGCGTGTGCGCGACGAATTTGATGCGTATCCGTCAAAATTTACCGTATCGATCTTTTTGCAAATTTGTCAATTACTTTGTGCATGTTCGTCATATCGAGACGAAACTTGTGCCAACATGACCGTATCATTTTTTTGGTCCTGTATGCCAAGTTTGGCCCGATTGTGAGAAGGTCGACCGGAACGCTATTTTGGCGAGCCCACGACCCGATCCAACGGGCAAATTTGTGCACGGCCCACCGGAATTCAACTTTGGACATACGGTTAGGTTTGTCTCGTCAAACCGGATCTGTAGACATGTAGTTTGATAACTTTAGAGACTGTAGGTTCTGGCACATTTTTTGGTACAAAGTGGGTCCAACGACGGATACCATTTTGACCCGAAATTATCATTTTGTTCCTGTATCCAGAATTGGACTTATGGATAAGTGTTTCTAGCTATTTTGACCATTTTGAGAACGTTGGTAATGTCTGTTTCAGCATTAGGAGACAGTTTTGCGAGTTGACCGTTCGTGGCTCTTTTAGTGGTTTGTAGTTTCGATTTTCTCAGCTCAGGACAACAGGCAAGTACATTCTCTGATAGTTTTCATTGCTTTGATATATATTATATTCGATTCATTTGTAGTGTTATACTTGATTCTCGACACGAGGATACACGGACTAGTATACGTGAATCTCGTCATGAGATATCATTCCCGGTTTACCTGGTATATGAGTATATTGTTCGATATTGCTTCCTGTACTTGTATAGACACCGATTTAGGAGTGGACTGACCCCCTGCTCTTCAAATCCCGAGTCATGACCTATCATGTCTGGATTCATTATACTACTCGGAGATGGGGAGTTATTAGAGGTTATGTGATCATACCCCTACTTGTTTATTACTTGTGCATAGCTCCACCCTCACCACACGTAGGGTATAGCCTGACCTTATACTACTTGTGCATAGCTTTCCATTTTGGCCGGCCTGATCCCTATACTATTATACTACCTGTGCATAGCCGGTCAAATGGAACAACCTGATCTTGACCCAAGCCGATCACATAACGCTCTAATATCTCATGTCACTTTATTTTTTATGTTTACATCATACCTCAGATTACTTTCCACTGTTTATACTCCAGTTTTATCTTATATCTCACACATGACATGATATCCAGTTCTCTTGTACTGTTTTACTTTCAGTCTTGATATTTCATCTTGTATTTTATTATAATTGTCTCTTATAGTATTTGTCAATTCACATAGAACTGTTGTTGGTGTTTGTACTTGCTCATATCCTGACAGGATAACCCCCATTATTTTTCAGAAAATTTAGGTACAGATTGCCCGACCTACTATAGGTTTGGCATAGATGGAGCCTACGACCAGGAACAACCTGTGGACACGGTGCTCATAGAGGACACACAGCCTGTAGTGACCTAGTTTACCTAGATTTTGTCTGGATTACATTCCAGTTTGATACTTTGAGACTTATAGTATTTATTTGGGATATTGTTTTATGTCTTGGATTCTGAACTTGTTATTGTGGCTCGGCACTATTTCAGACTATTTACTTCATCTTTATCTTTATCTGTATCACCGTGCTTATCTTCCTTAGATTATGTGATTGAGTTGTGGTGATTATATTCATTCGTGCGAAGATGACAGGTTATATTATTGTGTCTTAGATTCTATATATTCTAGATGACCTTTACAGCGTTCTACCGCCGATACTGCGGCGTAGGCTGGACGTACCCACGTGCTCGTGCCCCTAAACAGGGTGCGGGTCGTGACACATTTTTATGGTGGCCCATGCAGGTCAGAGTCGCAACTAGTGCGATTTCGTAATGGTGCTCGACTTAGAGTGCTAATTACGAGCCTGCTATTAGGATATATGTTCTAGGGTATGATAGGAGTTACTCAATCACATATTAGGAAAATTTCGATCTTTTGATTACCATGAGAAACTCTTCTTGCATTTTGAAATAAATTGTCCTTCCTTGATGATATCTTGTCATGTGACATATTGATCTCTTTGCTTAGGACTTTTGAGAGATTCCTGGGACGACCCTTGAGAATATTGGTTGAACGTCAATTTGAAATCATTTTATCTTGTTTCTGTTCACCCTTGCTCCTTGTTATGGAATTTGATTTTGATGGATCATCGTTGATTTTGATTGTTATATCGAGATGAATTATATGGCCTGAATTACGGTATCTTCCACTACAAAAAAATATCTTTTTGGGACGACACTATTAGGAACACTAGTCTAAAACATCCTAAAAATGTAGTTCTAGGGACGACTATATTTTTGATAACAAAAAGTAGTACTTTTTGGGACTGATTGTGAAAATGGATATCTGTTTGGGACTAATAAAACTTTATGTCCCAAATAATTCACATTACCGTCCCAAATAGCTCGGCGGGAATGCCAGGTATTTGGCAGCTAATTGTCAAATTTTTAGGAGGGAACATTTCCCTCCACACGTTTCCATCATGTCCGTTCGATCGGATGACCTAAATCTAGACCGTCCATCCCAAAAGAAGAAGAAGAAATCGTGCCTTCCACATGATTGAAAAATGTGTTATTGGGAGAAACTTTTTCATCCCCTCCCCCAAATTTCATGTGCGCCCTAAAGAGCTCTTAATCGGTCGGTGCTTCCCAATAGTTCTCTTCTCCTGGCTGATGCTTCTTCCGCGTGCGCTGGTGCTTCTCCTGGCTCCGAGCACCTTTCTCTCTCTGAAAGTAAATCTCTCCCCCTTTCTGAAGTTGAAGCCCTAACACTTTTTCATTCTCCCCATTTTTAGGGTAAATATAATTTTGGGGCAAAATTTTCATTCCCCTCTTATCAATTCTTTCAAATTATAGAAAGACATTTTGAAGGTATGCTAACATAATCCGGTTTAAAAAGACTTGATGGTAATTTATGTGAATATTTTCATAGTTTCATGATTTTTTAATAGGTATTTGTCTGTCGGTACTCACTGTAGGTCCTAAAAAATCAAGTTACATCAATTAACAAAGTCAACAATTCAAGATATTCATCATTTTGATGAGTTGCGCAGACAACAGATTGCGCAGACATCACTTTGCGCAGGTTGGTTTGCGCATGTTCCCAACTGCGCAGGCTGACGTGGCAGAAGTCATCATTGACTGAATCAAATCAGATCTTCCTGACAGCTGACAACACGAATAACGAGGAGGCTGTTCGTTTTTGACGCCGCACAGTGCTCGAGGGCGGCTGACAGGTGGCAGCGCAATCCGTGGTTGCGCAAACCATTCATGCGCAATCCGTGGTTGCGCAAACCATTTCTGCGCGGTTCACTTTGCGCATTCTACCAACATAACTGACTAATTACATGTGGCATTCATGCCATCAAATGCTCATTACGTGGCAACTGTCTATGCACGATCGTGCGCATTTCAATCAACTAATGCCATGTGTCTCAGATAGTTGGCCCACGATCCAATAACTATCTGCGCAATCCAGTGCTGCGCAAACCAGTTGCTGCGCAAATCAGCTTGCGCAGTCCAAAATAACTGAAAGTTAGTTATTTTCAGAACTCTATAAATAGAGTTTCAAGTCTTCATTTTAAGGGGATCAAGATCAGAGATCAGAAATCAGAGAGTTCAGGAGTTCTTGCCAAAGTGCTGCTGCATTCTTCCGAGACTTTTGTCTTCAACTTCAGAGGCTTTTGCCTTCAATTTCCAGAGTTGTTTTCAACTTCAAAGGCTTCGTCTTCAAAGTTCACATCGTCCAAGGGATAAAGCAATCGTCATCAAGATTGGATTCCTATAGTTGTAATTTTCCCAGAATTCTTGTAATCTTTATTACAGTTTGTATCAATAAAGTATTATACTTTTGTTTTTGCAAACAAAATGGCGACTCTGCTGGGGACAACTTTCTCCTCCGACGAGGAAGTAACAACTCAATGTGACGTAGCGTCTATCGGGAAGACGCAAAAGACGCTGGTTGTGAAGGTCAACCAGACAGCCTACGAGGCGATGCTCAACTCCAAGACCATTCCCCGTACTGTAGCCACTTCTGCCAAGAGCAAAGTGCGCTCAGTTTGGGTCTCCAAGTCTGCACAATCTGGCATTTTTGCCACCAAGGATGCTGTACCAACTGTTGCGCAATCTGCTAGTCAGACTGCTGCACAAATTGCTGTGCCAACTGTTGCACAGTCTGTCTCAGCAACTGCTGCACAATCTGTTGCAGTCAAGGCTGCGCAATCTGTTGCAACTGTTGCACAGGCTACTTCATATGCTGCCTTATCAAAACAGAAGACTCCTATGACTCTGGCGCAATTGGCAGTGACTTTTCCTACGCAAAATAGCACTCCAGTAACTAAAATGCATCCCAGCACTCTAAGACAAGGACTCCTGATGCACTTCTTACCAAAGCTTCTAATGCACAAATGACTAGTGCACCTTCCACCCATGCGCAAACCAAGTCTGCGTAATCCAAGAAAAACAGCCTTTTGGCTAAATTCCCTTCTTCTCACAATAAAAGAAGAGATTCTACTCCTCTTCCCAAACACCTTATTGCCTCTGCGCAATCCACTGAGGGTAGTCCTTTGACTATTCCTCCTTCTCTTCAAAGCAAAGGAAAAGGTCCATTGGTCTTTTCTCAAACTTCCTTGTCTCATGACTTGGAAGATAACAGAGGGAAATGCTCTTTAGCTAACCCTTCATCTCAAAACAAAGGAAAAGGCCCTTTGGTCTTTTCTCAGTCTTCTTCAGTCTTTACTGAAGAAGATCCATCTCAATGTGTCTCAGCACCAATCAGTTCGAGAACTCTGACGAACAAGGATCCTTCTTCTAATCAAAGAGGTATTCTGCCTACTCCGATAGCAGAATTCCAGGACCTCCCTACTCTCCAAATTTGTCGTTCCAGGCAGGGAAAACTGTTAGTGTCTCAAACAGAAACTCCTGGGGGTGAATTTGCTGACCTCAGAACTTATCTTAATCGACCCACTTCGGTAAAACGAAAACAGCCAATGCCAAAAATCAAACATCATCAGAAACAAATCTCCAAAGTCAAAAATCCTGACACTTATGCCAATGAAGTGAGTACTTCCCTGTATACTCAAGGGACTAAACATTTGAAGAATCGGAATCATGTTCCAAATCTTATCAAAGAACAGATCCCTCGGAACTTTCCTCGTCCTGTTTTAGATCTTCGAGAACATCTAAGACAAAAACAGGATAATGTCTCAATATCTCCATCTCAACCATCTGATCATCACTGTAATCATAAAGTCATCATCCAATGATGTTGTCAAACGACAAAACGATCTGTCTTCGATCGTTTAACTTTTGCTAAATCTGAACCTATGTCAGAAGAAGACGAAGTTTTGTATGCTTCTGTTAACATGACTTCCCGAGACACTGGGGGTAAAAGATGCTCTAAGCATGGTAGACTCCGCAAACCAAGCCAACGGTATTTGGAATTACTTCAAGAATCTTCTGAAGGAGTATTTCAACATACCCGTTCTCGAAGCCGAGATACAATCGGTCAAAGGAATCTTCCTCAAAATCCTTCAAGTCATCTTCCTGTTTCCCAGTCAGGAGATGATTCGTTCTCTGATTATGATGCATACAGTGAAAGTTCTGAACAAACAGTATCTTCCACTGTGCCAAGAGAAGTGACGGCTTATGTTGTCACCGATGATCCAGATGCTTCAACCTCCGCAAATCAGGAACAACGAATTGCTGTACTCGAAGACAAATTAAAAACCATGGCAGAGATGGTTGCTAGTATGCATTCCATCATTGTAGCACAACATGTTACACCACCAACTGCACCTATTACTAGTCCAGAGATCATAGCATCTTCAATACCTGTCAATACTGGGCTGGGGGTAGTGCCTCCCCAAATGCCTCCTGTACAAGTGCAAGTACAAACTACGCCTAGCCATTCAGGAGCTGGGGGTAGTGCTTACAACGCTGTTCCTTCTCCTACCACTACAACTCAACCTGCTCTTTCTTCTTCATTAGAAGACGCCAATGAAGCTGTCAAACTCTTACGAACCCAGTTTGAAGCATTTAAAGAGAAAGACAATCTACAAAGGTTGGAGATTAAACAGCCCTATCCGGTTGAATGGAAGGACGTCCCGTTTCCCCCAAAGTACAAAATCCCTACAATCTCTCTGTTCGATGGCAGTACTTCCCTGAGTCAATTCATCAATCATTTTGAGGTAATGACTGTTCAACTTCAGCCAAATGACGCTCTTCTTACCAGAGTGTTCGTCGATTGTTTAGCCAGCGTAGCATACGACTGGTACAGAAGTTTGCCCGATGGTTGCATTACTTCTTTTTTAGGTCTCAAACAAATCTTTCTGGAACGGTTCTATGAGGGATTTAATGACATGACGATGTCAGCTCTCAACAAAATCAAACAAAAATATAATGAAACTGCTGAGAGCTTTATTGAACGGTTCCGCCGTGAAGCTTTGAAAATGCCTCCAGGGACTCCAGCTGCTGTCACTATTGATACTTGTAAGGCAAATCTTTTACCTATTATCAGTATGTGGACGGGATCAACCCAATTTCAAGATTGGCCCTCATTCATCGTCAACGCCAAAGCTGCTGAAGTAAGTGCCGACAAGTTCAAACAATTGGGGGTACAAATGTCTAATCCTGATCGCGATGAGCATCAGAATTCAGGTGGTGGCAATCGCCAGAACAATCGCAAAGCGAAAGAGACTTTAAACATTAACTTGAACAAAAATAAAGAATCTTTGGCTGTCAATGTGGCCCCACTTACATCTACTCCTACTCCTTCTGCACCTCCACCGAGGGAACCTCGTCCGAAGGTAGAATATTCCTTTGACGAAAATGACACAACAAGTATCTTTGAGTGTTTACTCAAAAGCAACAAAATTCAACTCCCTGATCCAAAGAAACCTGATGAAGTCAATAAGACTGATCATCCCAAGTATTGTGTCTATCACCGATTCATTGGACATCCTACTCGAGCATGCTATATGCTCAAAGGTAAGATTCAAGAGCTTGTTAATGCAGGTGTAGTCACTTTGCAACAAGATGAGAAGACTGTTACTGCAAATATGGTTTCAGTCAAATTTGGAGATTTCCCTCCGCAGATGATACAGCATGGTGTCATTCCAATTCCTAAAGCAACCCTTGAGATTGAGAATCTCCCGCTTCCATCCAATGAAGGTCTTATTCCCTTGTCTCTTGACAACGGTGAAATTATGTGGATCCATCCTGATCTTGCTCCAGAATTTGAGATATCTTCCAAGAAGAAAACTCGTTCTAAAGGCAAAACCAAGATTTGCAACATGGTATCTTTTGATCCCATTGTTGACGAAGAGATTCTGTTAGGCACCAGATCAGGGAAAGCTTATTTGAAAGATCATTCTGAAGGTCAAAAGGATCCTACTTCTTCTTCCGAACCTGCTCTGGCACAACCTGCATCTGCTGAAGAGGTTTCTTCTACATCTTCACCAGTTGTAGTATCAATTCCTCCTAAGCCAACAATGGCTGACAAAGGCAAGCAACAAGTTCGATTTGACAAACCTCTAAAGAAGTCATCTCCTACTGGGCTTGAGAAGCCTTACAACTTTGATATATTGGCTCAATTAGCTAATACACCAGCTAGGCTGTCAATCTTTGAACTCTTGCGTCTTTCCAAAGAGACACGAAAAACTCTAAGTGAAGCTCTGATGCAGGCTGAAACTTGCTTAACTCTTCTCAAGAAGCCAGAATCAGAATCAGTCTCTTGTCATCACAGTCATAGTGTCTTGGAACTGATCCCAAATATTACCTTCACTCAGGATGATATGCTAATGGAAGATAATAGACATGATCGTCCTCTTTATTATACAGGATATGTAGATTCAATGAAGGTTGATCGTATTCTGATAGATCCAGGGTCTGCACTTAGTATTATGCCAAAGACAATGCTAGATGCATTGAAGATACCAGTGCATAGTCTTTCAACCACGATAACTACTATTCTGGGATTTAATCAAGGAAAGAGTGAACCTTTGGGCAAGATCCGCCTAAAACTCCAAATAGGCAATCTTCGCACAAAGGTGACTTTTTATATCATTGACAATCATGGTTGTTCTTACAATGCTCTCCTGGGAAGGCCATTCCTCCATGAACACAATGTCGTTCCATCAACTCTTCATCAATGCTTTAAATACGTTGATGACAAAGGACAAGTTCACAAGGAAGTTGCGGATCTATATCCTTTCAAGGGTGTTGAAGCTTATTGCAACGATGCTCGTATGTACAAGGATGAATTTATGAAGATGGTATTGGCTATGGATACTGAAGAAGATCAAAAAGTAGTACCTCAAGACACTCTTATCATACCTGTTAAGGGGCGAGTTTCTCATCCTCAATCTTCCAAGCCACTGGTTATTCACTTACCAGTTCAAAAGAAATCAGTTGATGCTGATGAAAATCAAAGGGAGCTCACCTCTTCTGAGCCACTTGTTATCGACTTACGTCGTAATAAAGACAAAAAACAGCTCATTCCTTCTGAGCCACTTGTTGTTGATCTAAATCGCAACAAGGAAAAAAGGGAGCTCACCTCTTCTGAGCCACTTGTTATCGACCTCCGTCGTAATAAGCCTCCTCCACGTACTTTTTCTCCCCCTCTTGTAATCAATTTGACTAAACCTGCTAAGGTTAAAGGTCCTGTTGTAAATACTGATGTACAAATCAATAAAAAAGCACCTACTTTCCAGTATATTGATGTTATTTATTATACTAAAAGTTATCTGGATATGTTAGATAGCTTCCAATCAATTACACTGGGAGTCGTACAATCTCTTCAGACAGAAGTCTCGCTTGAAGATCCAGATGATTCTTACCGTATTTACCCTTCTTTGAAGAAAGGTGAAAGTCCAGCATTTTTATATAAAAGACCGAAAACAAAGATTAACTATACGGATGATAGCAAAGTTAACGATACGGGACGTCTTGAGTTCCATCGTTATAGTCAACAATCAAAAGACATCCTCCGAAAGATGGGTTACGACTTCAAGAGCGGCCTTAACTATGGTAAAGGTAGACGAACTCCCATTCGTACAACAGTTCCAAACGGAAAATCACAAATGTATTATGACAGGACCAAGAAAGGTCTCAGATATACTTCTCCTCCACTGTTATCCCCAGCAGCTTCTGAATCAGATAGTGAAGAACGTTCTAATTCTTCTGATTCCAGATCATGGGATTCCGATACCAGCATCGGTGAAGTCCATCGTATAATCGTATCTTCTAACATGGTCTCCGTTGAACAACCAGAAAACTGTGATGAAGATGTTGAAGAAAGTCCGGAAACAGATCCTTGGGCTCAACATATGGATAACCAATGGGTACTTCGTTTTGAACAACATGAACCTCCTACTGAAGATCAACTAATTCAAATTGATGTAGGGGAAAGAGAGTCACCTCGGCCAATCTTTATTAGCAAGAATCTTCCAGAAACAGATAAGCAAGAGTTGATTCTTCTTATTAAAGAATACATAGACGTCTTTGCTTGGAGTTATGAAGACATGCCAGGTTTAGATCCCAAGATTGCTACTCACAAACTGAACATTCTTCCTAATGCTAAACCAGTCAAACAGCAACAAAGGCGATTTAAGCCTAAAATGATGGACGCAATTGATGATGAAGTCAAGAAGCTCATCGCTTGTGGCTTTATTCGAGAAGAGCAGCATCCTGATTGGGTAGCCAATGTCGTCCCAGTTCTGAAGAAAACTGGAAAAGTTCGAGTCTGCATCGACTTTCGAGATCTCAATGAAGCATGTCCGAAAGATGAATTTCCTCTTCCTATCACAGACGTCATGATTGACAATACTTGTGGATTCGAAATAATATCTTTTATGGATGGATTTTCCGGATATAATCAGATCAAAATGTATCCTGAAGATGAAAAGCATACATCTTTCCGCACTCCTCGAGGAGTCTATTGTTATACAGTGATGCCATTTGGTCTCAAGAACGCTGGTGCAACCTACCAACGGACTATGAGTACTATTTTCAGAGAACATCTTCGTAAAACAGTCGAATGCTACGTTGACGATATTGCTGTTAAAAGTCATCTAAAAGAAGATCACATCCAAGATTTGAGAACAATATTTAATCTCATGCGTCAACATCAGCTCAAGATGAATCCCACCAAGTCATTCTTGGGTGTCTCTAGTGGCAAATTTCTCGACTTTGTCATTACCTCTAAGGGTATACACGTGGATCCCGAGAAGATCAAAGCCATCCAAGAGATGCGTCCTCCACGCAACCTAAAAGAGCTACGAGGATTCCAAGGCCGACTTGCGTACATTAGGCGATTCATTTCGAACTTATCTGGACGCTGCAGACCATTCACTCAACTAATGAAGAAGGGTGTATCTTTTGTTTGGACTGAAGAGTGTCAACGAGCATTCGACGATATCAAACAATATCTTATGAACCCACCAGTTTTGGTGCCACCTATCTCTGGCATTCCATTCTTGATGTATGTCCGTGCTATGGACCATTCATTGGGTGCTTTACTTGCCCAAAAGAACAAAGAAGGCCATGAACAAGCTATCTACTATCTTAGCCGAACTATGATTGGTGCTGAACACCGTTATAGTCCGGTCGAGAAAGAATGCCTGGCTCTCATGTTTGCTGTGCAAAAGACGAGGCATTATATCATTGGTCAAACTATTCATGTTATATCTCGAGTTAACCCTCTCCGGGTACTCATGAAGAAACCGAGTACACTTAATTCTCGGTTGGCTACATGGGCAATCTTGCTAGCTCAATATGACATGGTGTATGTTCCACAAAAGTCTGTCAAAGGTCAAGCGTTGGCGGACTTCTTAGCAGCTCATCCTGTGCCTGAGACATCTAAACTCTATGACAAAATTCCGGACGAGACATTAGAAGTCAACATGATCTCTGAAGAGTTTCCAACCTGGCGTTTATTCTTTGATGGTGCATCAAGAATTGGACCAAATGGTGCTATAGTGGCAGGTGTTGGAGTTGTTCTCGTTTCTCCAGACGGATTAACTATCCAAAGAGCCTACTCTTTAGATGAACCTTGCTCCAACAATGTGGCAGAGTACAATGCCTTACTTGTCGGCCTTCAGCTAGCTAAACAACTGAATGTTGAATATCTGGAAGTCTATGGTGATTCTAAACTGGTTGTGAACCAGGTTAGAGGAACCTATGAAGTCCGTCATCACGACCTGGTGCCTTATCATGAAGCGGCAATCAATATAGCTACATCATTCAAAGCCTTCTTCATCGACTATGTTCGACGAGCTTGCAATACTGAAGCCGATGCTTTGGCCAATCTTGCAGCTGTCTTAGCCATCCCTATCAAAAGGCATCAGGTGGTGGTTATTTCTAACCGAGAACTGTTCTGTATTGAGAACAATCGTAATATTGAATTTAGCAATCTTGCTGAAGTCGAAGTTATTGATGACGATTGGAGAACTCCTTTTATCGATTTCGTAGTACATGACATACTCCCTGAAGATCCTAAGGAGGCTACAAGCGTTCGACGTCGATCTCTACGATTTTATTACAATCAAACCACCAAAACACTCTATCGGCGAACTTATGATGGTCTTCTTCTACGCTGTTTAGCTGGTGATGAAGCCAAACAAGTGTTACGTGAAGCTCATGATGGCGTCTGTGGAGCACATCAACCTGGTCCTAAATTACAGGATCACATTAGACGTATGGGTTATTATTTGCCCTCTATGGTATCAGATGCCATTGAATATGCAAGAAAATGTTGTGCTTGTCAAATCCATGCAGACTTCATTCATCAACCCTCGGAATTCTTACACCCGACTGCTGCTTCCTGGCCTTTTGAAGCTTGGGATATGGACATCATAGGTCCTATTAATCCTCCTTCTTCTAGAGGACATCGGTTCATATTGGCGATAACCGATTACTTCTCCAAGTGGGCTGAAGCTATACCTCTGGCTGAAGTCAAGACTAGCAGTGTCATCAACTTCGTTAAACACCATGTCATCTATAGATTCGGTGTACCTCAAAGAATCATTCATGACAATGGACCTCAATTCATTAGTCAGAGGTTCACTAGATTCTGCGATGATCATCGGATTAACAATGTTACTTCGACGGCCTACAATCCTGCTGCCAATGGTTTAGCTGAAGCCTTTAACAAAACCATTATTAAACTCCTTAAGAAATTTGTATCCACTAACAAACGGAATTGGAGCGAGAAACTTGGCGAATGTCTTTGGGCCTACCGAACTACAGTCCGTAATCCCACTGGTTTTACACCTTTCTCTTTGGTGTATGGCTGTGAAGCTGTCCTTCCTTTGGAGTTACAAATTCCTTCTTTAAGGATTGCTATTGCCAATGAGCTCACCACAAAAAATAATGACCTTCTTCGACTTCAAGAGTTAGAAGCATTGGATGAAAAGCGGTTAATGGCTCAACAGCATATTGAGTTATACCAAGCCCGCATCTCAAAGATATTTAATCGTAAAGTGAAGGTCAGAGCCTTTCAGCAAGGAGAACTTGTTCTAACGGTCAGACGTCCTATGACTATGACTCATATGAGCAAAGGAAAATTCGATGCGAAATGGGAAGGTCCCTATGTTGTGAGCAAAGTCTTCTCAAACGGAGCTTATCAACTTTCAGAACTTGATGGTCGAGTTGCTATGATGCCTATCAATGGCAAATTCTTAAAGAAGTATTATGTATAAATGTAAATACTTGTAAATTATCAGACAGAATCAAGTTCATGAATAAAATTTAAATTTTATTATATGATAGTACATATTAAAGGTCACTATCATTGTTTTTTACATTGGGATGAGGGCCACTGCCGTCCTTCTCAAAAATGCGGTCAGCAAAAGAGCCAAAAACCTCCTTGCTGGATCCCACAAGAAACTTGCAGGCGGCCATCCTCATGGCTTCTTCTTCTTTAGTCTTTCCTGGTTCGAGCAGGAAGTCCAAAATGTCTCGTGGTGGCTGGGGTGCAGATGAACCTTCGCCTGCTTCTGCTTTCTTTGGCTGAACTGGACCGGCAGGGTGTTCTTCAATACCCTTCTGAACCTTCGAGATAGTCTCAATCTTCTTAGATGCTTCTCCGGAAGACATTTTTATGTTGAAGAGTAGAAGTATTCGTTCCTGTCAGATTTTTGCTATATTTATAGACAGAAGTTCTTCAATTAATGAAGCATTACATTCATCCGACGGTTCGTCCGTTCATTAAACACCTGACGGTTCATCCGTTCATTTATTACACTCATCCGACGGTTCGTCCGTTCGTTAATATCTGACGGTTCATCCGTTCATCTATTGTGACGGTTAACCCGTTCATTTATTATCATTTGACGGTTAATTCGTTCATTTCAATATCATTTGACGATTTACCCGTTCTTTCATCATTACTTGACGGTATTTCCGTTCACTCATTTTCATATACATTGACGATTCATTATCGTTCATCTTCTACATCAGCAACTTGTCGTTTTCGATTAAGTTGTCAATAAATATCTATCTATTATTTATATCTGAATAAGATATGCAATAAATAATGGAGCCACAACAAAATGTTCTTTATATCAAAAAATGAGACATTACAAAAATGCAGCTACAGCAACAAAACCCAAATACAAAATCAAGAAGGAGGGACAATTAGATTGTCAATTTGCTGCTTCAATGTCTGCAGCTCTTCTTCGTGTGTTGACGCTACTATCTTTCTTGCCTCCTCCATCCCGCTGTCTTCATCAAAAATGGGCATATCTACTGTCCTGCGGGTGATCTCTTCACCATGAGTGGTCTCATACTCATTCCTTTCTTCAATCAATGCATTAAATTGTTCAATCACCAGTTGGTGATTAACAGTTTCTTCTTCAAATTCTTGTTGGAGGCGAGTAATTTCAGCCTTCAGCTCAGCAAGTCGCCGTCCCTTACTTTCAGCTACTAGGGTTATTGATTCTATTTTAGAATTATATTCAGCTGATTTTGCTGAATGAGCTTCTAATAGATTTTGAAGAGTTAACCTTTCCATATCAGCAGCTTGAGCCAGCCGCTCAAATTCAGCTTGTACTAAAGAGTCTACATCTTTCTTCTTGAGTTCTTTATACTTCTTGATGGAGACTTCTAATTCATCCAGTATATGTTCAAGGAGAGTGGCCTGAGCTTCGTCTCCTTGGTCTCTTATGGCTCTTATCAAGAAAGAAGTGGGCTTCCTAACCATAATAAAGTCAGCCCCTTCTTTCTCTATCATTTTACGGACGAGAGATCCCAGCGATTCAAAGAAGCATTTAGTAAATGATTGGATAACCTGCTGATTGATGGCTAAAGTTCCAGGAGTCGCTGCTACTCCCGATGAAGACGGGGTAACAGGTTGCTCAATTCTTTGAGGTTGGACAATAGGCTCTTTAAATAAGGGAGCCAAAGTAGAGCTGGTTGCTCCTCCTGTTTGATCTTCTGCAAAAGTAAAAATTATTATTTTACTAATTGATTGTTGATGAACAAAAAGATCAAATTAAGAGCAATGTTACCTTGGTTTGGTTTAACAACGAGTTCATTCCTTATTGGAATGGAATACTGTTGAACAGAAGTAGCCTCCGCTGCAACAGCCTGACTGCTGCCCGCCTCAGAACCACAAGATAAATGATGACTACTGCTAATAACCGCCGTTGGTATAGGCACCATAATCAGGTCCGTTGGAGGTATTGGCAAAGTCCCAAGATCTGTAAATGAAGATGTTAGTTATCGGTTCATTTTAAAACAAGAAAAGATTGTTAAATCTCGTTTTATACCTTGAGGGTCGGTGGCGGGATTTTTTTTAGCACACCTTCGTCGGCTACTTCTTCAGGAGATATTTCTATTTCAACATCGACAGCTTTTTCTGCAGACGCCTCCACTTCAATATCCTTTTTAGGATTTGAAATATCATCGGCAGTATCAAGAGATCTGTGTTCTTCAGTTTGCTTTTCAGGATCTTGTAAATACTCATCAACATTGTCGGATGAAGAACCTTCCTCATCTTCTTCTTCTTCTTCTTCTTCTTCTACTGCTGTATTTCCACTGCTAGTGGCAGCCTGATCTTCCTGTAAGCTATAACTGCAATCCTCCAGAGCTGCAGTCATTTCACGGTCTTCGTCCTCACGAAGAGTCCTGGGAGTAGGAGGAGGTTGAGTAACATCTGCGATAGGAGAATGAGGTCGTACAACACTTTGATCTTCCTCTAAAATATGTTCTCTAGGCTTTTCAATTCTTGGGGCAACATCTTCCCTCTGTTCATTCTCCTCGAGAGTTTTGCTCCCTGATTCAGAAGCGGGTGTGGGGGATGCCATTAAAAGTCCTGCAGCAGCATCTACTGAAGTCAGGAGTTGTATAGAAGAAGACTCTTCCAAGACTCTTCTGGTAACTACTCTTTTCTTTCTGTGTAGAGGCCTAACAGGACTCTCTACATTTTCTGGCTCTGTTCGCTTTTGCACGGAAGTTGGTGTACTGGCAATTTCTTGATGAGTCTCGGCCAATTGCCGGGATTGAGATCTGGTAGTCACCTTTTCAGAAGAAACATCAAGAATCAATTTCTTCTTCGCCACAGGAGCATGAGGCTCCTCTCTTCTTCTTTTCTTCGCAGGAGATTTACCCACCTTCAGTGAAATACGAAGTGGTACATTCACTTCTTGGGGGAATATAATATCCCTTGTAGTCTCCAGAGGTGCATCTGTCGGTTCCTGTGCCTCCTCATTTATAGGAATTGATGGAGCAATTCTCCCTCTTCTCAATCTTGTTGCAGTGGCGAAACTATCTGCGAGATGGAAATTCTCGGCAAAAGTATTCGCTGATGTGTAAAACACGGAGTATGTAAAAAGCATTCGAGGACCCTGAGGAGTAGTCCTTGCTGGCATGGAGAAAGTGGCTTTTGTATCACGGGCATTGTAATAAGCCCAAGCCCTAGCTCCGTCTATCAGATAACCCTTGCCTTAGAGGCAGGTAATTGCGTTCCCTACGTGGAACTGATCATACCCAAACTTTCTAGCAAAACGGCTTGGGAGGTATGGTTCTAAGTAGCACTCTTCTTCGAATCGGTAGACCAAATGAGATGGTCGAATTGTCTTCAACCATTCAAAAGTGACACGAGTTAGAGGCTGCAGTTTCGAATCCACCATATTCGTGGGCATCTGATTATACCCAGTAGGGAAAGGAGCGCAGCAGAAGTTCCAGCCTCTGTTCAGATTCAACATAAATCTACATTCAGATAAGGAAGTATATTTCCATTTTCTATCGGAATACCTTCGAAGAAAACTGCCGTCAACTGGTCCCATGCCAGGATCCATTAGAGTTGGATAGTGAAGAAGCAACCATCTAAACAAATATGTATATGGCAGTTCTAAGCGAGGGAATTCTCTCTCTCCTTTCGCTTTCAACATCAAGTCAACATATAAACGGAGACTGGCGTTCAGCTTACAGGTCATTGCTGATAGTAAGTCTATTTTATAGCCAAAGACCAATTTAACAGCTGCAAACAAGACGCCACGGTGAAAACGATCCACTGTACTGGATCCGGGAACCACGAACCTTCGCAGCCAGTATGTCAAGAATCCCGCCAATTGTGCTTCTTCTGACATGGGCCTATAGCCCATTCTCAAGTAACTTTCTAAATTATCTCCTCTCTTCAAAGGAGGATATTCATGGTCATCCATTACTTCTTTATCAAAATGACCACTCCGTTCTATTAATTTTCTGACCTCTGTATGGCTCAAAGGTTTGAAAAAGCTTGGGTAACATTTATCGTTCTCCTTGGTTTTCTTCTCCTCTATATGATTAAGAAACAGATATGGTAGCCACTTTGAAGAATAACAAGTATTGGCAGTGGCACTCTTGTAAAATAAAGAGCAGATCTTGTAATGGTACAATAGTTCTTCGAATACTGTCACCATCTCTGGATTCTCTTTTTTGAGCTTGTTCAACTCATCATTTGTTGGTACATACTCCTCATACGGAGCATCTGCCATGGGCAAGAACGAGATATACTTCATCTCGTGGAGTGTAAAGCCTATCTCTCCCCCTGGGGTCATGAAAGTTCCGGTCCTGTAGTTGTATCTCTCAGCTAAGGCTAAGAACATATGAGGATTGGGAGCAAATCCATATACAGTGGCATGCACTGCTTCATACAGGTTGATTTGTTGGAGTCTGTCTTGGAATTTTTCCAGAACCCAATTTGCGATATAACTCCATCGCTTGTAGTCTGGATTCACCAATCCAGTCATTCTTATATCTTGTTCAGGATATTTTCCTTCAACCTTCGCAAACTCATTTACGAATATTGGTGTCCTAACAGGCATTAGCATGGAGGAGTTCTCTGGTGGAATGCAGCCAGGTCTTAAGCCTCTCAGTAGGATACTATATTTGTCGGAAGAACTATAAAACATATCTTTATGATGTGGCCCCTTCTTTACGAAGATTTTTCCTGCCCGAGCATCCTGAAATAGAGTGATATTCCATTCCATCTTCCTAGGGTAGCTTGCATGAGCGTACCGTGACAAAGGAAGGCATCGAGCGATGTCGGGTATAAAAAAGGATCTATCTTGCTGGTGAACTACCCTATCTTCCATCCTTGGTCTGGGCTGAGAGGCTCTCTCAAAGGCATCACCGAATAGGAATAAGGGTTTCTTATGAATTACAGCATCAGCTGATTCTAAAGGCTGTCCGTTCATCAAACACATCAAAGTTTCATTGTCCTGTGAAATCAATATAGCCTGACGGGAGGCCGGCAGATCATACTGAGGGTAATGGACATGTGACAGATCCTCTTTGTATTCAGACTCTGTGAGGGTTCCCACAAAATGTTCGTAATCTGGATCTTCATTGACTTCAACTGCATCAACAAACAGATGAAAATTAGTCCAAGACAAAGATTTTGTTTTTAAACATGAAACATGATTTGTGCAAATTCAGACTGCGCTGACATGATTTACGCAACATCAAACTGCGCTGACATGATTTGCACAACCTCAGATTGCGCTGACATGACTTACGCAATATCAGTTTGCGCATCATTAAAGGTGCGTAAAGCAATGGTTTGCGCTGATATCTGCGCAACTTAATTGTTTGCGCTGACTTCCTGTCAGCACAAATCAACAATTTGCGCAAGAATGCAGCCTTCATAAAAATGAAGGACTGATAGTTGATGCAACCGAAACCCTAAAAAGGGTGGCGCAATATGAACTTGTCTCTAAAAAGAGATGAGTTTCAAAGGAGTCGAATCACCCTAAGAAGGGGTTTTTGATCGGTTCAAACTACCTCTCAGAGCAGGGTGTGCGGATTCATGTCGGGAAGCTCGCCGTGCAACCCTGTCAGAAGACTCGGCCGGAGCTTTTCCCTTCGCGGCGGCAGTAGCGGCAGCATTTGATCGTCGTGGAGCCATGACAAATCGTCGGAGAAGAAAGGAAGAAAGAGTTCAGAAATTCTCTCTCAAGTGCACGAAGACAGCAAGTAAAGAATACTTTGAAGTATGAGGAGGACTATTTATAGTTTTCAAAAAAATGAAACGGCCGCCTCGGATTGCGCCTAAACTTGTGGTCTATTCGCTTTGCGCAGACAGCTCATCATATTGCGCAAAACGATTCAACATTTGAAAATTCAAAGTATTTCGAAATTTTGATTATAATCAACTTTCGAAAACTTTGAAGGGGGTCTTGTAAGTCCTAAAAAATCAAGTTACATCAATTAACAAAGTCAACAATTCAAGATATTCATCATTTTCATGAGTTGCGCAGACAACAGATTGCGCAGACATCACTTTGCGCAGGTTGGTTTGCGCATGTTCCCAACTGCGCAGGCTGACGTGGCAGAAGTTATCATTGACTGAATCAAATCAGATCTTCCTGACAGCTGACAACACAAATAACGAGGAGGCTGTTCGTTTTTGACGCCGCACAGTGCTCGAGGGCGGCTGACAGGTGGCAGCGCAATCCGTGGTTGTGCAAACCATTCATGCGCAATCCGTGGTTGCGCAAACCATTTCTGCGCGGTTCACTTTGCGCATTCTACCAACATAACTGACTAATTACATGTGGCATTCATGCCATCAAATGCTCATTACGTGGCAACTGTCTATGCACGATCGTGCGTATTTCAATCAACTAATGCCATGTGTCTCAGATAGTTGGCCCACGATCCAATAACTGTCTGCGCAATCCAGTACTGCGCAAACCAGTTGCTGCACAAATCAGCTTACGCAGTCCAAAATAACTGAAAGTTAGTTATTTTCAGAACTCTATAAATAGAGTTTCAAGTCTTCATTTTAAGGGGATCAAGATCAGAGATCAGAAATCAGAGAGTTCAGGAGTTCTTGCCAAAGTGCTGCTGCATTCTTCCGAGACTTTTGTCTTCAACTTCAGAGGCTTTTGCCTTCAATTTTCAGAGTTGTTTTCAACTTCAAAGGCTTCGTCTTCAAAGTTCACATCGTCCAAGCGATAAAGCAATCGTCATCAAGATTGGATTCCTATAGTTGTAATTTTCCCAGAATTCTTGTAATCTTTATTACAGTTTGTATCAATAAAGTATTATACTTTTGTTTTTGCAAACACTCACATGTCCTCTTTGATCTATATTTGGTATGAAAACATGGATTGGTTTAAAGAGATCTGCATTTTTAATAGGTATTTGTTTGTATGGACCTTACAAGACTAGCACATATCCAATTCATGAAATTATTGGTCATGAAGTAGCTTGTGTATCAAATTCTATTAGTCAATGTGGAGACACAACGCATCTTGATTCAATGGTTTCCATAAAGCGGATTATTCCTTCTACCATCAAGTCACGTCGTGTCGTCCGAAAGTTTTGTTCTAACACATTACTCAATTTACTCATAACAAGTTATCAGTAATCACTACTTGTATCAATTTGAACCATATAACAAATTCATGGATACGTTATTTGCTTTTGCCCCCAGGCCAAAGTATAATTAAATCTCACATACACCTTTTAGTTTTCCAATAGAATAGGTCTTTAAGCCAAGAACTAGTTTAGAAATAGGGACAAAAATGAGGAGTAAATTAGCTTTCCAATTCCTACAAAAAGTTCATTCAAGGCATCAAACTCTTTTTGAATTTACTTGTTATTGTGATCTCCCTTATTGTTATCAATCAGGCCTCCAGTATCCTTCCAGAAAAGACCTTCAACAAGGATCCCCTCCTTCGTGAAACTATGTAACATTAATGCATGAAATGTTCAGTTAGAATATAGGCGAATTAAGATATCTCTAATTTTCTTAAAGCCAAAAATACTCTGCTAAATTTTGAAAATCAAGTACGTAATGCATCTAATGGCTTTAGAAAAATAATCTTGAACTGTCATAAAATATCAGGAAAAGTAAAATGTATGCTGACCATTTTGTAATACTCTTGTTAAGCTTGACTGGTGTATTAGCATATATAGATTTGGGATCTGCACTTGCAATGGTCTGTGTAAATGTCGAAGAACCTCGACAACTTAGATGACAAGACCAGTCCCGTGCTAGTGAATGATCCCTGGAACCACATCATACAAACTTATAAAGTGAAAATACAACAACAAGGTTATCAACATTATCAAAGATCAAAGTGACAATAGGATAACAAACAAATACATACTTATGACAGGAATAAGCTAATAAGCAAATGCATGCATACAGATGAAGTATACACAATACTCTCAGATATAACATTAGACATCAATAATGGTCCAAACATTTTGAATGAACTCACATGTCCTCTTTGATCTGTATTTGGTATGAAAACATGGATTGGTTTAAAGAGATATGTATTTTTTAATAGGTAATTGTCTGTATTTACCCTAGGCCTTCGACTTCACCCCTGTATGTTTAGGGAGAGAGAAGCAGGGGTTAAAAGATAACTGATAGGCAAGAGCTTTATGTATTGTACCAATCATGGGTCTTTTAAATTAGTGTATAGTTTAATGTTCTTGTTTGCCCTTTGATCGTGTATCTGATATATCCTTCTTCCATACAACCCTTCAGAGTTTTAAAAACATAAATAGGGTGGAAAAATTCTTCTGAAAATTTGTGAGCAGTTTGAAGGGGATTCTATAATTTAGATTTATAAAATGAAGTAACAAATTGCCTGTTCTGGATCTTCAGTTATAAGCACAAATGTTGACTCTATAGATGCCAATATGGATCATTTTACTGCTTCTGTTATTGCTCCTTCAAAGCCACTGCTGAACTTTGTTATTTTATATATTGACTAGTGAGTTTGGATTGATGTTTGATTTCATTGATCCTCATCCTTTGTTGGTATGGCAGGTGCCTATTTTTATCACTTCCTAACCATAAAAATGTTCAAATCTTTGAATGGGTAAAGTGTTAGATGAAATATCACAATTGAAGTTGGATATCTGACAATGAGACTATACATCAAACCAGGCATAAGGAGATTACAGCTGCTGAGCAGTTGGGCCCTCGCAGGACCAGAACATGGATGGTTCTCTCTTGAAGATTGAGAAAGTGGCTATCCTGTTGGACTCTTGAGTCCCACTTAAAACAGCTAGGGAAGAATGATTGAAAATAATATTTTGGCTTATGTATATGTATGTATATTCCCTGATCCTATTCTCTATTTCCGTTGTTTCCTTTCCACTTCCATGTCTTTCTTTCTTTCCAAAATTTTTAGGATATCTTGTTACATACCTTTCTTTGAATTCTTAGTTGTTGGTTTCTTGATTGTAGTTTGTATGGATGGCTTATAAACTATGATATGATTATCAAATTTGTTTCTAGATAAGGATCCAAGGTTCATGTTTTGGATGTTAATGTTTGCTTGACAATATTCTTAAATGTGGTAATATGTTATTCTTTTATGTTTATGTATGGTTCAGTTATAAGAATAGTTATTCCCTGGATATGATGCTTCTTTATTCCCTAGAATAGTTATTTCTTGAACTTGGGGTGCAACAACATCACCGATACATGTTTGGTACATTTAAAAGGTGAACCTCCAATATCTTCTTGCATGCCAATTTATTGCAAGATATTGCTGATTGAAGTTTTATTCTTAAAGCTTAGAATGTTTCACCCAAAGGTTGGAAAGGGTTCAAATAGTTCTGCATCATTTATACTTCCACTGTGTATAAATAGATCATTTACCTTTCCATAAATCCAAGAAATATGATACTAGCATATATGACACTTTCTAATTTTGGTGCAAATTAAATCAAAATGCTGATATATGTAGTCATTATTAGTTAATTTGGTGTTTTATATTTCTACTCATGATTTTATTCAAGTCTTTT
Organism: Iris pallida; assembly: GCA_029216955.1. Taxonomy (NCBI): domain Eukaryota; kingdom Viridiplantae; phylum Streptophyta; class Magnoliopsida; order Asparagales; family Iridaceae; genus Iris; species Iris pallida. Next base: position 2,774,523 of record JANAVB010044216.1, read on the forward strand.
TTTTCAACCTTGAAGATTTTGCCTCCTTTTCACCTTGATAGTATTAATACTTTTTGTACAATCTTTTATTTCACTTGGATTACTGCTTTCTTGTTAGGGAACTTCTGGAGTTGAAGCATTTTACTATGTTGGATTCTTATGCTACCTGAGTTTGTGATCAAAATCAGGGAGAAGCTTGCATCAATGTAAGCACGTACCATGGGTAAGTAAATGATTGTCATTATCACCTTTCTTATTATTCATTAACTTTCGAACATATTAGTTTTCAAAACTCGTGATGCAGCTTAAATACCATGACACTAGTAGGGAGAAGGATTGCTTATCGAGAGTTGGTCAATGGAATATGATGAATAAGTTACGAGTTCGTTCTTATGGGCTTGAATTATAGTGCTCTTATACACAAGTTAATGCGTAATATTTTCTAGGTTGGACCTCATGCAGTAGATATATGCCTAACCCAGCCTCGGATGAATGGATAGATGGTTTTAGGGCTCTAAGTTGGAATTTTGTTGCTAGGGTTTTGGTCTTTGAAGTTCTTGGTAGGGCTTTGGTTTCTTTCTTGTTATTATATAGCAATCTGCTATAAGGGGAGAAGAACAGGGCAGTAGTTATTTTTGGAATGGAATTTTTTTTGGTCTTTCTTTTTTGAACTTGTCTTCATGGATCAGTTTACACTTCACGGATCAACACATTTGTCAACCGCCATCTGCCATAAGGAGAGAAAAAAAGGGTAGTAATTCTTTTTGGAACGCATTTTTTTACTAAGGTCTCATTTTTCTGTTTTTAAGGTTTACCTTGGGACTGGGGAAAAGGTGCTAAGCAAAAAAATCATGGCAACAACTTTGCAGTACATAAATTATGTTCTTATTATATATTTTTTATTTTTATCCTAATTTTTTATGTGTGTATTTATTTACTTGTTTAGTGATTTTGTAGGTTGTGCGCTTGCTATATACCAATTCTGGGTTGTCTATTTTAGCTCATGCGTCAAATGCTATCCATAAGTTGTGGAAATGGCAGCGTAATGAACGGAATCCGTCTGGCAAGGTTAGCAGATTTTTAAATTGTTGACCACGTCTCCCATTTAATTCTTTCTATGTTTTCTTGATGATGGCCCTTCTTCTTGCTTCTTCAGTCTACTGTATCTGTTGTACCCCAGTTGTGGCAACTAGCAAATGGCATTCTTATGGCCAATGATACTTGAAAAACGTTGTAGAAAATTTTTCATCATATTTTATAAATTTAAACAATGTTTGTAAATTGTTGTGGAAAGAAATTCTACGTCTTCACAACGTTCAAACGAATGTTGTGGAAGATACTCTCCCCTTTTACAACCCTAGATATAACAACCTTCTATTAAACGTTGTAAAAGCTCTTTTACAATATATTTTCAATGTTGTAAAAGGGTAATTTTCTTGTAGTGATTGTAATTTACTTCCCATTATGTGCTACGTCCTTGCGCCAAACTCTTACAGGGGATTACTTGTTTCAGATTTTGATTATATTTCTCTTCATCCTGGTGGTCAAATCTTAGCTTCCAAACCAATATTCTATGGGTCAAACATGATTGTGGTCTCAAGACGCGTTAGTATGGTGGGGTGAATCTTGTACTGACCAACATGGTTGCTGCTGCCAAGCTTCTCCACACTCAGTTGGCCAATGCCAAGTAAGCCTTTTGCTAATTATTATCCTTATAGTTCTTTATCAAAAGCATGCAAGCAATGTCCTAATAATTATTGGTCTGAGAATGTTGTAGTTTTGTGAAATTAGATTTTTTTTCATATGTGTGGTTTTTACTATTATCTACTAGGGATGTTGTCACGATCCGCACCCTGTATAGGGGCACGAGAAGTGGTTACGTCCAGCCTACGCCGCAGTGTCGGCGGTAGTAAGCTGTCCTAGGTTGCTAACTAATCTCATGCAGTGAATATAAAAAGTACTTGTCCAGATATCAGCTCCGAATGGAGGGCAAGTAAAGGGTATGATCTACTCAACACAGTCTAAACACGAAAAGATAACACAGAAGTTATACCTAAGGAATTAAAGACAACAACAACTAACTACTAAAATAATACACCAATATCTCAAACCAACTTAATACAGACTCAATATCTTAACTTTAATACAACAAGCCAAAACATGAAAGCTAAAGTAGTCTACTAGCTAATCTCATGAATCACTCCTGAGAGTCAGAACCAAAGGTAGCTAATCCCTCGCCAGGTCCATGGTAAGCAGGACATATGTCCTCAGGATTATCATCTGTAATATTTTCAACAGGTCCAATCAGGACGGGAACGAGTACAACTCATCTAGAAAAACCCAAGTAAATGACAAAGAACTATAAAGCAGTTATAGACAGTTTTATTGATGAGCATGGCAGTTTTATACAGGTAATGATGGCATAGAGAAACAGTAAGATACAAGAAAAGAAAGGTAACTAAAACAAGAGAAGGATCATGGCAATGAAGACTGTAATAAAAGCTAACTGAACTAGAATAATATGTACGAATCCAGACAGTACGATATAAGTCTAATGTAATCCCAGTGTGAGTCCAGTCCATATAATCTGATACCAGATAATTTCCAGTACAAGATGAGTCCAACAGTGATCAATGAAACCAGGGTGAGTCCAACTATGATCTAACAGTGTGTTTTAAAATACCGAGGTCGACATGTAAACGGCTGTAGGTATCAGGCACATCTCTCACTGATCGGGCAAGAGATGGCTATGCTTTCGGTAGATTCCAATGGGAGATTCCGGATTTGGGGTATGTCTACATGTCTTACTCAATATTTCCCCGTCCAGCAAGTGAATCCAAAATCGACAAAAAGAATCGAGATGAGTCTGGCCAATACGTGATGATTCCAGAAATGATTCCGGAATGATACCAATGACTCCAGTAATAGAGGCCAGTAAGTAAAGTATGTGTCGATACATGAATCCAGAAATATCCATACGTGTTGATACAGAGAATCATATAGAACTAACTAGAACTGAAATACAGTAATCGACAAATAAATGAGAGAATTATCAGAGAATGTACTCGCCTGTTACTCTGGAAAGAGTAGTGTAATATCAGATGTCTGTACCAGGGTCACAATATCCTAAAATAGAGCAATACAGTTATGACATGTCCAAAATGAAGGTAAATGAAATCTACGATGCAATCTATATGAATTCTAAGCCAATCTAGGTCAAAGTCAAATTTGGTCAACACTACAGTCAAACTAAGTCAAATTAAGTCATACTAGGTTACAAGAAGTTAAACTAAGTCATACAAGGTCAAACAAAGTTAAACAAGTCTAATCTAGGTTAAAGTCAACCCTTGGTCAAACATTCTAGCCAAACTAGTCAACTCTAGTTACTTGGGTCCATATAGGGTCAAGTCTTAGTCTAACTAAGGTTTTGGTTAATCATAGACTAGTCAATAAGGTAATTAGGTTAATCTTGACTAATGGTCAACATCCAGTCAAACTCTATAAGGCTAACTCAAACCATCATAGGCTAACATGTCTTAGAATACCTAAGATACTATACTACAATTACCTATACAAAGTATACCACACATAAATACATATAGTACAATACCAACCTTAATCCTATAATCAAGCTAATCCCATTCTCCAACTCAAGTCATGACTCAACTCTAAGTATCTCACTTAACCCCATACATATCTTCATCTATATAGGATTACCCTCATAATCCATATGGTCAACCTAATCATCTAGTTTAGTCAAACTCAAGTCAAATAGTCCTTCTATGTTCATCCAAGTCATTTTTAGGCCAATTTGGTCAAGGTTTGACCTATAGTTGACTTTGGTCAACAATGGTCAATTACCTAGTCAAACTATGTCTTACTAGTCAACTAGTTAAACTAGTCATTTTAGGTCAATCCTAGTCAATTCTAGGTTAACTAGGTCAACTTTGACCTAAGGTTGACTTTGGTCAACCCTTAGTCAACAAGGGTCACTTATAGTATTTTAGGTCATTAGGGTTAGCCCTAAGCCATAGGCTAGTCTTATAGGTTTTCATAGGCTAGTGGTGTAGGTTTTATATAACCTATATCTAGTAAGTTATATAGATATATATATATATATATATATATATATATATATATATATATATATAACTATATATATGAATAGACACTATCTACCTACTATCCATATATCAAAATATGAATACTATATATAATACAAACCCACACTCACATATATATATATAATGACACTATGTATATCTAATACAATATATATATATATATATATTTTTTTTTTCTTTTTTTTTTTTTCAACTCCAAAATTTTATTGAATAGTAGATATATATATATATATATATATATATATATATATATATATATATATATATATATATATATATATATATATATATATATATATATATATATATATATATATATATAAAACTTATCTATATATTACATATATATAGAGAGAGGGAAGAGAGAGAGACATAGAGTGAGAGAGTGAGAATGAGAGAGAGACAGGACAGTGGACAGGAAAGGAGAGGGGGGGGTCCTGGAACCAAATCCAGCCCCCAAACACACACACACACAGTACATATATACACTCCTATGTATATACACACACAACTACACCTACACACTACCAATTATCCCCAAAACTCACCCACACTCACATATACATATATACTACGTATATACATACTAAAATACACTAGTACAATGTATAAAACATAATCAAAATCGATTTGAAAATCGAGTTTGCAAAAACTGGAAATCCTAAAACCTGGAAACAGTGCACTGTGCACTCGAAAATAGGTAACTCGATTTACACACACTAAAACGAGCTAAGGCTCGATTCTAATGGTTGGTAACTGGTGCTCCATACATATACGTGTCGTATGTGTCAGTGGCAGTCCACCACGACACGACACGGCGTGTCCGAACACGTAAAAACTCACTCGGGTAAATCCTGACACGCGCACGAAACCACAGTGTCGTGCACGCGTGCAGTCCACTCTAGGACACACCACGAGACACGACACGTCTCGTGGTCGCACACACGTGTAGCCCACATATAGGGCTATACGATGGACACTCTGTTACGTGTCCACGTGTCCTACAGCGTCGACACGAGAGCCGTATCAGTCGAGGAAACTCGACTGATACGCGCGATTTTCACTGCGTCGTGCAGAGATGCACACGCCTCGTGCTCGCGACACAGGACACGACGCATCTCGTGCTCGTGTCCTCGTGTACGCCACACATAGGGCTACACTCTCGTGTCAGTACGAGGTACCAACGTGTCGTGTCCGCGCGATACGATACGCGCGAAGTTGCCCCCGCGCGCGTGTGCGCTGACAGCGCGTGTCCAGTGCGAGTGAGATTTCTCACTCGACATGACACGAAGCGACACCAAATTTTGGAGGCATGTTTGCAGACGTTGCCCCCGTGTCCGTGTCAATTTGCACGTGTCCTAGTGGCCTGTGCAGTGCGCACGAAGTGTCGGGTAGCAGGGCATGCACGAGGGTCTCGTGCAGTAGGTTCGTGTCCAATTTGGACACGGACACAGTACGAAAACGTGCTCAGTCTAGGTGTTTTGTGATCAGCAAGTCTAGGGCTACTAGGTTATGTAATTTGTTTTACAAAAACACAAAAACAAGTCCATTGTGGCATTTCACCAAACAAGGGTTTAAGGCTTAGGATACGTGTCCGATACGGACACCAAACCAATCCTATTTCCTACCAAACTTGACCTACAGTTAGGGTATACCTATATGCATGCATTTATGAAGAGAAATCACAATATTAACAAGGTTTAGGGACAATTACCTATGAGTGCAAAACTCAATAAAAACAAGGTTTTGGGGGGGGTGTCCTCTTCACTTGATGGTGCCCAAAATGCTATGCAACCTAGATAGCTAGCTCCCCTTAGCATCCTCAATAGTAGGGGGTTCCAATGCAAGAAGTTTGGCTCAATTTGGTGTTGAAATGGTTAAATGGTGAGGGTGTGAAGGTAGAGGGAAAAACTAGGTTTTAAGTGCAATGAAAAATGGCATGAATGATAAGGGGATGTGATTATATAGGATGGGGGTAGGGTTGGGTTGCCATGGGGGGGTAGGGTTGATATTTAGGGTTCCTTCTAGGTGAAGTAACTTAGCTTCTAAGGTAAAGACCAATAGATCTTTCTTTAGGTCTACCTAAATATCTAAGTATACATAGTATCTAGATATTTATCTAACCTTAGATATTTATGACATAAAGCAATATCTTCCACTTAGTCTTCTAGGTTAGTGGCTAACCTCTAGATTAGTGCTAAACTAGGTTAGAAGCTAACATGACACTAATCCACTAATTAAATAATAATAAACTACATAAATCCAAATAAATTCTAATAAATTACCAAAATACCTTTTTGACTAAAAAGTGGTAATTTGATATCCTAATCACATGGTTAGGCTTACATGGTCATGGTTGGTCTCTAGGTCATGAAATCTCTAGGGTTTACACTAGGGTTACACTAGTAAAATCACAAAGTCATAAGCCATGACTTAGAAAATAATTTTAATCTAACTAAAAATCACCAAAATTCATAACATGACTAAATCACCATTAATAAATAATAAAAATAATAAATTTTCAAAAATACCCCAATTTCAGAAAACTGGGTCTTACGGATGTTGAGGCATTTGGATGCCTAGTGTAACCATATATTTTTAACATAGTGAAAGTGGTATTATTGTCTTTCTTACTCTCCCTCTCTCTCTCTCTCTACATGATTTCTAATAGAACCAAAATTGTGTTGAACCAAAATTATATTTGAAGCTAATAGGTAATTTTCTTTGTGTGCTCCATCTGTTGTTCAAAAATTAGTGTAGAACCCAAATTCTATTTGAAACTAAGAACCTGGAAACTTATATTCTATTTTTTCATAGTTTTTGTTCAATATATTTACATAGTATTTGTTGAAGCAAATTTACTATGTTCACATTGTTTTAGCTGAAACAATGGAGCAACTATGCTCCATCATTATTTTGCCCTGAGCAAAGTTCTGGCTGACATTAGTAAATTTCCAATATAAATATATCTTTTGGATAAGTACTTATCAAGTTTTTCCGAAAGAAAACTAATAATATTATGTTTGTCTTTGTAGTTTTTATGCACAAAAGTAATTTAGTTTGTTTTATGTTGGAACTTGATATTTCATAGCAATTTGGTCGTTTCCTTCACATAAATTTACATTCTCTTGCATCTTACATGACTACTCTTTGACGAGTAAAAGCGACATTATGTATCTTAATGCAAAAAAAAGATTTATTGATGCAAGTGTGTTTTACCATTTATGAGATAGAAAATTATATTAAAATCATTTTTATTAAAATATCATATTTCATATACTGTATTTTTTTTATATGACCGCCCATTTAGAAAAGTTGAAGCCCTACTATAGTTCCATCCCTACATATACTTTATCATTAAAATTTCTTATTTTCCATCAATTGCAGTTCGAGGAATCTGTAGGATGTCCATACCCTATTGCCGATACGTTTTGAGGACTATTACTGTGATGCAGAACCAATGCATGTACAAGTGATGCTACTCTATTACCCAACAACTGCTGTGACAGATCATATCTTGTTTCTTCCCTTCCTCATCTCCTTTCCTTTATTTATCATGTGGAAGTTAATAATATGTTCTTATGCATTTGCATGTTCAACATCAAGTATAAGAAAATTTACACAAATCTTGTCACTGGTGCATGGTGCTTGGTTAAACTATCCATTTTCTATAGAATTACCACCCATTATGTAACATAATTTGATGTGTTCAATCCATATACATTTGTTATGACATTGTTATTTAAGACCATGCTATCAGTAGTCTAGGATTAAATGACATTGTTATTTCTTTTTATTGAATTTTGAAAGCTTTACCATATTTTATATTAAAAAAAATCTACATTGGGATGTTATATTGTCCATTGTTATTTTTTCATAGAGGTTATTAGTATAGACTGTATAGCAGTACCTAAAGCATGCTATCATGCCTGTAACTAGGGGTGATTGTTGTATTGTGCTAGATCAAGTGTAGAATTCATTATCTGTAGGTTGTTTTTTATGAGGCTAATTTGTTTACTTCTATATGCAGGTCCTTCCAATGCTTTTTGTACCTATTTTGCAAATGATAGGAGATGCCACTTTAAAAAATCAAATATGTTTTGGACTTGTGTAAAAAGTTGTAGATTTTATTTTGTAAATTAAGTGAATGCTTAATGATGTAAAACTTGATGGGAGAACACTCGAAGTGATGTAAGACTTGGATTTCATTTTGTGAACAATGGGATATTACCTTTAAATATGTTTTATAGAAATCGCTTTGTTAATGTTGCGGCTACGCTTTGTTAATGTTGCGGCTACCATATGCATTTGCGATTAAATAAAATAGTTCTGTATGAATTTTTGTTGTATATAAAATTTAATTATATATTTTATATATAAACAGGAAATTAGTAATTCCATAATAATTTAAACAATTGTTAAGTTTTTCGGACGATTATAGTACTGTAACAAAAAGTAAATTACTTTTTTTGGGATTTTTTAAAATTCCGTCCCTTATTTATTAGGACGAAATATATCTGTTACAAAAATTTATTTTTTGGGACAAATTAATAAACCGTCACACAAAAGCATAAATTTGAAAACTTTTGAGACGTTTTACCTAACCGTCCTTTAACAGTAATTAGGACGGCAATATTCGTCCCTAAATTTTTTGCCATGTCACCCTAATAGAACCGTCCATTCCCGTCCTAAAGGCCGTCCCAAATATTTGTTGGGACGGTAATTGCAGTTTTTAAGACAGTTTTTTGTTGTCCCCAAAGGTTACTTTTTTTGTAGTGTTCTGATAACATATGTTGACGGGAATAATAGGGAAGGTAAACGTCTACTTGGTTATGGAACCTGGAGTTTATCGCAGCTATATTAGCCGGCGTGGCGAAAACGTAAAGACCTGACTTCGGATGTACATATCTTGGTCATGAGATTTGAGATTTCTCGCAGCTATACTGTAGGAACGAAATCGTAAAGCACAATACTCTAGAGGGAGGGTGAATAGAGTTGGCAGCGGAATAATGCTAATTAAAAATTGTTAGCAGCAAGATCACGGAATAATAATCACAACTAAATAATGTAAAGGCAGAGATAAGAAAGCAAACGCAAAGACAACGATGTATACTGGTTTCCCTCTGTTGAGGACTAGTCCAGTCGGTAGAAATCTTGCTACCAGTTGAATCCACTATTGGCAAAACCGCAAGTTTTCTTACGAAGTCCTTGCAACTTCTACAACGCGAGCTTTGATACGAAGAACTCGTCCAACTTCAATTGTGAAGAGATATTCTTCTATCAAGCCTTCTGATTACAATCACTCTGAAACTTCTAGACCGCATCACACTGGCAAAACGACTAGAGGATTGTAACTGGCTTGGGATCTGAAAATTAAAGCTCGAGAAAAACTCTTTGGAAGACTGAAAGCTTTAAGTAGAGAGAAGATTGAAAGTGAATGAGTGAGTTAAAATGATCGAAATCCTTCTCTATTTATAGGAGTTCCAAAGACAGAATTCTGACAGAATTCGGGCAGAATTCGGGCAGAACTCGATGAGAAAATCTCGGTCAAATTTGCAACTGCAGGAGGACCAAGTTCCAAGGAATTCAAAAATAAAACGGCCACTAACCGAACTCTGGCCGAACTCTGGCCGAGTTCTGTCAGGGTTAGGTTAGGGTTTTTTTTAAAAATAGTTTTTGGGGAATTTTGAAAACCTTTTTTGAAAACCTTTTTGAAGCTTTTGTAAATACAAATATTTTACAAAACTAAGGACATTTTAAAAACCTTTTGAAATCATTTTGGAATAGCCTATTTGCCAGTACGACTCGGTGTACAAAGTATTCCTAGACTCAAATAAAATGAAAAATATATTGCTCAAAGAAATACAGACTCGAACAGGCAAACATTGCCTCTGTCTTGAACTGAGTAGATAGCTATTCTTGATCATGTCCAAGAGTCCGAGATATCCTGACTAGTTCCATATATCGAGACAGAGTTTGATCAATTATTAAAATCAGTTTGACCATATGACCAATGGGCCAACAATCTCCCCCATTTTGATAATTGACAAACTATGAATGATATAACATCTAAGCTTGGAATCAAATCAAAAAAATAGTAAAGTAAAATTGTTCATATCCTGCATGCATTCTCTCAAAAGATGTTAGATCCTTATTTCTTCCCCGTTGTCACTTAACAAAATAATTACAAAAGAGAAAGCTCCCCCGCAATCAATGTATAAGTAACAAACAGTGAAAAAACAAAAAAAAAATTATGACAGATGGTAGAGACAGTAAAAAAATAACATCACAGGCATGTATTTGTCTCAGGCAGTTTATAATATAACAGAGAATTAATTCACAGGCAGTTTATAATATAGAAGCAGATAAAGATGCTATAAGTAAATACATAAACTGATGTGAAAGATAAACTACGAAATCCATAAAGATAAAATGATGTTCAAGAGACATAAAAAATATCCAGTACAAGTCTGATAATAAAAAGATAAAAAGACAGAAACTTGGAATGTCGGAGCATTTCCAAGTGTACTGTAGACAATGTCTAAGTCTCAAAAAGCAGCTAATATATCACATCTCCTCCTCCTCCTCATCATCATCAGCATGACCGGCATGTCCAGAGGGACCAGCTCCAGAAGTACCAGCGCCAGAAGGGTGAGGAGGGGCGCCAGTGTAAAACTCTCCGACATAGTCTCGAGGAGCACGGTCAGAACGGTACCAATCATATGCGTTACCGGGCTGAAAGTAGTCATGAACAGCCTCATCCTCACAGCGGTAACCAGAGAAGGCGGGATCTCTAGGAATTGAACCGGCAGAATGTCCAGTCTGAGCAAATCGGAGATCAGCTAGAGAATTTGCTATCGCCTGATAACGAGTGACATCGCGGAACTCACGTTCGCGGGCCATATCCGTCATCGAGACGTGCAAATCAGAAAGATGCTGGTGTATGCCTTCAAAGGTCATGGCATACTGCTGAGTAGGTGGAGGAGGTGGAGCAGTAGGAGGAACAGTAGGAGGAGCAGCAGCAGTCATACTACGACGAGATAGCTTAAGAAACTTGGGCTCAGGGTCTTGAGTACAAGTTGACAAATCAATATCAAAACGCTGGAAGATGCGTGGGAGAATCATCGCATAAGAGAGATTTCTATCTCTTGTACGACAACGTCCCATCATCTGGATAATGGTCTTAGGGGCAGAAAAAGGAATCCCCTTAAGAATGTGATACATAGCAGATAATTCAAGTGATGTGACATCATCCTTTGAAGTAGACTTCGGAAGGAGAGTGGAGTAGATGATACGATACAGTTTATAATTAAACAAGTTCAAGTTGTTTGCCTTGAACTTTCTAGAGCGAACTCGATCAGGTGCACAGAGTTCAGCTTTGAAACTAGCAAGTGTCGTGCCGTCGGGGAAATCAAATTCAGTGATATCAACAAGCGGTTCACCTTCGTTAGGAATACCAAGAATTTTCGCTAAGAGGACATCATTGAACTCGATGTCTAGTCCGCCAACACGAGTACTTACGTCAAACGTGTTTAATATGATATTGCAGTAGAAAAGTCTAATGGCATTAGTTGCCACCGGGAAACAAAGTTTAACAACGTGTTGTAACCCTAATGCCTCAAAATAAGGGCGGTGTTCTGGAAACACAGTCCATTTGATAGGAGCGCCTGTGCATATGGATCTCATGGAAAAGTCTCCATACCACAGAAGGGCTTGATCTAGGGTTTGAAAATAAAATCCATCGAATGCGCCATCGCTCGATTGAACTGGTAAAAAGAGGGAATCCGTGGGTGGATTCGAAGATGATCCTTTCTCACTAGGATTGGTTGTCTTCTTCCTCTTGAAGAGGTTAAATCCCTTAGGCGGCATTATACAATAAAAGTAAATATGCACGAAATTGAAAGGAGGAGAAATACGGAGTTATACCTTCCGAGATTCGAGTATGTTGTAGAGGACAACGAACTCTGCACGAATCTAAAATTTGGATGGATTTTACCACGTAGAGAGGGAGAAACGGAGTGGTGAAGAACTTTGGTTTGAGGGCTCTCGCACGGCTGCTGTTGCTGTGATGGTGGTGCTTAGAAGCAATGAAGAAGAAAGGCTCTCGGGTTCTGGTTATATAGCCAGATACCTTTAACCGAACTCGGGCCGAATTCGGTCCGAAGTCTGGCCGAATTCGCCTGGGGTTGGTTTGGAACACTTTCTTTTTCATTGACTCATTTCAAAGATTTAATTCAAAGATTAGTAATTTTAACATTCAATTAATGTAATTAATGTTATTTTATAGATTAAATATCGTTACACAGCGACTGTCTCAGATTAGCTGTAGGAGTACTGTCCCAGCTGGCAGAGATTCACCGGAGAACTCTTAAGTACCGCTTCGCTTCAACCGTAGTTGTGGTGACAGACAGACTCTTTATTGGCTTATCTCTAACACAGTTTTTGCGTATTGAAAATATAATCATAAAACAAAATTAATTAACATTATTGATGTCCAAAATTCCTAATTCTCGACGTAAATAATTAAAACGATCTTCTGCTAGAGGTTTTGTGAAGATGTCAGCTAATTGATTCTCAGTATCTATGTACACAAGGTCAATATCTCCATTTTGATGATGTTCTCTAAGAAAATGATGTCGGATCTCGATATGCTTAGTACGAGAGTGACATACTGGATTCTTAGTCAAATTAATTGTGCTCGTGTTGTCACAGAAAATGGGAATGTGTGTGTAAAATAAATCATAGTCTTCCAAGGTTTGTTTTATCCACAAAATCTGAGCACAACAACGTCCTGCGGCGATATACTCAGCCTCTGTTGTTGATAGGGCTACAGAATTTTGCTTTTTACTAAACCATGAGACTAAAGCCTTGCTTAAGAAATGATATGTGCCGCTGGTACTTTTTCTATCAACTTTGCATCCAGCAAAATCTGCATCCGAGTAACCAATAAGGTCAAAGGACTTAGTTTTGGGATACCATAAGCCAACAGAAAAAGTGCCCTTAAGGTATCGAAAGATACGCTTAACTGCGCACAGATGTGATTCCTTTGGATTAGCTTGAAAACGTGCACACAGGCAAACACTAAATATAATATCTGGACGACTAGCAGTTAAATAAAGCAAACTACCGATCATACCTCGATACTTACGTGTGTCGACCGGCTTGCCTTGTTCATCAATATCAAGCTTTGTTGAAGTTGCCATCGGAGTGCCAATAGGTTTGACATTATCCAGATCAAACTTCTTTAGCAAATCTTTTGTGTACTTGGCTTGATTTATGAATGTCCCATTGGCAGTTTGTTTGATTTACAGTCCGAGACAGAATTTTAGCTCTTCCATCATGCTCATCTCAAACTCATTCTGCATACACTTAGAGAATTCTTGACACAGAGGTTCATCAGTAGATCCAAATATAATATCATCAACATAGACTTGTATTAAGAGAAGCTTGCCATTAAAAGACTTAATAAAAAGTGTAGTGTCAACCTTGCCTTTTGAAAAACTGTTGTCAAGTAGAAAAGAGCTTAGACGATCATACCAAGCACGAGGGGCTTGTTTTAAACCGTATAAAGCTTTCTTCAACTTGAAAACATGATCAAGGTTTTTAAAATCTGTGAAACCTGGAGGTTGTGCTACAAAAACTTCTTCTTTTATAAAACCATTTAAAAATGCACTCTTGATATCCATTTGAAATAATTTGAAATTATAAAAACATGCAAATGCACATAACATGCGAATGGATTCTAATCTCGCAACTGGGGCATAAGTCTCATCGTAGTCGATACCTTCTTCCTGATTATATCCTTGAGCTACGAGTCGAGCCTTATTACGAGTCACTAAACCATTCTCGTTCAGTTTATTTCGGAATATCCAACGGGTGCCAATGACCGGATGATCAATAGGCTTGGGAACAAGTTCCCAAACTTGATTCCGTTCAAATTGGTTTAATTCCTCTTGCATAGCATCTATCCAAAAACTATCACTACATGCTTCATCAATAGTTTTGGGTTCTAGCTGTGAAATGAATACAACACTAGAAACAATATCTCTACTGGATGTATGAGTACTTACACCTTTGGTAATATCACCAATTACCAAATCCTTTGGATGATCAGCTATAAATTTTAATCTTTTCGGCAGACTCTGAAGGTAGCTGGTTCCTGGATCTTCTCTAGGAGGATCAGCTAGTGCTGAGCTTGGTTGAGAATCAGCTGGTATTGAGCTTAGTACAGTTAGATCTTCGTCATTGTCATCGATAGTCATTTGATTCAGTTCATCAAAGGTGACGTTGATTGACTCTTCGATGATCATAGTTCGTTTGTTGAAGACTCTGTATCCTTTGCTCTTGGCCGCATAACCTAAAAATATACCTTCATCGGCCTTTTCGTCAAACTTTTCCAAATTGTCTTTTGTATTAAGAATAAAGCATTTACAACCAAATATTCTAAAATATGAAACTGATGGAATTCTATCAAACCATAACTCAAATAGAGTCTTCTTCGATTTGGGTCGAATTAGAACTCTATTGAGAACAAAACAAGCTGTATTGACAGCTTCAGCCCAGAAATATTTGGGTAGACTAAACTGGTTTAAAATTACTCTGGCCATTTCGGATAGAGTTCTGTTCTTACGTTCCACAACTCTATTTTGTTGTAGAGTCCTAGGGCAGGAGAACTTGTGTACAAAACCGTATGTGTCACAAAATTGCTCAAACTCTACATTCTCGAATTCGCCACCATGATCGCTTCTAATACGAGTGATCATGCAACCTTTTTCATTCTGTACTTTCTTGCAAAAGGCGACAAATTCGAATAATGCATCATTCTTGCGTGTCAAAAAGTATACCTACGTGTATCTAGAGTAATCATCTACAATTACAAAAGCATATAGTTTACCTCCGAGGCTAGCAACTCTGCTAGGACCAAATAAGTCCATATGTAGCAATTGTAGAGGTCTAGTAGTACATACTGCGTTTACTGACTTGAATGTGGATCTGGTAGCTTTGTTCTTTTCACATTGGCTGCATACCGAATTCTTCTTGAATGTTATGTCCGGTAAACCGTGTACTAGCTTGTTCGTGGATAATCTTGAGATTGTGTCCATATTTGCGTGACCGAGTCTCATATGCCACAGATGACTCTCATCACTTTTAGCCATTAAGCATCTACCTGAAATGTTAGTTTCTTCCAACAAATAGAAAACATATATGTTGTCTTCCCTGATACCTTCAAAGATAGTACTACCAGTTGAGCTATCAACTATAGTACATTTGTCTTTGCCAAAGTTGATGCCATAACCATGATCAGCTAGATGACTTATGCTGAGTAGATTATGTTTCAACTCGGTAACCAGACAGACATCCTTAATCACAGGATAGGAAGACTTACCAACATCACCGATACCAATGATATACCCTTTCAAGTTATTACCGAAGGAAACATAACCTTTCTTCTTCTTCTTCGACAGTGTTGCAAATAATGTAGCGTCACCGGTCATATGCCGTGAACAACCGCTGTCGAGTATCCATTTGCTTTTAGCATGTGAAATGTGTTCCACCTACAAAACAGTTTGCAGATAAAACTTTTGGTACCCATTTTTTGTAGGGTCCTGAAATGTTAGCTTTTGGTATCCATGCATAAATATTTAAATCAACAAGCTTTCTGATTCTACATGCAGGAGAAATATGACCAGTGTGGCCACAATAATGACATTGTGCATGCTTAGTATTGAAAGCTGAGTGATGTGCATGGTTGGTAGGTTTATGTTTTCTAGTATAGAAGAAAGCATACCTATAATCCTATTTGGGCTTAACCTTTTGGGGTAAAGGTTTGATAGGGTTAGGTCTGACAGCGTTTGGTTTGGGAATGTTCCGATTATTCGGTAAGTGACACGTGTTAGGGTAGGAAGCAGCAGTCTCAGGCTGTTTTTCTAAACCTAATTTCCAATGTTTTGGAGGTATCATACAACTTAGTATAGTCAGAAGTGAGTGCTTCCATTATGACTTGTGCACATTGAAGACTTTTTTTCTCTTTAGAAAGTTCTTCTTTCAGTTGGTCAATAACCTTGTCTTTCTCTTCAGATGACTTGGTAGTCTCGTGTAATAAGAGCTTAATAGAAGAAAGCTCACCAGACTCACTAATATTATTTCTAACCTCAGCTAGTAGGTCGGTAAGTCTTCCTATTTCACCTTTGTACTCTTTGAGTACCTTCTTAGAGGTCTGATATTTGCTACGTAGTTTCCTGTAATCACTTATCAGTTCACTGAAGGCATCTCCTAATTGCTCAAAGGTGAAGTCATCATATGTATCAACTACAGGTTCAGAGAGTACCTGATCGGATGCCATAAAGCATACATTTGCAGCGTCTTCTGATTGTTCATCTTCTGAGTCGCTGACTTCACTTTCATGCCATATGCTGGTGTTGGCATATTTCTGAGATGTTGATCTCTTCAGGTTCTCTTTCTCATACATGTTGCTCTTCTTGCTTGATGATGAGTTTGTAGGACAATCCTTCTTCATGTGTCCCTTCTTCTTGCAGCCATAGCAGACAGCATCATCTTGATACCAGTTGTTGCTGCTATTATTTTCTTTGGCTTTCTTCTCATATCTTATGAATCTTTTGAATTTCCTTGCTAGGAGTGCTTGATCTTCAGCATCAGATTTACTGCTGTCTGAATCACCTTCAACAGCTTTTTTGTGTTGAGCCTTGAAAGCGATCGTCTTCTCCTTTGGTGCAGGCTCTTCAAAATCTTGTAGCTCCAGTTCATGAGTGAGTAGCTTACCCATGAGTACTTTGAGGGACATAGTTGTGAGGTCGTTCCCTTCAATGATCGCAGTAGCCTTTGGAATCCAGTTCTTGGTAAGTGCTCGCAGGAGTTTGCGAATCTTTTCATGGTTACTGTAATCTTTGCCTAGGGAGGACAAAGGATTTATAATATCCAAGAATCTTTCAAACATCTGAGTAACTGTTTCGTTGGGCTTCATCTTGAACACCTCGTACTCCTGAGTAAGTCTGATGACTTTTGATTCTTTGACTTGAGTTATGCCTTCATGTGTGACTTCAAGAAGCTTTCACACTTTATTAGCAGTTGTGCAGATAGACACCCTGTTAAATTCAGTTCTATCTAAAGCACAAAATCAAGCGTTAATAGCACGTGCTTCAAGACTGGCCTTTTTCTTTTCTTTCTCTGTATATCTGTTATGGGGTTTTTCAATTAAAACTCCATCAACATTTATACGAGGTGGCTTTTGATAGCCATCAATAACAATAGACCATAAATCAAAGTCAAGTAATTTTAAGAAGAAACTCATCCGCGTTTTCCAATAGGTATAATTCGTACCATCAAACAGTGGAGGTCTGTTTGTGGCCTGGCCTTCACTTGTGAATTTCATAGTTGCCATGTGTTGTGCTGTAATCTATATAACAATTAGTTAAAATGAATAAATAATTACAATGTTACCTTGCTTTACCTGTAACAACCTGGCTCTGATACCAATTGTAGGAACGAAATCGTAAAACACAATACTCTAGAGGGGAGGGGGTGAATAGAGTTGGCAGCGGAATAATGCTAATTAAAAATTGTTAGCAGCAAGATCACAGAATAATAATCACAACTAAATAATGTAAAGGCAGAGATAAGAAAGCAAATGCAAAGACATCGATGTATACTGGTTTCCCTCTGTTGAGGACTAGTCCAGTCGGTAGAACTCTTGCTACCAGTTGAATCCACTATTGGCAAAACCGTAAGTTTTCTTACGAAGTCCTTGCAACTTCTACAAAGCGAGCTTTGATACGAAGAACTCGTCTAACTTCAATTGTGAAGAGATATTCTTCTATCAAGCCTTCTGATTACAATCACTCTGAAATTTCTAGACCGTATCGCACTGGCAAAACGACTAGAGGATTGTAACTGGCTTGGGATCTGAAAATTAAAGCTCGAGAAAAACTCTTTGGAAGACTGAAAGCTTTAAGTAGAGAGAAGATTGAAAGTGAATGAGTGAGTTAAAATGATCGAAATCCTTCTCTATTTATAGGAGTTCCAAAGACAGAATTCTGGCAGAATTCGGACAGAATTCGGGCAGAACTCGATGAGAAAATCTCGGTCAAATTCGCAACTGCAGGAGGACCAAGTTCCAAGGAATTCAAAAATAAAACGGCCACTAACTGAACTCTGGCCGAACTCTGTCAGAGTTAGGTTAGGGTTTTTTTAAAAATAGTTTTTGGGGAATTTTGAAAACCTTTTTTGAAAACCTTTTTGAAGCTTTTGTAAATACGAATATTTTACAAAACTAAGGACATTTTAAAAACCTTTTGAAATCATTTTGGAATAGCCTATTTGCCAGTACGACTCGGTGTACAAAGTATTCCTAGACTCAAATAAAATAAAAAATACATTGCTCAAAGAAATACATACTCGAACAGGCAAACAGTGCTTCTGTCTTGAACTGAGTAGATAGCTGTTCTTGATCATGTCCAAGAGTCCGAGATATCCTGACTAGTTCCATATATCGAGACAGAGTTTGATCAATTATTAAAATCAGTTTGACCATATGACCAATGGGCCAACATATACTAGTTAGCGTGGCGAGAATTTCAGACGATATGATTATAGAGGTGCATACCTAGTTATGGAATCGACCGTTTATCGCAGCCTTGCTTACTGGCGTGGCGAGGATTCTGAGTATCATGATTTAGGACAGACGTATATGATTATCAGATTGTATCTTGAGAAGGGTCCTAACATGTCATCTCTATCATTTCACTTCTATTATTATAGATTCTGTTCCAGCCTCAATTAGCTTAGGAGTAAGGATACTTTCGGTTCTTTAGTCCAGGTCCTTGTAGATTCTCATTTCATTATAGGTTCTTTGTAGTGTAATGACTTGGTGATTTGTAATTGGTCTGTGTCCTTGAGTAATTGTGTTAATAGTTTAGAGTATGGTTAGAAAGTATTGTATATGATTGTTGATAATTAAATATAGATGAGAACCTTAGAGTGATTAATGAGTGTTAAGGTAGGAGTTGCACCAGGTGCCAGAATAGGAGGAGTATCATAGTAGCAATAGCCAGAGTATTTTAAGTGTTATAGAGGTTTAGGCACCAACATTTTAAGTGACTAGTTAGAGGAGGGACATGAGTAACCTAATATAGAAGTATCATCCAAGTATCATATAGGTGAGTTAGTGCCTTGTGTAGACGGCGTCAAAACTTGGGTAGACACCCTAGAGAGAGTATCCTAGATAGACGAATGTTCTTCCGTGACTTTGATTTCTGGAGCGTCAGAGATGTCAATCTCTGGAAACTTCCTTCATGAGTTTGTAGTAGACAAGATTATCTTTATTTTGATATATCATGTCCCCTTCAAACTCGTTCTTTTGTACTATCCTTGTATCGCACAACTTTCGAATAAATTTAGGCCATTGACCATTCCCAGTTTTATTTATGATTATCATATGCACATTGCTATGAATTTTAATTTAGGAGCACAAGACTAGTTGTTTTCTCAAAACCAACTTCATATGCATGATCTAGACAAGACACCCTATGCCCATGACCTTTGTGTCCCACTCAGACACACCATCTTGTGCTTCATTTTATCACACAACTTTCCTGACACAAGGCCCAATCTTGATTCACCCTACGAAGTCACTTTCATTTTCGACTCGATTGGAGGCACCATTTCGACCCAAACTTGTTGACCCAAAATATGGACACGACCCACATTAAGCCTACTACCCACATGACACTTGTGTCCCATTCAACTGAGCCCCGCATGCTACTTATTTACCCGCATTCATTTAAGGAAGACAATAGAAGGTAGTATCCCATAAGTATAGTATAGTATCCTGGATAGAATGTGCCAGTAAGTTGAGATCTTCATGGATCACAAGAGCTTGAAGTACGTGTTCACCCAGAAGGAATTGAATATGAGGCAGAGGAGGTGGCTTGAACTGAGGAAGGACTTCGATATCTAGTTGCAGTACCATCCAGGGAAGGCCAACGTAGTTGCAGATGCCTTGAGCAGGTATACAGTCGCTATGTATTTGATGGCAGATCGTCATCTATTGGCCGATCTGGATAGTTTGGGTATCGAGGTGATCGTTACGGACAGGGAGGTTCAGATGTGGGGTTTATAGATTCAGTCTGCATTGATGGACAGAGTCAGATCAGCACAGTTTGATGACGTGGCCCTGAGGAGCATCAGGGAGTAGGTGCAGACAGGATTGATAGACAATTTCTCTATAGTCGAAGATGGGTCACTGAGGCACGATACTAGATTGTGCATTCCGAGTGGAGAGCTTCGGGAGGAGATTCTGCAGGAAGCGCATCGTTTCCAGTACTCTATGCATCTTGGAGCCAACAAGATGTACAGAGACCTGAGGGAGCACGTATGGTGGTATGACATGAAGCGAGAGGTAGCTCAGTTTGTATCTCGATACTTGGTGCGCCAGCAGATGAAAGCCAAGAGACAGAGGCCAGGTGGTCTGCTTCAGCCACTACCCATTCCAGAATGGAAGTGGGAGCACATCACTAAAGACTTTGTATTTGGACTTCCACGATCTTTAGGAGGGAAAGACGCGATTTGGGTCATCGTTGATAGATTGACCAAATTGGCCCACTTTTTGCCTTTCAAGGTGGGACTATCTACGGAGAAGCTGACAGAGATGTATGTACGGCAGATAGTCAGATTGCATAGAGTTCCGGTAAGCATAGTCTCGGATCGGGATAGTCGTTTCACTTCCCACTTCTGGAGGAGTTTGCATATTAGCTTGTGCACCCAGCTCAAGTTCAGTACCGCGTATCACCCCCAGACAGACGGTCATTCGGAGAGGACCATCCAGATACTCAAGGATATGCTTCTGTAACGCCCCAGTCCCCAAATGCATAGGACTAGGAACGTAGACATGCCAGCTGTATTCATACGAAGTACATAGGCCTCGTATGGATGCATAAGCTGTAAAATGCAGTAAACCACAACAAACTAATCTCATCCACAAAATATAAGAATAAAAGATATCATATAATCAACTATGAATTGTCATTGGTACATATAGTTAGGCGGAGACAAATCCACTACTAATTATGAAAAGAAATACATGATATACAAAAGAATAATTTTGGCGAGCGAAGCGGAGACGATCAAAGTACAATCATCCTCGAAGAAATAGAGATGATCATGGCCACGGCTAGAACACCTGCGAAAGACAAGAGCACACACCTGGCGAGATAACCAGGTCCTCAGAGGGACGTAATAAGACACATAATATCATGCCAATATAACTGAATATAAATTGCTCAAATAAATAAATAAATTGAATTATAACATGGTCCAATACACACATATTGAACTAGCTTACCATCCTCCCAACCAAACAAGGACATGAGATGGTAAACTAATTCACGGTGACGTATCTTTCCATGCTATGAATCCAATATGGTATCCGGACCCCAACAAGATTCAATACCTTCTCATCGAAGTAGTAAGCCACACCTACAACTAAACAAGGACAAGATGTGACGAACTAATCCACGACAAGTTATTGTTCCAAGCCACGGTCAGATACAAGTACCCAAACCAAAAGTACTCATACCTAACAGATAAGGTAGCCTAACCAGTCTAAGTGTATGAAGTTAAGAACAATCCTTCCTACGCATAGGCCCTAGCTAAAATGAGATCGGCATGGTCCCCCCTTGGGGCACCAGAGGCCCAATCAATAAGAGCATAACGTTCTGCAGAACGCCAGTGGCCGTCAGTAATCATGGGTCATCAACCCCGTATCTCCAGCGGAGCTTCCGGGTCACAAGAAAAAGTGCATCGAAGCCCATACGCTAAGAAATTGTCCTCCCTGCCCAATACCTACTATGTTGTATCCACAACAGAAAACCTCTATAACTGCTAAGTCAAACTAGCATGCAATTCTATTAGCGGTTAATCCTATCGCACGGCTTGTACGTACTGGTGGCCAGCCAATCACGTACGTCCGTGTTCTATATGCGACACACAACTTTATGGTACGGCGTGTCAAGGCCAAATGAATGCAACACACAAGGTGGTCCCTTAAATCTAGGTTTAATGTGTAAGAAAACTAATACATAGCAGAAAATATAAATGAACAGTAAGTTTTAACAGGTTATGCCATGTATCACAGTTTATTTTGTATAAAGAAAATAATGAATAATGTATAAAATATGAGCTAAAATAAATAAACAACAAATGGCAAGATGTCTTGCCTGTTAGGATGCCTGGTGTACTACAATGATCAATGTAGCACGAACTGCGACTCCGGATAACAACTATGCAAGGTGACCTCTGATAGTGGCACGGACAGTTCCATTGAGTCTAGAAGGGTCAAATTAGTTAGGATGGACATAAGGTAGTACGAATTTGGTGACAGAATAGGAATAAGAGGATTTAGTCACGGACTGGAGGAAATCGAAGAAAATAATTGTCACGAGTCGCACCCTTATGAGGGGCACGAGCACGTGGGTGCGTCCAGCCTACGTCGCAGTATCGGCGGTAGAAACGCTGTATATAACGTCTGTAAATACTACGACTAACAGTATAAAGGTACCTGTACAGTATATACTCTCCGAATGGAGGTGACATAGCAATACAGTCTCAATCACAGAATAAAACTAAGGTAGATAGCTCAGAAGGAAAGACATATGATAGATGAAAGAGTAATAAGTCCACAGTCTAATACAAGCCCAGATATATACAACATCACAGGGTATCAAAATAGAATATAGAAACTACAGTCTGATAAGCTAGCTGGATCACAGTCCAGTCAAACCTAGCTAACCTACACTACTCTGGAAGTACAAAATCTAGTGGCTCTACTATAAGGCCACGGTCCAAGGCTACTCCATCTGACTCGAGCCCATAATAGGTCGAGCAGTCCGCCTCAGAGTCATCTGTAATATATCATAACGGTATCCTATCAGGAAAATGAGCAAGTACAAACACTAACAGCAGTTCCATGTGAATTGACAAATTCTATAAGAGACAGTATAATGAACTACAAGACAAAGATATATGAAAATTTGGGAACCGTTCGGAAGCCGAGTTACAACCCTTAAACCAAACAAGGACCAGAGTTGTAACTCTTCTTCCGAGCAGAACTTAGTCTCCAATCAAGGTACAATGTAAAGGCAAGTAGAGCAAGTGAGTAACTGTATATCATGGCATGGTGAGAAAATACTGAATGTAGAACAGAGCAGGATATACGATAAGATAAAGTAAATATAAAATGTGATTTGAATTATTAGAGCGTTATGTGATCGGCTTGAGAAACATGATCAGGCTTTCCATCCGACCGGCTATGAACAATGTGTACAATAGAACGGTAAGGCCGGTCACCATGGAAAGCTATGAACGATGTAGGGTAAGGCTTTATCCGTCGTGAGGCGAGGGTATAGCTATGAACAATGTATACAGTAGAACAATATGGGAATTTGATCACACAACCACTAATAACTCTCCATCCCCGAATAGTATAAAGGATCCGGACATAACACGTCATGACACGGGATTCAAAAGCAGGTGATCAGCCCACTCCCAAGTCTATGTCTATACAAGTACAAGTAACAAGTCGAGTCATGTACCAATATACCAGGTAACCCGGGAACAATATCTCATGACAGGATCCGACATATACTAGTCCGTGAACCATCGTGTTAGGAATCAAGTAAGACACTACAACTGAATCGGATATAGCAGATATCAAGACAATGAAAACTATCAGTGAATGTACTCGCCTGCTGTCCTGAGCTGTATGGTATATCAATGCTTAGAGCGGTATCAGAAGACCTAAATATGAGATACTGTAAGTTAATTTAGGTTTAAACAAGTTTAGGAATGATTTACAATGAATGATATACAATCTAGGTCAAACTAGGTCTCACTGAGTCACACTAAGTCCTGTCAAGTCAATCTAGGTCAAATCAAGTTATATCAAGTCAATCTAAGCCTAACCAAGTCAATACTAGGCCATACCAGTCATCACGGGTCAAAACAAGTCGAAAAAAGTCAAACGGGGTCAAGAGTTGGCCTACAGTTGACTTTTGGTCAACTGGTTAACCCTGGTCAACTCTGGTCAACTCTAGGTCAACCCTGGTCAACCCTAGGTCAATGGTGACTAATAGTTGACTTTTGGTCAACTACACAAGTCTAATAAAAATTGGGACTAATTTGGGTAAAGCGTTGACCCATAGTTGACTTTTGGTCCAAAAAGTCAACCGTGGTTAATCGGGGTCAAGACTAGGTCTAGGCGACTATTTCTAACTATTACCAACCTCTACAAACCATATCCAAGTCCATCTTGGACTTCGAAACTCATATATTGGCCGTAGGCCAATATCATATTTTACCCTTAAAAAGGGTAAAATTCTAGCTTAGGCAACTATCAAGTTAGCCTACCTACACTTGATATTTTGACCCGAGCTCCCTAGGGTAGTAAGTTACTAGCCTATACATATATTACCTACCAAGATACCTAAGTAAAATGGACATCTAGTCCATGTTACGGCCCATTGTCGGTATCTTGAATATTTCAAGATACGGAATGGTACGACGCGATACCGGCGCCCTACAACCCCGATTTCCACCCGGAAGTCTACCCGCAAAATCTAAATCACGTATTCTTGCCCCACGCCAAGTTTTAACTCAATCCGATACTCCGAGCTCCGTTTCGCCCTCTAACTCGGTTTTCTCCTATTTCTATTCTAGCCCTTTTCCTATTCTTCTAACTTCTTCCAATCTTTCCTCCTAACCTCTAATTCTTTTCTAACTTCTTATTCCAAAATCTTCTTCTACTCTTCTCTATGATTCTAACCATATATAATACATATATATATATATATCTATATATATACATATATATATATATATGTAAAGGGGGGGGGGGGGTTAATAGGTGAACTATCACCAAAAAAGGGGGGGTTTCAGACCTGGCAGCAGCCAGGTCTGCTGCTGCTGCTGCTACTGCAGCACTGCTGCTGTGGCTGCTATTCTTATTCTTCTTCATCTCCTTCTACTTCTTCCTATATATATATACTTCATATATATATATATATATATATATATATATATATATATATATATATATATATATATATATATATATCTCTCTCTCTCTATATATATATATATATATATATATATATCTATCTATATATATATACATAACTAGATATCTATCTAGATATCTATCTATCCCTCTAAATATATATATAACACACACACATCCATATATATACATCCATATATATATATAAATACACTCATATATATATATATATATATATATATATATATATATATATATATATATATATATATATATATATATATATATATATATACACTCTATATATATATATATATTTTTCATAACTATATATATATATATACATATCCATATATATATATATATATATATATATATATATATATATATATATATATATATAAACACACACACACATCCTCACACAACACAAACACACACATCCTCACCACTCTCATCCTCATGACACAAATTTCATATCAAATATATACACACACTCTCACACATATATATATATATATATATATATATATATATATATATATATATATATATATATATATATATATATATATATATATATACCACTCTCAAAATGATTAAACCCTAATAAATCCTTAACCCATTTTTCTAGGGAAAACCTACAAATTTGTGGGCAAATGGTAGAGAATCTTCTCCTCTCCATTTATGGTGAATGAACTAAATGCAAAAGAGAATTAAATGAAGAGATTAATGCATACCTAGATTAGTTGGTTGGAGGAAGAAGAAGGCTTGGAAAGAAATGAAATTGAAAGAGAGAGAGAGAGTGTTGCTCGGTGGAGAAGGAAGGAGAGAGGGGACTATAGGTGGCCGGCCAAGCATGGCATGGGTGTGGGTGAGGGGCACTTGTAATTACAAGTTTGCCCATCCCTAAGCCTAATGCAAATAAATTCCAAATTAGGTTTAGGAAGTTGCTAAAAATAAATAAAAATCATAATTAAACTAGATTACTCATGGGGGACTAGTCCAAACTCTTAAATCCTAAAGTTTAGTGTGGTGGGCCATGGTTAGCTAACATGCTAATTACAGCTCAAGTCGAAATTCACCGGGGTCCCGAATCAACTCGGAATACGATGAAATTCGAACCCGACTCCCATAATAATTAAATAATAATATTTATGAAATAAAATTCCCAAAAATATTATAAAATGGAAAATTATCATTTTACCCCTAACTGGGAAAAGTGAGGGTGACAATAATATATATACAAATTTAGAAAACTATTTATAATAATCGAAAACTAGTTTGAGTCTAAATAATTATTGAAAAATACTTAAAGTCAAGAAAATCATTTTTGGCTAAAAACTCAAAGTTAGTTAAAATACATTTTTAAGTAGGAAAAACTATATCTTATTTGTTACGAATTTTTTTGATAAATATTAACAAAAGAAAATACTTTTTGGCTAAAATCCGAATTTGAAAATTACATAGACAGCTCTAACCCCTATATTATATATATAGTTTGAAAATTTATAATATAAATTTCCCAAAATAATAACTTTATTATTAATAAACCTAATAAGTATGATAATATCTAATAACAATAATATTAATATTCCTATACTTAATTACTGTATTAGTACTACTGTTAACAACAACAACAACAACAACAACAACAACAACAACAACAACAATAATAATAATAATAATAATAATAATAATAATAATAATAATAATAATAATAATAATAATAATAATAATAACAAAAATATTAAGTATGATGTTAGCAATAATAATATAATATAACAAAACAAAAATAGTAATAATAATCAGTAATAATAATATTAATAATCTTATTAATAATAGTATAAAAATATATTAGTTATCATTAAAAGTAAGTAAAAAACAAAACACACGCACTCCAAAAAAAACAACAGAACCCAAGCAAAATACTAATAATAAATAATAAAAAATAATAATTATAAAGTAAACTGCAGAGAAGAAAAGAAAGATGGAAAAGAAGGGAGAGAGGAGAGAGAGGAAAAAAGGAAAGGAATAAAAAATGAAAGTAACATAATATCATAATAATAAAATCCGAAAATTTATACAGCTGTGGTCTCTTCTTCTCTTTGTACGAGACAGAAGAGTCATCACATGAATTAAAGAACTTTAAAAGGAAGAAAGTGAAGTCAAGAAAGAGAAGGAGGAAAAAAATGTGAACTGGAGAGAGAGTAAGATGGTCGGAAGAGCGAGAGGAAGGGGGAGTTTGGAGAGCAGGGGAACGAGGGAGAGAGAGAGAGAGAGAGGAGCGGAGAGCGATGGGGACGACCGGGAATATAGAGTCGGTGAGGAAAGGTTCCGGCGACTGGAGCTACGCCGGCGACGGAGGAAGGGGCATGGCGGCGCTGATGGCCGGGCGGTGGTGGCAAGTAGCAGGCATGGCGCACGCGGGCGATGGCGGAGGAAATAGGGGTTTCTTCGCAGCGGCGAGGTTCACGGCGGCGACAAGGGTCGGCGGTGCTGGCTCGACAGAGAGGGGAAAAGGCGCGGGAAAAGAAGTCGGGGAAGAGAAGAAGAGGCTGCGGCGAGATAGTGGGTGAAGGCGGCTGGAGGCGGTGCGGGATTCACCGTCGCTCGTCGTGGTGGGGCGGCGCGCGCTCGGCGCTGGCGCGGCGGCCTCGCGAAGGAGCGGAGAAAAAGGGATGAGCTCGGGGTGCGGCGAACCGGCACGACGGAGCACGGAGTCCGGTCAGGTTAGTGTTTCCCATCCTTCTTCTTCTATGGGTGATGGTGGTGGGGTGTTGTGAGTTTTCTGGTGGCGTATGGTGTCGTGGTGGCAATGGAAGATGGCGGCAGTGGTGGTGGTTGGCGTGGATGGCTCGGGTGGCTGGGTGCGGCCGGGGGCTGTGGGGGTGTTCGGTCGATGTCAGCAACGGTGGTGGCAACGACGAATTTGGTGATGTCGGAGTGGGGTTCTTGTCACGACCCGCGCCTGTTTTTTTTAAACGGATACGAGATGTGTCCAAGCCAGCCTACGCCGCAGTGTCGGCGGTAGAACGCTGTCACGGCCATGAAGATCAAATCACAAATAATGCTCATTCACATAATTAATTTAACTTACAATAATCACAAGTTTTACATTTGTAGAAAAATATAAACTTGTACAAATAAATGAATGACTACAACTCAACTATCTAGCTAGTCTCTAGGCTTTTGTCTGCAAGTATTCCCGTCACTCCCCAAGCTAAGTGAATCCACGGCTAACCTGAAAATGTTGGTTTCTAGTCAGGAATGGAACGAGCACAATTCACTGAATGCAATTTAAAATAAAGAAAATGACTATAAAACAAAGGTTAGACATCAATCATGAGTTTTGAAAATAAATAGTAAAGACGGAAAATCAGTAACAAATAAATAAACAAAATACTTTTCCCAACTGTTAGAAGTACCTTTGATATGTGATCGGTCTGGGGCACTACACCGTACGGTCTACGATGTCTACTTGCATGAAAATAAGCACTGTCTACGATGTCTACTTGCAGAAAATAAGCACTGTCTATGATGTCTACTTTGCAGAAAATAAACACTGTCTACGATGTCTACTTGCAGAAAATAAACACTATCTACGATGTCTACTTGCAGAAAATAAACACTGTCTACGGTCGTATCACACATCCTTGGTACTTCTCATTCCCGACTCAACAATTTATAATAGAGTATAAAAATTACATAACCAATGGCTAACCAATGAAATATAGTAAAGATCAATATCTAAATACAGACAATAAACTGTACTCGCCTGTGGTCCTCTGCTGGTGTAACCGACAATCTGAACTACTCAATGTGCCACAATAGTCAAAACCCGTACAACAGTCCCCGAAAGCTAAAATAAACATTACCAATATTCTCAAAATAGTCAAAATAGCTAGAATTGCCTATCCTTAAGTCCAATTCTGGACACAGGGGCAAAACGATAATTTTGGACCAAAACGGTGTCCGCCGTTGGACCCGCTTTGCACCGAAAAGCGTGCCAGAGTCAACGGTCTCTAAAGTCATCAAACTATATGTCTACGGATCTAGTTTTTCGGTACGAACCCAACCGTATGTCCATAGTTGGATTCCGGCGGGCCGTGCACAAAATCGCCCGTTGAGTGGGACCGTGGGGCCCGCAAAACGACGTACAATTCAACTGTCTCAGAATTGGACCAAACTTGGCATACAAGACCAGAAAAATGATACGGTCCTTTTGGCGCAAGTTTCGTCTCAATCTGGCAAGCGAGCACAAAGTAATTGGAAAATTTGTACAGAGGCCGATACGGGAAATTTCGACGGATACACATCAAATTCGTCGCGCACAACGCGACCAATTTGAATTCCGTCAAAGCCCACACGACCACGAACTTGATACGCAACTTTCGATGCTTTCGGTTCGCGACCACGTCGCCCGGATTGGCAGGACGCACGTCGTGTGGATGAATTTTATAGTTTTTAAAACAGGTTTTTCTCAATATTGGGAAACCGATTTCTCGGCGCACAGTGATCAAAATTGATTTCTGTAAAAAGGGTCCTCTAGCCCTATATGTTGGGTTTAACTATTGTTCAGAAAGTTTCCTGATTCGAAGAATAGATTGAAGGGAAATTCGACGTCAAGTTGGGTGTTTGGACTGTTATCTTGTTCTGTTCGGGACAGATTTTTGATCGACTTTGTGTCAATTTATTTAACCACCTAGGGAGGTAACCTACAATCTATTTGAAGGAGTTTAGAGCCTTATATATTGGGGACGTACCGGAGAAGACGTGACGCAAAACGATCGCGTGTGGGTGGAGCAACGTCCTCGCGAAGTTGCGCCTCGTGGGTGTTGCAGCTGATTCTGTTTCCGTACCGTGCTCGGCATGGTCGGCCGGCCAGTGGCCCACGGTGGCGCTGGCGCGCGCGCGCGGCGCCTGTTGGCCGCCCAGGGTCTGGCGAAGGGTGGCGCGCTATCAGTTGGAGCGATGGGTTAGGGTTTTTGTCGTGGAATCTCGGGTTTTTGCGTTATATAGAGAAGTCTACTCTCTGTTCGTAAACAGTGGGGGGAATCGGCCTGATCCAGTTGGGGCTGGGCTTGACTGAGGCTGGTCTTGGGCCTGGGCCATGCTGGCTCGGGCTGGGCCTGAGTAGAGCTTGGGGCTCGGTTCTCATTCTTATTCTTTTCCTTTTTCTTTTCTTTATTTCTATTCATAAAAAATAAAAAAAAAAATATATATATATATATATATATATATATATATATGTATATATTTTTTCATATATATATATATATATTTTTTTTCTTCATAACATATATATATATATATATATATATTTTTATATATATATATATATATATATATATATATATATATATATATATATATATATATATATATATATATATATATATATATATATATATATATATATATATATATATATATATATTTACACAAACATTTATATAAATACCTATATACTTAATATACATTTATATATACAAATACCTTTATATTCAAAATACCTATATATTTAATATACATTTATATAGATTTACACAAACATACACATATATTTAATATATATTTATTCATACACATATATATATTTATATACACTTGTATATATATATGCACATATATATTTATATTATATATTTATATACAAATACACATATACACATGTATATTATATATATTTATATATATATATATATACACATACTCACGTGTATCTACATACACATTTATACATATATAATTATATAACTCTATATATATTTATAATTATCTCTTATCATACCTACCACTACAACAACAAGTATTCTAAGAAATCAACTAATACATTAATATATATCTAGAAACGTATATACATACATATATTTATATATATATATAAGATAATTTAAATAGCAAAATAATATATTATATTTAATATTCAATTTACAAGGGTTACTTACTAGACCATAAAATGAACTAATACCTATATATACTCATCTATATATTCTACATGGACGTCTTTCGTCTCACTACTCGCCTACATGGGCTTGGGCTTGGTTTGGGTCCTATTTGACTAGTTTGGTACGAACGGGTCACCTAGACGTTAAATAATATTAAAATATAAATAATTAAACTATTTATAATGGTCATGTCACAACTTGGCATAGTTTTTCTAGTTAGAGCATCACTATGGCTTGGCCTTCCTTGGTATGGCTAATACACTAGTCAAAGCACGTCACTGCACTATCCGTGCCTCGATTTCTAATTACCTTGTACTCAATTCCTAACAATGACTAAAATCATCTACCGTAATAATAAACTAAATAATTATTTATAATAATCTAAAATTACCATTTAAATAAAATAAATAAAATAAATAAAATAAAAATATTTTAAAATTTCCGGAAAGGGGAGCTACAAATCTACCCACCTTAAAAATAATTTCGTCCTCAAAATTCTAACTCATAAACATGCCAAAAATTCAAACATAAAAATTAAAGAAAAATAAAAATAAATCCACTATTACCGTAATATCCTCGAATTTTAATTTCTCAGAACTATTTATATCCTCCTCCTAGCCATTTCGTAACTACGAATCCTCGAGGACTTCTACCCACCTCTGGTCACACTACCCACTTCAAACACCTGACGTCATAACATTGTAACCCTCCAGCTAGTTGCAAAAAGTAACTACCGACGGAAATCTATAACATAAGGCATCTACAACCCTCTCCTATCTATCAGCAACCCAAATTTTAACAAGCAACAAATTTACATGAGTAGCTAGGAAATATTGATAAACTCTAGTAAGCATGACTATTCGTCGCTCCAAAGTAGGAAAGGACAGGAAGATAAGGCAGAATAATCGGGAGCAACTGTGAAGTTTCAAGAGCAGTGGAGAGTATCCAATGTTACAGATAGAGAGGAAGTTTATGAACCACTGCCTTATTTACAAGATTGGGCTACTCTAGTCCAGTCGCTTGCTAAACCGAAGAACCCTTCGTTTCTTAGAGTGGCCTGCAATCCGTGCAATACAGAAGTCCCATTCTCGAATTTAATCTAAACAAGGTTCCAGAATAGAACGGAATTTGAGGAATCAAGATTGTGATCTTCCCGTGGTTATTTAAACACACGAGCAAGGGATATAAATGCAATACAAGATTGTATCGCGGCTTTCAGGCAGATGGAATAAGGGTTACGATTGACTTCACGTTCGAAGAGGTGAGGACTACAAAATAGATATAGGGACCTACTTCAAATAGTTTGGTTTTATAGTCCAAATATGGTGGTATGCATGGATGGATTTTACTAGGTCTTAATGGATTCCTGACTGGACGTCTCTCACTGGTTGGATGAACCCAAGATTTCAGTCTATATTGACGGGACAAGATCCCAACTATTTCTACTAGGTTAGGGTAACTTAGAGTAGGCTTCTACCCAAGGGGTTGAGTTAGTTGCCCGTCAGGTTGGTTAGCTAGGTCCATAAGCCTGAAATATGCCTCCAGTGACTCTTGTGTTTAAGTAACACATGAGACCTCAATTGGGTGGCACACTAGTGGCTTGTGCATAGTGGGCTCCGAGTAGATCACAACCATACATTGGGTCGAAGGAATTAAGTCGAAGTTGGGGCTCTAATGGAAGTCGGAAAATGTACCGGCATTATGGTAAGGGTTATTGCTAGTCCTTTTGACCTGAAAGTCGTACTATAAAAATAGAGTACAAGGGGACGAGTTTGAGTGGGACATGATATACCTAGATGAATGTGGACTCATGTAGATCTTGCATATGAAATCTGTTGGAAGGTAACAACTGGTCTCGTGCTCCGAATATTAATGACACGGTCGGGGCACAAAATAATCTAAATGAAAAGTGGGAGTCTATGGGGCACTACTTATCTTCCTAATAGGAATTGTTCTAATCAATCGGTAATCCTCGTACGTCCTAATTTTTTTGAAAGTTTACAGTCTACCCACCTTAGAAATATGACATGTTTTTAGGAATAATGAGATTAGAAGAATTCTAAGGTCCGGTGTTGTACCCCGACTCTCGGTAATAAAGAACAAGGTACGACGTAACGGAATATGGTAGACATAAGTCAAATCAAAGATCGTTCCTCATTAAATGGAAAACGAGTGCGTACAATGACACATGGTCGATAGAATGATCTACTCGTCCACAGTATACGAGAGTTTCCGATGGGGTAACCAACTCCAAGACACAACATAAGAAAAGATTTCTAACAATTGAGTCAAGAAATTCTATTTATGTCAAACCTGCCAGACTATGGTCACAAGGGTTGTAGTGATCAGGTATTGCTGTTGACAACTGGTAGGTCATAGTGTGACAGGGTATTTAAGCTATGGTATTGGCTAAGCTAGTGACTGTGGTGTTCCAACACTGGTTAGGTCTTAATAATAAAATTTACATAACTAGAGTAATATTTGTTGAAAACCAATCTCGGGATGAGTGTCTACCATAGTCAAGGTAAATGACTGTCCTTACCTTTGTCTATTCACCTCACGTCTAAACTGTGGGCTTTGGTCGAGGAACGGTTGAGTCAAGGCATAAGGGTTTCTAGTTAAGGCAATATTTAAAAAAATATTTAGAGACTCACAATGAATTTTTTTTCTTGAGAATAGATAGTCTTCTGGGTTGGCATTTTGACTAAGGGTAAAACTCTCATCATTCTCAATTTCAGATGGCTCGAAAGTCTTAATAGTAGTTTGAGGGTCGATGGGAGAACGAGTAACTCAATCACATGACTGGTCGATGGTAGCTACACTTGTGCCTACCATTATCATAGCCATGGGGATGCTCTGTATCTCTCTACCAATTACGAGCTTTCGTCTTTCCGATTCAGGGAAAGACAAAAACTATAAAGAGTTCAAGGGAGAGGTCATTGAATACAATTTCGTGATTCAAAGGCGAATGTATAATTTCAAGAGGAATTGTCAATACAGTCGCGGATGAGATCATAGATACCTTGATATCTCAATCCACGTAGGTTAATCAAAGAGAGAGCGAACCAAGTGCACTACGGTTGATCAGACCGTCATACATCGATTCTGATTAGACAATATGTTAGTGGGCGTCCCCAATAAACGTATGTCTTGAATCAAGCTCGATAAAAGAGTAAGCTTGCAAAAAAAACTAGGCTGTAATAGCAGCGTTGGTCAAGATAGTCAAGATACAAGTACGTGAGATCTTTGAAAAGAGGCACAAGTAGTTCGAGTTTAGAGAGAATCAAAACTTACCTGGTGTTCTTGCTTATACAGTCTTCCTACTATCTTCTTATCTACAAGGACTTGGTCGACTAATGGGTTATGACCTCTAACTTCTGTATTCTAGGTAAACCTATTAGTGTCAATCAATTCCTCGTCAATAAGTCACAAGGACTACAGAATGCTAGGTCGGGAGACATGCTACCCAACTTACAAAACTTCCACTAATATCGGCTTTGGATCTCCTGGGACATACTGGTATGGTCCTATCCTCCATAGTATCCTAAACCTGTAATCACATTTGAAGTCATTTCACCGAGAGTTACGCCTCGTCCGTATACTCGGGCTGTGATAAAACCCTTGGTTTTGTAACTCAAATATGATACAAAGTCGAACACTTCTTAACTCTATCCAATATTGACTCAAGGGTAACTACGATCAAAAGGACCACTAGCTATAGTTTTAGGAATATTCTATAACCTATATTTTTTTTAAAAAACTAATTTCACCTCTAGGGGTTGTGTCTCGCTAGTACGCTGCTGGCTGCAGTGAGTCCATAGTCTCCAAAATTCAATTAAATGGCGACAGTGCGCTGCTGTCCTGCCATTATGAGTTAACTAACGTTCCTTTAACTATATCTGTAAGAATCCATGAGCTTCTAGAGATTCAAACAAGTTGACTATGAGATAGGTAAGTATCTATCAGTCACAATCCTTAAAAAAATAAAAGATGAATAGGGAGGAAACAACTGAAGACAAAGAAATACAACCCTTCTAACTAGTCCATGTGTATTCAAGCCTTTGAGGAAAAACTTGAATCGAACTAACTCGAGGTTTGTATATAGGTAACATAATCAGAAATCATATACCTCTTAGGGCAAGATAGGAACTAAATAGGCAATTCGGACTGGATATGAGGATGATATCTAAAGGGGCAAAGAGAAAGAATTGCACAATTTATCAAGGTTGGATCATTATCTCTATGAAGCCCTGTCTCACCAAGTGAATAATCTATCCACATTAAATCGTATCATCATATCAAGAGGAAACAGTGTACCTATGGTGATCTGACAGTCTATCAAAATTAATAATCCTCATCTAAATTGCATGGCCTAGACTACCCATCGGTAAATTTGTGTAAGGGACTCCTAGTCCTAGTCATTCTCTTAAATTAAATTAATCCTTGTTCGTGAATGAGCATGTTCTAGTCGCAGGCTCGCAATAGTACAACTAACTTAAGTACCATCACGAGTTTATATGATTTGCGAAAACAGACCTGCATGGGCCACCACAAAAACTTGTCACGACCCGCACCCATTTTTTTTAAACGGATACGAGATGTGTCCAAGCCAGCCTACGTCGCAGTGTCGGCGATAGAACGCTGTCACGACCATGAAGATCAAATCACAAATAATGCTCATTCACATAATTAATTTAACTTACAATGATCACAAGTTTTACATTTGTAGAAAAATATAAACTTGTACAAATAAATGAATGACTACAACTCAACATCTAGCTAGTCTCTAGGCTTTTGTCTGCAAGTATTCCCGTCACTCCCCAAGCTAAGTGAATCCACGGCTAACCTGAAAATGTTGGTTTTCAGTCAGGAATGGAACGAGCACAATTTACTGAAAGCAATTTCAAATAAAGAAAATGACTATAAAACAAAGGTTAGACATCAATCATGAGTTTTGAAAATAAACAGTAAAGACGAAAAATCAGTAACAAATAAATAAAAAAATACTTTCCCCAACTGTTAGAAGTACCTTTGATATGTGATCGGTCTGGGGCACTACACCGCACGGTCTACGATGTCTACTTGCATGAAAATAAGCACTGTCTACGATGTCTACTTGCAGAAAATAAGCACTGTCTACGATGTCTACTTGCAGAAAATAAACACTGTCTACGATGTCTACTTGCAGAAAATAAACACTGTCTATGATGTCTACTTGCAGAAAATAAACACTGTCTACGATGTCTACTTGTAGAAAATAAACACTGTCTACGGTCGGATCACACATCCTTGGTACTTCTCATTCCCGACTCAACAATTTATAATAGAGTATAAAAATCACATAACCAATGGCTAACCAATGAAATATAGTAAAGATAAATATCAAAATGCAGACAATAAACTGTACTCGCCTGTGGTCCTCTGCTGGTGTAACCGACAATCTGAACTACTCAATGTGCCACAATAGTCAAAACCCGTACAACAGTCCCCGGAAGCTGAAATAAACATTACCAATGTTCTCAGAATAGTCAAAATAGCTAGGATTGTCCATCCTTAAGTCCAATTCTGGACACAGGGACAAAACGGTAATTTCGAACCAAAACGATGTCCGCCGTTGGACCCGCTTTGCACCGAAAAGCGTGCCAGAGTCAACGGTCTCTAAAGTCATTAAACTACATGTCTACGGATCCAGTTTTCCGATATGAACCCAACCGTATATCCAGAGTTGGATTCCGGCGGGCCGTGCACAAAATCGCCGGTTGAGTGGGACCGTGGGGCCCGCAAAACGATATACAATTCAACTATCTCAGAATTGGACCAAACTTGGCATACAGGACCAGAAAAATGATACGGTCTTGCTGGCACAAGTTTTGTCTCGATCTGGCGAGCGAGCACAAAGTAATTGAGAAATTTGTACAGAGGCTGATACGAGGAATTTTGACGGATATGCATCAAATTCGTCGCGCACACGCGACCAATTTGAATTCCGTCAAAGCCCACACGACCACGAACTCAATACGCAACTTTCGATGCTTTCGATTCGCGACCACGTCGCCCGAATTGGCGGGACGCACGTCGTGTGGATGAATTTTCTAGTTTTTAAAACAGGTTTTTCTTAATATTGGGAAACCGATTTCTCGGCGCACAGTGATCAAAATTGATTTCTGTAAAAAAGGTCCTCTAGCCCTATATGTTGGGTTTAACTTCTGTTCAGAAAGTTCCCTGATTCGAAGAATAGATTGGTGGGAAATTCGACGTCAAGTTGGGTGTTTGGACTGTTATCTTTTCTGTTCGGGACAGATTTTTGATCGACTTTGTGTCGATTTATTTAACCACCTAGGGAGGTAACCTACAATCTATTTGAAGGAGTTTAGAGCCTTATATATTGGGAACGTACCGGAGAAGACGTGACGCAAAACGATCGCGTGTGGGTGGAGCAACGTCCTCGCGAAGTTACGCCTCGTGGGTGTTGCGGCTGATGCTGTTTCCGCACCGTGCTCGGCATGGTCGGCCGGCCAGTGGCCCACGGTGGCGTTGGCGCGCGCGCGGCGCCTGGTGGCCGCCCAGGGTCTGGCGAAGGGTGGCGCGCTATCAGTTGAAGCGATGGGTTAGGGTTTTTGTCGTGGAATCTCGGGTTTTTGCGTTATATAGAGAAGTCTACTCTCTGTTCGTAAACAGTGGGGGGAATCGGCCTGATCCAGCTGGGGCTGGGCTTGACTGAGGCTAGTCTTGGGCCTGGGCCATGCTGGCTCGGGCTGGGCCTGAGTAGAGCTTGGGGCTCGGTTCTCATTCTTATTCTTTTCTTTTTTCTTTTCTTTATTTCTATTCATAACACACACACACACACACACACACACACACACACACATATATATATATATATATATATATATATATATATATATATATATATATATATATACACAAACATTTATATAAATACCTATATACTTAATATACATTTATATATACAAATACCTTTATATTCAAAATACCTATATATTTAATATACATTTATATAGATTTACACAAACATACACATATATTTAATATATATTTATTCATACACATATATATTTATATACACTTGTACATATACATGCACATATATATTTATATTATATATTTATATACAAATACACATATACACATGTATATTATATATATTTATATATATATATATACATACACATACTCACGTGTATCTACATACACATTTATACGTATATAATTATATAACTCTATATATATTTATAATTATCTCTTATCATACATACCACTACAAGAACAAGTATTCTAAGAAATCAACTAATACATTAATATATATCTAGAAACGTATATACATACATATATTTATATATATACAAGATAATTTAAATAGCAAAATAATATATTATATTTAATATTCAATTTACAAGGGTTACTTACTAGACCATAAAATGAACTGATACCTATATATACTCATCTATACATTCTACATGGACGTCTTTCGTCTCACTACTCGCCTACATAGGCTTGGGCTTAGTTTGGGTCCAATTTGACTAGTTTGGTACGACCGGGTCACCTAGACGTTAAATAATATTAAAATATAAATAATTAAACTATTTATAATGGTCATGTCACAACTTGGCCTGGTTTTACTAGTTAGAGCATCACTATGGCTTGGCCTTCCTTGGTATGGCTAATACACCAGTCAAAGCACGTCACTGCACTATCCGTGCCTCGATTTCTAATCACCTTGTACTCAATTCCTAACAATGACTAAAATCATCTACCGTAATAATAAACTAAATAATTATTTATAATAATCTAAAATCACCATTTAAATAAAATAAATAAAATAAAAATATTTTAAAATTTCTGGGAAGGGGAGCTACAGTTCTGGTTGTGTGGGCTGGTGGTGAGGGAGGTTCAATGATGTGGTGGTCGATGATGGCTGGGGCTTTTTGCTGGATCGGGTTGTGTCGGGACGGCCGGGGCGAAGTGAAAGTGGATCTATGCTGGTGGTAGTGGTTTGTGGCCAATTGGCTGGCTAGGTGGGGGTCGCAGTGGTTGTGGGGTGGTAAAGGACGTCCACGGGGGTGCAGCGGTCACGACAAGGTGGTGGTGTCGACTTGAGGCGATAACGGTGTTGAGGTTGTGGTTGGTGGTGGCAATTGGTTGGTTTGAGGTCGAGGTTGGCACTGGTGCTGCTGGTCGCGGAGACAGGGCTGAGAAAGGTTGAAGGGGATGTGTTCGGTGTGTCAGACACGATTGGCCGATGTATTTTGTAAAGAATTAATTAATGGAAAGACACCCGTCGACACGGGCTGACACGAGAAAGGAATTGGACACTGACACGATGCACCACATTTATGGTGGAAGAAATTGTGGATTATTTGTGGAGAAAAAGCAATGTGGTGGCTCCCCTTTTTATAGGGTTGAGAAAATCTTAGTAGATAAGGATTAGGAATATTTAAATCCCCTTAGATAATCTTCCTACTATTTTAAATCAAATCAAAAATAAGTTTAATCAATCTAAATCCATATCAAATCTTAGATAAGTCTTATCTTCAATCAAAATCCATAAATTAAATCTTAATATAAATTACCATAATATTAAATCATCAAAACTTCCAAATTATCTCTTATAAGTAATATAATAATCAATATTAAATAATTTTAAAAATTGCAATAAATATTTTGAATATTGATAGAAAATATCTTTAAAATACCTTTTAATAAATTAAGATAAATAATAAAATGATTTTGAGAATTACAATATATACATGAATAAAATTTCATGTATCTCGCATGTGACTAGTAAAAAATATCTATATATATATTATTCTCGAAATCGGTATAAATAAAAAATTAAAATAGCAAACTTAGAAAATTTTGGTACGATAGCAAGAATAATTATTATATATATTATTTTAAAACTATATAAATAGAAAAATATTTTTTTCTAAAAATATGTACGCTCGCACATATTCGCACTCGTCGAGCAATTACGAAAAATAAAATTTTGCGCACGACGTACAATGCAACTATGCGATGTATAAATACAAAAAAAATTAGTACCAAATTTATAAAAAAATAGTAAGAATTTAGGGGTTTTACAGCTTCACACTTGTGTGTTAGATTTCGGGGGTTCTTGGGAGGACCATCTCCAGCTGGTAGAGTTTGCTTACAACAACAGCTATCAGACCAGTATAGAGATGTCACCATTTGAGGCTCTATACGGACGGAGATGTCACACTCCTTTGTCATGGGACGATGTCGGTGAGAGAATTTTGCTTGGCCCGAAGATGGTGGTGGATGTAGCAGAGAAGGTTAAGTTGATCAGGGATAGACTTCAGGTGGCTCAGGATAGACAGCGGCATTGGGCCGATAGCCACCGGAGACCGTTAGAGTTCGAGGTTAGTATCAGTTTTTCTGTTTGTGCTTACTTGTGATTGTTTGCTTTAGAATCTTGTATTGAGTCTTGTCTTGTGTCTAGGTTGGCGATATGGTGTTCCTGAGGATTTTTCCGACACGGGGCACGATTCGTTTTGACCGAGGCGGGAAGCTTAGTCCACGCTTCATCGGACCTTTCACTATTCTTGGAAGGGTCGGTGCAGTGGCCTATCGACTAGACTTGCCGTCTACACTCGAGGGAGTTCATAACGTGTTCCATGTGTCGCTGTTGACGTGGTACGTGGCAGACCCTAGTCACGTATTGGATCACTCCGAGTTAGAGGTGGGGCCTACTCTCCGCTATCCAGAGCAGCCTGTGGAGATTCTGGATTGTCGAGAGAAGGTGCTTCGGAACCAAGTTATACCCTTGGTTCGTGTCGTTTGGAGGCATCACTCTCCAGGTGAGTCTACCTGGGAGAGAGAGGACGAGATGCGGGAGCGTTACCCTTATCTCTTCGAGCCTTGAGGTATTATGCTCCTTGTTAATTGCTTACGCGATTTGTGTTAGTTTGCTCTAATTTCGAGGACAAAATTTTTTTAGGAGGGTAGACTTGTCACCCCCACTTTCCTGAATAGGACTAATATGGTCATTTATATTATTTTATTATTTTAATATTATTTAAATTATTATTGCTAGTGTTTTTATATTATTAGTTAAATAGCTATTTTGTTGATATAGATATATACATGTTCAATAGAGTTTTTATTTATAAATTTTTTAATATATTAAATAAATATAGATACGGAATATTTATTTTTATTTTTAGAAATAATTTAGAATTTGTTTGGTATATATTTTATTTTATTTTATGATATATATATATATATATATATATATATATATATATATATATATATATATATATATATATATTTATAAATTATATATATATATATATATTTTATATATATATATATATATATATATATATATATATATATATATATATATATATATATATATATATATATATATATATATATATATATATATATATATATATATTAAAAATATATATATATTAAATATATATATATATATATATATATATATATATATATATATATATATATATATATATATATATATATATATATATATATATAATTTATAAAGAAGGAAAAAAAGTTTTAAATAGAAATACTTTTTATTAATAGGTTTTATTTATTAAATAAATACATATGCAAATATATATATATGTATGTATGTATGTATGTATGTATGTATGTATGTATGTATGTATGCTACATATAAATTGTTATATGTATAAAGGAATAAAGTAATAAGTAAAAAGTCAAAATAGAAAAAAAGAAGTCAAAAATCAAAGCAAATCAAACATACACACCCACCCACCAAATGCAACAAAGCCAGCAAGCCAAAACCGCGTCCTCTTTTGCAAACCACCCGACCCCTTTTCCTTTTTTTTTCTAAATCGAACGAACCCGACTATATATATATCGATAGAGAGAGGAAGAGGGATTTTTACAAAATCCTAACCCTAGTCGTCACACCCCCGCCGCCTTTCCGACGATCCAGTGCCGCCACCACGACCGCCGGAGCCGCCGTCGGTGGCCGGAACACGTGCGGGCACACTCATGTTTGACAGCAGCAGCGAGCACCACGGAGCCAACTTTGGAGCGACATTTCGTCGCGCTCGCTCGATCGATTTTCGATTCGTTTCTTCCGGTATGATCCTAACATATACATCTTTATTTCTCTTCAAATAGTTCGTGCCGATTCGCATCATGTGCGAAGAAAAACGAGTTCCAAAATTGAGAAAAACTTAATTTATTGGACGTTAGAAACTGTCCCGAAAGGCCGAAACCCCAACTTTGTGGCCGATTTGCGACCAGCGTGTTGCGAGTTTTCAAAATCGGTTTGAAGGGACTTGTAGACAACCTATAGGACTTTAATACTCTTATCGTAGAATTAAATTTCATGTACTGTACAGAAAGTTATTGGTTTGTGGAGTTAAAAAAAATGATTTTCAAAACTGAATTTTTTAGAAAAATTGTCCTGATACGCCGTCCGTTCCGTCAATCCGGGCTACGTGGTCGCAAACCGAAAGTATCGAAAGGTGCGTATCGACTTCGTGGACGTGTGGGCTTTGACGGAATTCAAATTGGTCGCGTCTGCGCGACGAATTTGATGCGTATCTGTCAAAATTTACCGTATCGGCCTTTTTGCAAATTTGTCAATTATTTTGTGCATGCTCGTCATATCGAGACAAAACTTGTGCCAACATGACCATATCATTTTTTTGGTCATGTAGCCAAGTTTGGTCCGATTTTGAGAAGGTCGACCGGAACGCTATTTTGGCGGGCCCGCGACCGATCCAACGGGCAAATTTATGCACGGCCCACCGGAATCCAACTTTGGACATACGGTTGGGTTCGTCTCGGCAAACCGGACCTGTAAACATATAGTTTGATGACTTTAGAGACTATAGGTTCTGGCATATTTTTGGGTGCAAAGTGGGTCCAACGGCGGGCACCATTTTGATCCAAAATTACCGTTTTGTCCCTGTGTCCAGAATTGGACTTATTGATAGACGTTTCTAGCTATTTTGACCATTC
Organism: Iris pallida; assembly: GCA_029216955.1. Taxonomy (NCBI): domain Eukaryota; kingdom Viridiplantae; phylum Streptophyta; class Magnoliopsida; order Asparagales; family Iridaceae; genus Iris; species Iris pallida. Next base: position 2,817,659 of record JANAVB010044216.1, read on the forward strand.
TGAGAACGTTGGTAATATCTGTTTTAGCATTAGGAGACAGTTTTGCGAGTTGACCATTCGTGGCTCTTTGAGTGGTTTGTAGTTTCGATTTTTTCAGCTCAGGACAACAGGCAAGTATATTCTCTGATAGTTTTCATTGCTTTGATATCTACTATATCCGATTCTGTTGTAGTGTTATACTTGATTCTCGACACGAGGATACACGGACTAGTATACATAAATCTCGTCATAAGATGCCATTCTCGGTTTACCTGGTATATGAGTACATTGTGCGATATTGCTGCATATACTTGTATAGACACCGATTTGGGAGTGGACTGGCCCCCTGCTCTTCGAATCCTGTGTCATGACCTGTCATGTCTGGATTCATTATACTACTCAGGGATGGAGAGTTATTAGAGGTTATGTGATCATATCCCTACTTGTTTATTACTTGTGCATAGCTCCACCCTCACCACACGTTGGGTATAGCCTGACCTTATACTAATTATGCATAGCTTTCCATTTTGGCCGGCCTGATCCCTATACTATTATTCTACCTGTGTATAGCCGGTCAAATGGAACAGCCTGATCTTGATCCAAGCCGATCACATAACGCTCTAATATCTCATGGCACTTTATTTTATGTTTACATCATACCTCAGATTACTTTTCACTGTTTATACTCCAGTTTTCTCTTATATCTCACACATGACATGATATCAAGTTCTTTTGTACTGTTTTACTTTCAGTCTTGATATTTCATCTTGTATTTCATTATAATTGTCTCTTATAGTATTTGTCAATGGAACTGCTGTTGGTGTTTGTACTTGCTCATATCCTGACAGGATATCCTCCGTTATTTTTTAGAGAATTTAGGTACAGATTGCCCGACCTACTACGGGTTTGGCATAGATGGAGCCTACGACCAGGACCAGCCTGTGGATCCGGTGCTCATAGAGGACGCACAACCTATAGTGACCTAGTTTACCTAGATTTTGTCTGGATTACTTTCCAGTTTGATACTTTGAGACTTGTAGTATTTATTTGGGATATTGTTTTAGGTCTTGGATTCTGAACTTGTTATTGTGGCTCGGCACTATTTCAGACTATTTACTTCATCTTTATCTTTATCTGTATCATCGTGCTTATCTTCCTTAGATTATGTGATTGAGTTGTGGTGATTATATTCCTCCGTGTGGAGATAACAGGTTATATTATTGTGTCTTAGATTCTGTATATTCTAGATGACCTTTACAGCGTTCTACCGCCGATACTGCGACGTAGGCTGGACGTACCCACGTGCTCGTGCCCCTAAATAGGGTACGGGTCGTGACAGGAAGAGACCACATCATAAACACCCTCCAATGACTGCGACAATACAAACCGATAGGCAACCTCTCCAATCTGCTCTAGCACATCAAAGGGTCCAATGTACCTCGGACTCAGCTTCCCTCTTCCTCCAAACTTGATGGTACCTCTGGTGGATGAGATCCTCAGGAAGACATGGTCTCTCTCTCTGAACTCCAGGGGTCGTCGGTGTGTGTCCGCCCAGTGCCACTGGATTTGCTTCACCTTCTCTACTGTACGAACTACCAACTCTGGTCCGAGTATCTGTCTCTCGCCTACATCACTCCAACAGACTGGGGAACGGCACTTCCTGCCATACAATACTTTGAAAGGGGCCATCTGAATACTAGCCTGATAGTTGTTGTTATATGAGAACTCCACTAGGTGCAAGTGGTCCTCCCATGATCCTCCGAAATATAGCAAGCACGCCCTCAACATGTCCTCCAGCGTCTGAATGGTGCGCTCTGACTGGCCATCTGTCTGCGGATGGTACGACGTACTAAACTTCAGTCGAGTACCAAGGCTCTCATGTAGGCTCCGCCAGAAGTGCGATATAAATCTCAAATCTCGGTCAGATATTATACTAACCAGTACTCCACGAAGTCGCACAATCTGCCTCATATACATATCAGTTAGGGCTTCTGTAGACTGTCCCACTCTGAAGGGTAGGAAGTGAGCTGACTTGGTGAGTCGGTCCACTATCACCCAAATAGCATCCCGTCCACTCGGGCTCCTCGGTAACCCTGTAACGAAGTCCATCATGATATGCTCCCATTTCTACTCCGGTATGGGAAGCGGTTGGAGCAGTCCTGCGGACCTCTGGTGCTCAGCCTTGACTTACTGATACACCAAGCACCTGGCTACAAAGCGGGCTATCTCTCGCTGCATTCCATGCCACCAATAATGCTGCTTCAAGTCTCTATACATCTTCGTATCTCCTGGATGAATGGAATATGCTGAACTGTACGCCTCCGTCATCAGCTCCTGATAAAGCCCTCCATTGGGAACGTAGAGGCGATCTCCATACCTTAGAGTCCCGTCCTCATGAATACGCAGTCTGGTCTGCATACCGACTTCTGTCCTCTGTCGAAGTCGCTGAAATCTGGCATCTGTTGGCAACGCGGCTCTGATCCTCTCTACCAACGAAGACTGCACCTGAAGACTAGCCAACTGGCCATCTGCTCCCGGTAGTACCACCTCGATCCCCAACTCTCGTAGCTCCTCTAGAAGATGGGGCTGAGTCGTCAACATGTACGCCATAGGCCTCCTGCTCAAAGCATCTGCTACGACGTTTGCCTTTCCTAGATGGTACTGTAGCTCGATCTCAAAGTCTTTCATTAGCTCCAACCACCGTCTATGCCTCAGATTCAGCTCCTTCTGAGTGTATACGTAATTTATGCTCTTATGGTCCGTGAATATCTCTACCCTCTCACTATACAAGTAGTGTTTCCAAAGCTTCAGGACAAAGATAACCGCGGCAAGCTCCAAGTCGTGGGTTGGATAATTTTTCTCATGAACCTTCAGCTGCCTCGAAGCATATGCTACTACCTTCCCGTGCTGTATCAAAACGCATCCCAATCCCTTTCCGGTTGTGTCGTTGTAGATCACGAACCCTCATGGTCCGGATGGAATAGTCAGAATAGGTGTTGTGCTGAGGCGCTTCTTCAGCTCATCGAATGCCACCTGGTACTCCTTGGTCCAGATAAACTCCTGCTCCTTCCGGGTCAAATGGGTCATCGACTCAGCGATCCTCGCGAAGTTCTCTACGAACCTCCGGTAATACCCGGCAAGTCCAAGAAAACTCCTCACCTTCGAGACATTGGTAGGGGTCGGCCATGTCTCTACGAACGAGATCTTCGTTGGGTCCACAGATATACCCTCTCCTGAGATGACGTGTCCGAGAAAAGAGACACGGTCCAGAAAGAACCCGCACTTGCTCAGCTTGGCATAGAGTCTCTCGCTCCTCAACGTCTCCAACACAATATGCAGATGCCTCCCGTGCTCTTCGTGGCTCTTCGAGTACACCAATATGACATCGATGAACACGACCACGAACTGATCCAAGTACTGGTGAAACACTCTGTTCATCAGATTCATGAACACAGCAGGCGTATTGGTCAAACCAAAAGGCATAACCAGACTCGTAGTGACCATAACGAGTCCTGAAGGCTATCTTCGGAATGTCCTCCTTCTGCACCTCCACTTGATGGTACCCCGATCTCAAGTCGATTTTCGAAAACACTCTGGCTTCAGTTAACTGATCAAACAGGTCATCGATCCGAGGCAAGGGGTACTTGTTGTGAGTATTGGACCCCTTTTCTTGAATATTTTTTATTTTATTAATACTTAAGTGAATTTTATTGGCTTTCATCCTTGATTCATTATATATATATATATATATATATATATATATATATATATATATATATATATATATATATATATATATATATATAGGAACCCATGTGTAGACATCTAAATTTAAATAGATTTAAAGTAGGCCTTGTCAATACCTGAAATTTCAGGGACCTTAGTGCAAATGTTATTAGTTCAAACTCTTCCTATCAAACCTAACTGCAGACTCATGTATTTGAATTCGAGATAGTTTCGAATTATAAAAACTCTCCAAACTTTAGATAAGAACAATCATATTCTCCCTATCTCTTTCATTAGATCAAAATACTATATATATCACAGGAGGATCAACCGACCTCTCCTTAGCCAACCCTAAATTTTTAAACCCCGTTCTGTCAAGGAAGCGAGGAAGAATCAAAGAGGCTTCGAGCACGGCAACAAGAATATCGACGGGTTGGTAAACTACATCGTTCTGATTTCAGTCTCTGTTATATTTATTAAGTGTTCGATTAAATGCTGGATAGGATTAGGGGTAGCAGGGATTTTGGGATAGTAATTATAGTTGATATTCGTGCACCAGTTATCACGCGATACATTACGTATCCGTTCACACACGACACCATCCCGTATCAACTAGAACAGACATATTAATTGCATATCATACATTCGACACACTAGGCAAATTGAAGACTAAAATGATCATTTGCCTCTGGTAACATATTCCTTTCTTGCACATTGTTCCGATTCATATAAGGTACTACTAAACCCTTGTGGTCAGGATACCAGATTAATAAATGAAGTTTCCACTCTGTTTCACGTATCAGGGACAGGAATCATTCAAATTTGTGTGAAGTAGGATGGATATAAAGTATGAGAGTACTCTTGGTTACAGGTTGATAGTATCAGAATAGAGGAAGGGGTGCTTTAGCCACTTGGTTGAGTCTGTGATCAGGATACAACCTAGGAAAGAGTGTTCTATTTCACCTATAGAAGGGAAGCATCAGGAAAAAGGGATAGATGGCATATCAAGGTTAGCTTATAGCATGACCTTTCCCCTGTCATACAGCTATATATAGGTACTAGAAGTAGGAGAAACTGGTCCAGATTAGTCACTAGAGGTTTAATGGATCAAATTGTAACTGTTCAGTCTTTTACTTGTATTTTGTTTCAGTCTTCACTTCACATAGTGTCCAGTTCATATTCATATCAGTCCACTACTTCTTATATGCAGTCCATACCTCTTGGTCCATGTTTCCATCTAAAGTTCAGTCCCTTGGTATCTGTCCCAGGTGAACATTTCAGTCCTACTCTTTATTCCTATTTTACAAGTTTAGTGTACAAGTTTAGATTAGGGTATCAGCTGGATAGTAATTTGACAACCTATAATGCTGTGTAGGAAGAAAACAAGATGTGAAGGCAAAATCCTTAGGTAGCAACCTATATTAACCAGCAGTCAGGAGAGTGTATCTCATGATACTAATAGCAGTAGAGTAATAGGAAGGCTAAGGAGCAGGACACCTGGGTATTGGTCTTAACTGTACAAGTCATGAGGAGTTGGTGAAACTCATTTATATGTTGGATATATCCCATATCCAGGTGATCATGTCACAAACGACTTGGATCCAATACATTATTCTGATGTAGGAACCATAGGTAAATACATGGATATGGGATATGTGGTACAAGGCTATAAGAGGGAAGAGTAACCCCTATAAACTACTAGGCTAAACCAAGCATATAGAGGTATGGCGAGATTATTGGTTTGTATGAAGGAAAAATACTAGACTAAAAGATGTGTGTTTAATAGAGTATTAGGTTCTGTAACTTAAAGTACCTACTACATCAATATAGGCCACAACCTCGAGTTTGTACCTTGCTCATAGGCAAGTCAACATTGCACCTACAATACCTGAGAATACATTATAAAAATAGGTCCCATAGGCCATATCCATAAGACCCTATTGGGGTAATCGATCTATGTATACAAGATAAACCAGGTCCTCAACTCAGATGGCATACATGGAATCGAATTGGAGTCAATACCCTTACAAGCAAGATGGGTGTGATGGTTAGAAAAGCCTAGTGTGAGGAATCTCGGAAGATTAGTCTAGTTATATATAATCAAGTACTGTAAATATGGGGTCTGTATCTGTATCAGGAGGGCATAAGTTCCAAATGTATCTGTATCGGGTATGATTGGTTATCAAGTATTGGGATAGAATGGCAATTGATTCATGGGTGTAAAACAGTTGTGTGTAAAGTCCAAATCTGAAATAGTGGGTAGTCTGTATGTCCCAACTGTGCTGCAACATAGTTTGCATCTCAGGGAATGCTGCCAGTGACATGTAGCATTGAGGATGAGTATACATTAGATGGAGACTATAAGTAACCTAGATTATATGCCTATTGAATTAAGAAAAACCAAATCAAAGGCTTAAAGATCGAGTAGATAGATCATTATTGATTTCAAGCTATTTATTGACATTATAATGTATAAATAAGAGATCAAACCAGCATACCCAAAATAGTTGGGGTAGAATAGGCTTCAAAACCTTAAAGGTTATCCTTGATTCCAACTTATTTATTGACATGATAAAATATCAAACAGGTTAATTGGGCTTTGACTCAGCGCAACGACCCGTACCAGCAGCTCAGGACCTAAGGCAAGTATACCTTGCCTCCCTCTACAGTTTTATTTACATGCATTACCTTTCATTATCCAGTTTGATTGTTTATGGACATGTGCTCTTCTTATTACATATTGTTGAGTCGTTTCATTGATATATAGCTGTGTTCATGTTTGGCCTTGTAGTTCACATTAGATTTGTTCTCGCCAGTACCTTACTGAGTCGTGTCATAGAACAAGTGCGTATAGTTGAACTGCTAAATCCTTGTTATCGTTTCCTCAACCAGAGAGTCCACACTCAGGATGAGGGTTGACCAGTTGCACCAGAGAGTCCACACTCGGGACGAGGGTGTTTGCCTTGAACTAACCAGAGAGTCCATACTCGGGACGAGGGTTAGTGTTTAGTTCAAACCCGTGAGTCCACACTCGAGATGAGGGTTTGGTTTTCCATTGATCTCGTGTTCATTGTTCATCCGGCAGTTCATTTATGCGTAGTGTTCTAGTGTCCGTATTCATAGTCACTTGTCTTGTTCTGTCTTTCTTGTCTATTTCTTACGTATGATAAAACTGTTAGATAGGCATGTTTATATGTATCTTGCTAGTCCTCTGAAGACCTGATGATCTCTTCAGGTTTAGTCGAGTTTGAGCCAGGAGCAGACGAGCAGTTGTGAGCCAGCATCAGACACGGTGCCTTGCAGTTGAGGTTGTCTTGATTAGCAGTTTGTACTTAGTTTATTTCATGTCTTTATATTATTTCGTCTATTGGTAGTGGATTTGTGTCTACCGGACGTGACTTTGATTCTTGGAAACATTCAGTTTATATTCTTTATTGCTCAGTTTCATGGATATACATTGATCTTGGTTGTGTCTTGATTATTCTGTGGATGAGATATAGATCCCCAAGTGATTCTAGATTCAGTGACTTGTGAGTTATAGACAGCATTCTACCACCGACACTGCGGCGTAGGCTGGACTTGGACACGCTTCGTATGCAAAATACGGGTGTGGATCGTGACACTTGTTCTTGATGGTCAGTGCATTCAGGGCTCTGTAATCAATGCACATTTGGACAGTCCCATCCTTCTTCGGCACAAACAAAACTGGGGCTTCCCAAGGTGAAGCACTCGGTCGGATGATTCCTATAGTCTGCAACTCCTCCAGCTGAAGCTTCAACTCATCTAGCTCCTTTTTTGCTAACCGGTAGACATTAGAAAAGACCGGTGCTGCTCCTGGTACTTGCTCGATGGAAAACTCCACTTGTCTGTCAGGTGGAAGACCTGACAACTCCTCCAGGAAAACGTCCATAAATTCTACAACAATCGATGGTGGTGCTGTCTCCATCGCCATGTAGACACCGACGGACCGGCCTACTCCTCGTTCTACGGTCCCCCTCATAAACTCGAACTCTGGACAATCTGGCGGTCTGAAGATGACGCTCCCCTCCGGCACTCCAAGATGACATGATACTGACTTAACCAGTCTATCCCCAAAACAACGTCGAAGTTTGGCATAGGAAACACCAAAAATCTAGCTCTCATCTCTCTTCCACATACAACCACAGAGCACGTCCTACACGTGCTAGTGACTGGGACGATCCCTCCACCCGTAAGAATCCTCCAACTCTTGGGTAAGGGCAAGGTGGCTACTTTGTGCATAGCAACGAAACTACGAGATATGAAAGACATAGTGGCTCTGGAATCGAACAGTGCAACAGCAGGCAAAGATATAACTAAGATAGTACATGTGATCGCCACTCCCTCTGGCTCCTCCTGCTCCGGTGCCATAGCAAAGACCTATCCTCTCCTCTGGCCCTCTGTCTGCTGACCATACTGTGCCTCCTGTGGGACAGTGGTCCCCGCTGATATCCTGGCACTCGCTGGGCTACAGTCGCCTGTGCTGATGGCCTGGGTCCTGGGAGAGCTGGCCTGGGGCCAACTGCTGAGCTCTGTCATTGCACTGCGGGCAGTCCATGGCCTGATGCTGTCCCGATCCGTACCCTAAACACTGGTTGAGCCTCTTCCTACACTCCCTCTGAAAGTGTCCCTTCTTGCCACAGTGGTGACAAGTCAGAAGCTCCCTCTGCTGGTACGGAGCAGCTCTCTGCTGCTGATGATGGGTCCCCGGGCGTCTGGTCGGGCCTCCAGTCTGAACTCTGGCTGGTGCAGCTGTCTGAGTAGGGCACCTCACTGATCAACGGATCCCGGTTGATAGCTTCCTGGCCTCTGGCCTCTGCTAGCACCTCCTCGTAAGTAGTCCACGACTGTGCGCTCGTATACCTCTGAAGCTCCTTCGTCAGGCCGTGATGGAACCTCCAGGCCTTCCCCCTCTCGTCTGGTAGCAGTAGTGTGTCGAACCAGCTGAGACGACTGAACTCTGCGTCATACTCGTCTACGGTCATGTTCCCCTGCTTGAGGTGGAGGAACTGATCGTAGAGAGCGTCTCGGACGGTAGCTGGGAGGTACTTCGCCTCAAAGTACTCGAAAAACTGCTCCCAAGTCTTGTTCTTACCGACTTCACGCTCCTTCGATTCCCACCAATGATGGGCATTTCCCTCCATCTGAGTCCTCACAGCAGTCATCCATGTCACGACCCGCTCCCGAATAATCGGACACGCCCAGCCTTCGTCGTTAGACACGACGAAGTAAGCTGTACCAAGCTAGAGAAATCTAACCAGATAAACATGAATGTGTACAATCACAACATCTATAAAACGTTCCCAGAATGATCACCATAATCCATTGATCATAATATCATGAAAGTACCAGATAGAAAACAAAATCTTGTACTAAGGATAAGAAACCTTATACAGGAATCAAAGTATAACAGAATCTTGAACAATACCGTAAAAAAAATTTCAATAGGAAACAAATCTCAGATAGAAATCAACCCTCAACAAAGCCATGAATAGGAAGCAAAATTTTGAATAGAATCTTGAATAGGAAGCAAGATTATGAAGAACGAATGGGAGAGTATCAATCAACACTTAGGAAATAAGGTCCCGGATCGTGAGTACGAAATAAGCAAAATCTCAAATAAGATTGAAACAAGGCCGCAAGTAGATAATAATCCTAAACAAAATAAAATCATGAATAGGAATAGAACCTCAATAGAGAACCAATCAAGGTCTCAAAACAAAATCTTCAAACAATAAATCAAATAGGGGCTGAATCTCGATCAAACGTCACATAGAAACGAATGTTCAAACAATGTTTTGATTGGGAACAAGGTTTTAAAATAAGATTTGGAGTAGGAATAAAATCTCGAGTAGCACAAGTTCGAATAGAGAACATAATATCAATAAGCGAATAGGAAACAAGTATTCATGAAATAAGCGAAATCTTGGAGAGAAGACAAGGTCGAAACAAGTTGTCACGCCCCAGTACCGAAATACGGAGACGGACTAGGCCAGCTACTCCATATGAGGTACGTAACGTCATACGACGATCGTGGCTGTCGAAAGACTAGGGGGTACATGCTACAATCAAGTCTCCTATGGTCCCACAGAGTTCTATGTCTCAATCAATCAAGTCACATCAGCAATTAAATGAACATTAAAGATAAAATAGTAAGGCGTCCCCGACGCTTCATCAAAATGGTCATGAGAGACTAGCTTTATAATTTAGCTATCTCAGAGAGTCAGAAGTACAAAATTATACACAGCTGCAGTCTGTTTAATTACAATTATGTACTGACACCAAAATATCGAGTAATCCGGCTAACAGGTGCCGGTGGCTAAACGCCGCAAAAGTATAAGCAGGAGTGGTGGAGAAGAAACCCACTCGAGTCCCCGAACCGCCATGCTCCTAGTATGCACCATGGATGTCAAAGAGGAAGATCGTGTCCTCCGGCTCTGCTACGAGATCTGGCCAAACAAAACCAGCAGGGTCAGCCCCGAATAGCAAGTACCGCCAAAGGGGCACAAGAGTTAAGATTAAAAACCCAGTTAATAGAATGATTGATAATAGTAATACTTATGCTACTATTATAGGGTAGCGCAACATCTTCGAACCCATATGGCACCCTTACAACCAAACAAGGACAAAAGATGCCGCATGGAGTCGGGACGTGTCGTACTCTATAACATTCACATAAGTTAAAAGGTATAAACAATAAAATCTCCTGATCGTGACTTCGGTCGATAGCCTATCGCAGCACAATAACCAACCCAACAATCAAACAAGAACATGGGTTGGATCATGCACCATGATAGGCCATGTTCCTCAGTCATTCACAGAAGTAGCACTTCACAACCAGAATGTCTTCCGTTCATAACTTTGGTCCACAGCCTATCATAGTACGATAACCAACTCAACAATCAAACAAGAACATGGGTTGGATCACGTACCATGACAGTCCACTTCCCTCAGTTATTTACGGAAGGTAATAGGATACAAGCAAGTCGTTTTCACGGCCAATCAAGTCTACGAATTTCTAGTGGGACGAGGTTATCCTCGCGTCATGTTATTAGAAAATCCTCAGATCGTATCTTTCCAGCAAGGCTAGCCCACCCAGGGGTTCGCGTAGACAGGTGTTATTGAGCACAGGTCCCTCGTAAGGCCACCTTGCCAAAACATATATTATATAGCAGGAATTAATCGGATACAGTCATCCACTCGTTGCAGATGACACAGTATCCGTGGAGACCAGCCGGTGCGTCAAGACAATATCTCAAGGTGGCTGGTGTAACACGATCTCGGGATTCTGCCCTCCCCATGCATCTAGTATATTTAGTTTCCTAGTTTAACCCTAGGTGAAATCTTGGACTCACATGCTGTGGCCTGTATGATTATCCTCCTAAAGTCGTACTTTAGTACGAGTACCCCAAAGAGGATCCATGTCAATCAGTATGTCAACATGTGCTACCCTCCTTAGTGTAATGCATCATTACAAATACGCCACGTAGAGTTACGAGTCATTTGTCGAGCATGAACAAGAACTGGGACATTCAGGTACATGTATCAGGTAGGAACTCTTTGTTCTTCGGGGTCACATTAGTGCTCATATCATGCTCGGGACAAAAGGCGTAAGGATATAAAATGGTCATATAATATCTGATAAAATATCAAAAGCGTACGCACAAAAGCACGCACGCTCAAGGGGTGAAAAGTCACGCAGGCTCACTCAAGGCAGCGTACGTGAAAAGTTACGCAGGCTCACTCAAGGCAGCGTGCGTGAAAAGTCACGCGGCTCACTCAAGGCAGCGTGCATGAAAAGTCACGAAGGCTCACTCAAGGCAGCGTGTGTGAAAAGTCACGCAGGCTCACTCAAGGCAGCGTGCGTGAAAAGTCACGCAGGCTCAAGGGGAGAGCTGCGTGAAAAGTCACGCAGGCTCAAGGGGAGAGCTACGTGAAAAGTCACGCAAACTCAAGGGAAGAGCTGCGTGAAAAGTCACGCAAACTCAAGGGAAGAGCTGCGTGAAAAGTCACACAAACTCAAGGGAAGAGCTGCGTGAAAAGTCACGCAAACTCAAGGGAAGAGCTGCGTGAAAAGTCACGTAAACTCAAGGGAAGAGCTGCGTGAAAAGTCACGCAAACTCAAGGAAAGAGCTACGTGAAAAGTCACGCAAACTCAAGGGAAGAGCTGCGTGAAAAGTCACGCAAACTAAAGGGAAGACACGCTTCCAACAGGAAGCATGCTCAAACAGGAGCACACTGCTCACTGTCTTTTCCAAGCAGCAAGAACACCATGGCTGAACCCAAGCTTCAAAGCATCATTACTTGGCCATCCGAACTCCAAATCCAGATTTCCAAAGTTCCATCTTGGGTGAAACTGAATACTCTTCCACATGGAAGCATCAAAAACCCATAAAATCCAACTAAAGTAGATCAAACCATGCAAAATCCGAAAATGATTAAAACTTAGATCTACAAAAATCAAGGCTTCAAAATAGAAATTTCTAAGTTCTAAACTAGTATAGATTGAGGAGAAGAACATGTTTTGGTAAATAGTTTTATAAAAAATCATTGACAAAATTATGGATCCATCTCTTGAGCAAGTTGGTACTTGCCTTGGTTGGTGGAGGAAATGAATAAGAGGAAGTAAAATGAGAGGAGAGAGAATGAGATGAGTTATATATATAAAGATCTTGGACCCATGGGTTCATGATGAACCAAAGGGTTCAAGATGAACCATTGGTGAACCAAGAATAGGTTACCCAAATGAGCCAAAACTGTAGGTCCAAATGCAGAAAATAAATTAGAAAATAATATTTTGTCGAATATTTTTGGGAAATGCATGAAGAAATACTGCATAATAAATATCGTATAAATTCAAGGTAAATATAATTTATCGGTTTACGTATTAAAATACGTATTCCAGGATTGGAGAGTGACACAAGTAGTGGACAAACAACTCTCGAATAGAAAAATCAAGGTCATGAAAAGGAATAGGCAAACAGTATCGAGTAGTAGATTTCAAACAAATATCAAATTATAGATATGAAACATGTTCACTAAATAGAAACAATATCTTAAAATAAGTTTTGAATATCAACCAAGGTTTCAAAATAGAAAACAAAAAATTTCAAGAAATGATCTAGGTACTAAGAGGAATTTAAAGGAAAACTGAATTGCGAATCAAGATACATAGTTTTCTCCAACCATGCAAAAGAAACTTTCTGCCTTCAGTCTATCTTTAGTATTCTTCCGGGACTAAAATCTCTTCAATCTTCTTTAACTGTCCTGACGAAGACTGGTCCATGCGGTAGTGCTCCATGTGATTACTGAATCTGGAGAGTTGGGTCCCTTTCCTATAGTCCTGATGCTCCTCGTGCTTGTCCTTGGGTAGCATGATCAGCGGTCTTCGACAGTCCTTGACTTGGTGGGCAGACGATCCGTAGTTCATGCATAGGCTCGATCTCTTGCGGCACTCGTCATAGTGGTGTCCTGGCAACGGAAGAAAATACAAATAATCGTCGACTGAATCTTGTTTGCCATTGATTGTAAAAGTACAAAATAATTTTATAGGAGGACTGAACTTAGACTCACAATACAAACTGGCTCGTACAAAGAAAGCCTAGGAATGAAAACCTAGGTACAGCAATCTAAGTACGATTGTTTATTTTTGATTCTGGGGGTGACGATAGAGGCTCAGAAAAACGATGGCAGCTCTGTCTTACTCCTTGGACGATCGGACGTAGCCTTGACTCTGATGAAGAAATGCTCTCGGGATGTGTGGAAAGACTATTCTGTGCGTGCCTTTGTCTCTCTATGCGTCCAGCCGGGTGGAAAGAATCTCCTTTCTCTCTGGAATTCTTTTCCTTTTTTTCTTCCGAATTTTTCTCGAGTTTGCAAGGGAATGGCACCTTGCTATTTATAGAAGTGGGAGTGTGATCATTAGGGTTTGCAATGATTCCCCTTGAAAAGTTGGCGGCCAATTATCTGGACCATTAATCTTGATTGCATCACATCTGGGCAATTAATTCTTGATTGCACCAAATCTGTATGGGCAATTAATGCTGATTGCAATGAATATTCATGACAAACTCGGATCTCCCGCCACGTGTCCAATTTGCTTAATTATAATAAATCTGATTTGATCTGAGTAATAATGGTGATTGCACTAAATCTGGTTGTTATGATTTGCGAGCAGCCATAACTCCGAGGGGATAAGACAGCCACGTGTCTCAACTTGTAATGAGGATCGCCACGTGTCTCAACTGTCGTGAGTGGGACGTCCTGACAGAGCCGCATGAGTACAGTCTCTAAATAAACCGTATATGGGTGACCCCCACACTTCTAGCCGTATAAAGGGGACATCTGCATGAAGGTGACAACCGTATGAAGATGGCAGCTGCATGAAGGAAGCAGCCGCATGAAGGTGGCAACCGCATGATGTAAGCAACCATATGGAGGTGACAGTCGCATGAAGGAAGCAGCCGTATGAAGGAAGCAACCGCATGAAGGTAGCAGTCGCATGAAGGAAGCAGCCGCATGAAGGTGGCAGCCGCATGAAGGAAGCAGCCGCATGAAGGAAGCACCCGCATGAAAAGAGCAACCGCATAGGGGTATCTGCCGCATAGGAGTGACAGCCGCATAGGGAGCTTTGACGGATCATGTCAGCTATAAAATATTTTCTTCTTTTCCTTAGGAACACGCTATCATGTCAGAGTCATCATTTTGATTTTTATGTCAGAGCTGTCATTTGTCAGAGCTGTTATTGTCAGGGCTGCCGTCAGAGTAATTAATTCCAGCTGCTGCTTTATGGCCAGTTGTCGGATCGGACAGCGTGAGAACACGTGGCGTGGAGCCATCCGAGCCGTATGAAGGACTTTTGGAGCTGCATGAGGCTCCTTCTATTTATAAGCCGTATGGGATCCTGAAGGACTTATGAGCCACATGAGACTCCTTCTATTTTGAGCCGCATGGGCTTTCCTTATCCTTTTTCATGCTTCTACAAGACCACTTCAAAGTTTTTAATTTACAAAATTGAAATACTTTGAATAAGAAGCATGGCTATATATAAGCGCTTCTGGCCGCAAAGGATATTTTGACCGTATGGGCTTTCTAGCCGCATAGACTTCCTAGCCGCATGGACTTCCTAGCCGCATGTACTGTCTGTCCGCATAGGCTCTCTGCCACATGTGCGTGTCATGCTATGTGTGCGGCTTATTAATTGCTCTTGATTTGCTTTGGATTTAAAGTCGCCTTTTGGGGCAGGATCCCAAGGGTCGGTTTTAAGTATTCGGATTTTCCTCGATGACCGAGGAGTCGATTCTGTTCTTTATGCATCACGCGGATCGAAGCATCCGTCGGTTCATGAGCCCCCCTTTCGTCTGCCTATAAATAAGGGGGTTTGTGGAACGGGAAGACTTCTTTACTTTCTCTCGTCTTCAACTCTTCTTGTCCTAAGTTGCTGTCTTCATCTTCCCTCTCCGCTCATCAATTAACAATGGCCCCTAAGTCTTCCAAAGCCGCGGCGAAGGGTAAGGGAGTGGCTTCTTCATCAGCCACGGCGCCTGAAGTTCACCCCGACGTTCACCCCATCATTGCTGGTAAGGGTTTGGGAATATCGTATACTTCGAAACCCTAACAAAGACGGCTCTGTTGCATGCTTTATGTACAAGCCTTTAACGCGTCCCTCGTCTTCGTCGACCTGTTCAAATTGTATGGGCCGCATGTATGTCCCACGTCCGAGCCGCATGGGGGTATACCCCATATCCGAGCCGCATGGGGGGTTTTTCTAATAGCCGTACATGCACTTCACAAACTGAACCGTATAATGACCCGTTGTACAGAGCCGCATAAGTCTCTCTGAATCGAACCGCATGAAGCCCCCCTTAAACAGGACCGCATAAGCTCGTCTGGATTGGGCCGCATAAGGCTGTGCTGAACCGAGTCGCATGAGCTCCTCTGAAATGAGCCGCATAATGCTCCGCTAAGTAGAACCGCATAAGTCCACGCTAAACAGAGCCGTATAAGCTTACGCTAATCAGTGCCGCATAAGCTCATGTTCGAACAGAGCCGCATGAGCTCTTTTAAAACAGAACCACATAAGCTCGTCTTTAAACAGAGCCGCATAAGCTCATGTAAGCCAAAGCACTTAGTAGTCTTGTTTTAGCCATCTTTTGATTTATTTTTTTCTTTCCTTCTTCAGTGAATCTGCCAGTCAATGCAGCAGGAGAGCCTCTGGTGGGTTACGCCCAATCGGCTATGGGCTATCGATATGACCACATAGTCGAGTATGTGACAAACCAGCTCCCGAAAGAGCCTTTGGAGAGGCTGAATGCTATCAAGAAACAGTCTTTTCACTTTCTCTGTGCCATGATGAACTCAGGGCGATTGGAGGGGGAATACCTGAAGCCTGCGTTCCTCTTTGGGGATGCTTTGTCTGTAAAGAACACCCGGGCGCTGGATATATCCGAGAGCTGGGACTTTATTCTTGACGGGGTGGAGATCCATATCCCTCCGATAGAGCGTCACTTTCCTCTGTCCTGGTTCAACATGCTACCGCTAGACAGAAAGATGGTAGTCTCCTTGACTCCAAGCAAGTCGGGAATGTTTGTGGGAAACATCTATTACAATAGGAATTTGGGGTCAGCGTATGCGGGAAGGGAACCAGTCAGTCGGTACGTGATGGGACTGGCTCCGGGTACCTTTATAAACGTAAGGGATCCCAATTTCACATTCTCTCAGGCTGATACCTTCTTGAACCAGCTTCCTCGCAAAGGGTCGTATCCCGTCGGCCGGTTGGCGTTGCTGAACTGGATAAACCCTATCCCTGTGTGGGCCAACTTGACCACGTGGATTCTGCAAAATTATACGACTCCCCTGTGTGAGATCGGCCTCTACCATGCCATTCGGGGCACCTGTCATGGTCTACCCATAAATAAGCCGTTGTTCATGGCACTTTTGGAGATGTACAATCGGCGGACGGGAAACTTCTTCACACCGGGAGGGGAGCTGGACTCCCTCTCCACGAGATGTACGTTATCTCCAAGCTGCCCTGGGGGGAAGAAGTCTTTGAAGTGTACACCCCTACGAGCGAAGAGCTCGAGGATTTGGATCGGCAGTTCCCGGGCTTTGTTGTCGTGTATCGGGAATTGTTATGTCACCACAGTACTTGTCATCAGACGGCTATCAAGAAGGATGGTAGCTCGGAAGGGAGCTTTCCTCACACCACCACCTGGGTCTCATACCTTTTCATACTAGGTGCCTCAGGCTGGGTTTCTTCCCGAGATCCTCAAACTCATGAGGAGGTACAAAACTTGGTGTCAACTGCCAAGAGATCGAGGTCCACGGGCGACACATTTGGGAGTAAGACCGACTCTTTTAGTTATTTTTATCATGGTACTCAGCGACTGTCGGAGAAGGGGCTTTTGGCGGGATTCCTGATGGTGTAGCTACGGAACTACGTAGTCTCCGGAGGGGCAGGTTCCATTGAGAGGATCAGTCGCCATTTTATCCTCCCTGACGTAAAGCTGGTCTTTGGGGCCAAGCTGGCTCTTCTTCCGGCCATGGTGTGCAGCATACACCATGGCCTTCGTGCCTTTTTTTTCCAAGGTCATCGCCCGTGACACGGCAATGGATTTTGAGCGCATAGAGCTGCCATACCATTATCTGATGGGGTGGCTGTTAATGCACAATCGGTCTTTGATGAGGCCTGGAGCAGAAGATGGCGTTACGGCTGATGAAGCTTTCATTTTTCGATTCCACCATCAGCCCTGGGAGTACAGCACCATGCCAGCCTGTCGGAGACCGCTGGCGAGAGTGGACGGATATGACTTTTTTGTGTCCGTACCTCGTTTTACCGCTGAAGAAGTGAGGAGCGTACATGTTGATGGTACCGAACCTCCTCTCCTCTTACCTGAGAAAATGCTCCTTTGGCTGCCTAATATCTGTCCAGCGTACCTAGTGTATCGTAACCGCAACATCGTCTACCTGGAGCCTTACTTGCCCAGCAGGTTCTCCTGCCAGTTCGGGTATAGCCAGTTGTTCTTTGACAGTCCCAGCTCTTGCCTGGACTTTGAAGGTAGCATCCTGGATGGTATCAGAGCATGGCATTATTATGACACGGTTCATACCCGAACTACCTTTTCAGTCCCTGATGGTGAGGTGCCAGAAGAGATTTTGTATATGGCGGCCTTATACCATGTTACGGCGAGCAAACCTCCCGTTAATTTTGACCCGAGTACCAGCTTCATCGTGGGTACTGGCTGGACGAAAAAGCCTAAGGGGTCTAAGACGAGGAAGAGAAGGGCGAATGCGGTTCCTGTGCCTGACTCGGAGTCCACAACTGCGGACGAAGAGAATGACGAACACGATGCAGATAACTCTTTCCCTCCGGTGGAAGATGTCGGGGCGGATCAACCGCCTGTTATGTCAGATGAGATGGTGGCGGATCAGCCACCTGTCGTGCCAAATGAGTTGGTGGTACATCAGCCACCTGTTGCACCTGGTCCTATACAAAAATGTAGCAGGCAAATCTCCCCTGTTGGCGGCATTTCTTACTCCCGGAAACGGGCTGCGATCAGACGTCGCAAGCTAACTATAAAGAAGAGAGGCGAGGACGTCGACCCCGCTTCGAAGGTAAATCGAGTTATTACCATCCTTATTCAGTTCTTCCTTTGAATTTTGATTTTAATCATTTTCCTTTCCTCTTGTAGGTGTTAGAAGAGTCGGGCTCTCGAGAACCGACCGCTGTTTCTGAAGTCAATTCGGCCATGAATACTTTAATTAGTGACATGTGTGCCGAGATTATTTCTGCCGGGGCCCTCTCGACGGAGGCTGAGGGATCTCACATCGCTGAGGCCTCGACGCAGGGCGACGGGGGCTCCGCTGAACCCGTCCCGAGACCGTTGAATTTTAGCCGGGTGACACTGATCCAGTCGTATCTCCTTCTGGGGCGGCTGGGGCAGAAGAGCCAGCTGAATTCGGCTTGGAGGTTGCTGGTGAAGGGACTATGGCGGCTGTGAGTAAGCCTCAGCCTCCACAACCCTCCCCTGGTAAGATAAGCCAAATTTTGACTAGTAAGGAGGCCCATTTGCTCTGTCATCACATCCTTCGAGTTATGCTGATTGATGGTTGCTCTGGACATACAGGTCCTGCCTCTTCACTGCCAATGACAGATATTGTCAGGGAAGGCTCTACCAGCGGGGATCCGGCGGGAGGGAGTATGCCCCCTCCTTTCCTGACTTATATTGAGGGGCCTTCCGCTGGCTCGAGCTCGGGAGATCGGACGGCGACGCAACCGGGGCAGGAAGCAATGGTCCATGCGTCCTCTTCTGCTCATGTGGCTTCGGGGGTCGACCTCTCCGCCTTGCCGAGTATCCAGGTTCTCCGAGCCGCGGAGGAGGAGTTAGCTGCTATCCATGCGTCTTTTCGTTCAGAATTTATTTCCCTGGTGACAGGGGCGGCAGGTTCTGGCGTATCTCCTTCGACACTGCCAGCGACACTTCCTTTGACGCCGTCCTCTACAGAAGTTCTAGATGAGGCATCGTAGGATGTAGTTGACAGTTTCTACCACCACTTGAAGAGAGGGGTCGAAGCAGCTGTGGAGCGGGAGACCCCCTTTGCTTTGGCCCGACAATGTGCCCGAGGCCAAATTAATATTCTTAAAGCCCTCCCTGGTGGGATAGGGATAGCTGCGCTTCTGGAGCCCAAATTATTAGAGGTTGATCAGCTTGTGGCCCAGTTTCAAGTGCTGCGACAAGATGATCTGTCTGCGGTAATAGATCAAGAGCGGGACTTCCTTACCACTGTCCTGGAGAAGGTAAGAAAAACACAAGATAAGTCCAAGCCGGCTATAATGAAGGACCTCGATGACCTATCTCTCTGTATGATCAGCTGAGCCACAGGAGCGAGGATTGCATAGCTCGGGAAGCGGCCGCCTCTCGCGAAATAACTGATACAAGTGAGCAGATCCTCGAACTCCAGAGGAAGCTGGCCTTCTTGGAGTCTGAGCTTGAAGCTTCCCGTGCGGATAAAGAGCTGATCGTCCATGAGGCCAAAAAGGTCTCCCGAGCTTCTGCTGGTCTGGAGCGTGCTTTGAAGAAGCTCGAGGATCGATGGCGGGCGCATGCGCACCTAGAAGACGCGGAACGGCTGGCTCAGGAGGCCGAGCGTTGAGTCAGACAGGGATTCGAGCGGTCGACTGTCTTGCTGAGGGATCGTCTCATGGAATTGTGTATCCCCGAACCATAGTCGGGTTTTTTCCTTCTTTCGTTTTCGTTCCTTTCCTTTCTTGAGGGGGACGTGATCCCCAGAACATGTAGTACTTTTAACTTTAAAATAAAAGAGTATGCTTTATTCTACCCTTTATTTGTATTACTTATTACGTTTGTGGTGTTGTGGTATTCGCCCCACTGGAGGACTGTTTGTGGACTTGCTACCCCCGGCATACCTTGGTTTCAGGTACGGATAACAAGTTTGATGGGGATACTTAGAAAATTCCACAGTGAGGTTGCCATGGAAGTTTTCGGTATCGGGAGAAAGAATGCCATGGAGCAGCTGGGCTCTCGGGGCATGATGAGGAATTTGCGGTCAACAGAGAAAATTTGTCGTCACCTGAGAACATTTGTGTTCAACCAAAGACATTTGTGGTCAATAGAGGACATTTGTGGGCCTATTATCCTTGGCGTACCCTGGGGTTTTTTTTTGGTACGGATAATAAGTCGAGAGAGAACCAACATACTTACTCAGAGGTAATGAGGACATGGTAAATATGAGGGTTTCTTCGATGGAGCCTTTCCACTCAGAGGTAATGAGGATGTGGCAGGAGTGGGCTCCATGAAGGGTACATAGAACAACTCATAGGTAATAAGGACGTGGATGTTCTATGTGAGGGGCGGTTTATTTTTGATGGAAGGGAAACAACTCAGAGGTAGCATCGACGTGGTTGTTTCGGAGAATCTGTGGATATGTTACCCTTTTTTGTGCACCGAGAGTGTGGCGGGTATTGGATCATAAGGAGGGAGCTCTTTTAGGAGGAAAGTTCAGAGGTATGATCATACATGACTTACTACCTAAGAGAGGCGATATAGATTTATCTGCAGTAACCAGAGTGTGAGTTCAGCGGTACCTGCGGGTACATAACTTGACAATCTGGAGATTTGGGATCAGAATGTAAGTTCAGTAGTACATGCAGGTACGTAACTCGACAATCTAGAGATTTGTAGTCGGGATGTGAATTCAGCGGTACGATAGGGCACATAACTCATCACTTTGGCAGATTTGTAGTCGGGATGTGAGTTCAGCGGTACCAGGGGGTACATAACCCATCAATCAGGGATATTTGGGATTTGGAATGTGAGTTCAGCGGTACCAGAGGGTACGTAACTCGATAATTTAGGGACTTCGTAGTCGGAATGTGAGTTCAACGGTACCACAGGGTACATAACTCATCATCTTGGAAATTTATAGTCGAGATGTGAGTTCAGCGGTACCACAGGGTACATAACTCAACACCCTGGCAGATGTCGTTTCAGACGTAATACTTCTTTAGGAACTTGTCGTTGATGGGCAACATGAGCAAGTCTCCATTTTATTTTGCAAGGCGGTAAGCTCCATTGGAGAATACAGTATCGATGATGAACGGGCCTTCCCACTTTGGCTGGAACTTGTCGGCGGTTTTGTGAGTCATAACCATCGGCCTTCGGACTGCCAGAACGAGATCGCCTACTTGGAATGTTCTTATTTTAACCTTCTTGTTGAAGGCTCCGAAGATACGTGCCTGGTACAGCTTGATTCGCTGTTGAGCTAACAGGCACTTCTCATCTAGGGACTCCAACTCTTGCAGTCGGCGATGGTGATTATCATCTGTTGTCAACCGATAGGTGAGGGCGACGCGAAGCGAGAGGATTTTAGTTTCCAGTGGGAGAACTGCCTCACTCCCATATACCAGAGAGAATAGTGAGTTCCCAGTGGCCGTCCGTACTATAGTACGGTATGCCCACAAGCATTCGCCGAGCTTTTCATTCCAGTCGCGTTTGTTTGATGACACGAACTTCTCGAGAAGCTTGATGATTGTTTTGTTGAACGCTTCAGCTAGACCATTAGCCGTCAGGTTGTATGGTGTTGAAGCAATATTTTGGATTCGATGTTTGTCATAAAATCGATAGAAGGCATGGCTTGCAAACTGCGGACCATTGTTATGGATAATCTTTCGGGGCAATCCAAAGCGGTAGATGACGTGATGCTTGAGGAAGCTGATCACGTTCGAAGTCTTGACTTCTGCTAGCGGAATAGCCTCCGCCCATTTGGAAAAGTAATCTGTGATTGCGAGTATGAATCGATGTCCTCTGGACGAAGGTGGAGTGATCGGACCAATGATGTCTATTCCTCATGCTTCGAATGGCCAGGATGCCACCGTCGGATGTAGAAACTCGGATGACTGGTGAATGAAGTCTACGTGGACTTGACAGGCTTTGTATTTTCGTGCATAGTCTATTGTATCCGCAACCATCGTGGGCCAGTAATAGCCCATTCGGTAAAGACGATCTTGTAATTTCGGGCCAGGCTGATGGGCTCCACAGATGCCATCATGAGCTTCACGTACGGCTTCTTTGGCTTTTGTATTTGATAGACATCGAAGCAGTAATCCATCGTATGATCGTCGATATAGTATTTTCGTCTCTGTATCGTAGAAGAATATGAGGGAATGTCTTCTAATAGAAGTGGCTTTCTTCGGATTCTCTAGCAGGATGTCGTAGATTACGAAGTCAATAAATGGTTGTCTCCAATCTGGTGCTTCGTCGACTGTCAGCACGGAGTAACTCTCAACACATTGAACATTATTCCTGGGACAGACCAACTCACGGCCTATGATGTAAACCAGATGATGAGCATGATTCGGTACTGCCAGGGAAGCGGCCAGACCTACTAGGGCATCGGCTTCAATGTTCTGGAGCCTGGAAACGTGCTCTATGAAGAACTCTCCCAAGGACGAGATGATGTCAATCGCTATTTGGTGATAGGGGATCATGTCTTCATGACGCACTTCGTATGAGCCCCGGATCTGGTTGACGATTTGTAACACCCAGTTTCTGAAATGAGGGTAATTTTGAAATTTTGTATTTTAATTTATTTAATTATGGTATTTAAAATTTTAATATAATTTTTAGTAATTTTTTAATCATTTTTAAAAACTATTTAAATTATGACTTATGATTTTGGTGTTTGACTAGTGTAACCTTAGAGCCTAGTCATGTGATTAGGATGTTTGACTAGTACATTTTAGCTTAGAGGATATTTTGGTCATTTTAGGATTTATTTGAATTTATTATGATTTATGAGAATTTGTGTGAATTTAATATAATTAAGTATTGCTATGTGTTATGTTAGTCATGACTAGTTGAGACTTGTAGACTAACCTAGATGGGTCATAACTAACTTAGTGAGCCACTTTGAGAATTAGATGGTTTGGTTAAGGGGTTAAGTCAAGTCTAGTTATGGTTAAGTGATTTGCAAAGGACTAAGAAAGAGCCTTTTGTTCTAGACCACACAATACCCTTGATTCATTCCTAGCCATATGATGAAACCTAAAAACCCTAACCCTAACTTTTATGACCAGCCAAGACCCCCCCCCCACTTGCCTATATAATGTCTCTATGGGGATTTGTGCCTCTTTCTTTATTAGTTCTTCATTTTCTTAAGGAAATATGTAAGCCTTCATTAATTCCTTCCTAGTTTAATCAATAGGACTCCTTTTTGAGTGGGATTTCTTCCATTATGATCTAATCAATGTTCTCTTGCTGTTGGTGGAGTCCAATCACAGATTTGAATCGATTTGATTGATTTGGTGGCTTGTAGAGATTTCCTCTTTGAAGAGCTTTTTGTGTTGAAGAACACCCATAGGTACATTCTATTCCACCCATTAAAACTAGGTTTAAATTGCATGGATGCCTAGCCCTAAGTATCCTGACCTTGTAGGAATAGAATTTGTAGGAATTTGTGTCCTGTACGTGTCCGTATCGGACACGTATCAGAGACAGCCATAAGTGTTTGACGAAATTGTAGGAACCCTAGAGGGGGGGTGAATAGGGTCAAGCTAACTAATCAAGCACTTAGCACAAGCTAATTGGCAATTTAAAAAATATAAGTGCAAGAGAAGAAGCAATAACAATACCGACACCCGATGTATCCTGGTATCCTCCCTAGAGGCAATCCAGTCCCGGAACTCTCTTCGGATTTAATCCACTATTTGAGCAAATAGTTACACACGAGTTTGGATCCAAAGAACTCGCCAACTTCTTACACGAGAGCTTTAATCCGAAGGCCTCTCCGACTTCAACCGAGAGTTTGGATACGAAGACTCCCTAACTTCAACCGAGAGTTTGGATACGAAGACTCTCCAACTTCAACCGAGAGTTTGGATACGAAGACTCTCCAACTTCAACCTTTCACAATAGGTTTTGATCTCCTTATACAATAAGATGAAGATCTCACTTTTCAACTCAATAACTCTAACATAATTTGTGGATGGCAAATGAAAGCTTTGTAGAGTTGTTTGTCGATAGGCTTTGGTGGTTTAGAAATTTTTAGGCTCAAAGCATCAACCTTGAATGAAGGGGTTCAAGATTATTTATAACCAAAGCATTGAAAAGAGCCAAAGGCAACTTTTCAGTCAGCGACCGACATACCGTCGGTATGAGTCGGCATACCGTCGGTATACCGGTCTGGGATTGCAACGGCTCGAAATATAGCCGTTAGGATCATTTAATGCTGGAAATCCGACCGTTGGATTTTCAACGTTACGGAATCGGTATACCGTCGGTATGATCCGGTATACCGTCGGTATGCCGATTTTGTGGACAGAAACTTTCTGTGAACAAAATCGGTATACCGCCGGTATGCACCGGTATACCGTCGGTATGTCGGTTTTTATCAAAAATGATCCTGGGCTGGTTTCTACCCTAGCTTTCGATTTTGCCATCCATTTTTTGTATTTACAATTATTCCTAAGATTCATTACAGACTCCAGATATACTGTAGCAGGTGCAGGCTTCTCCAGATATACTGTAGCGGAACCACCAAGTGCATGGCTCCGGAGATGTCGTCGGATGGTTCAGAGAAATCTTATGGGATCCATCGTCTTTGGCCCACCATGATTTCTTCATTGCATATGTCCACATTGATCTTGGTTATTGCTTTTCTGCATGTACATGTTAGACGAACAAAGCAATATACATAGTAGCAAGTATGATAAGTTTAATACACATTAGGACAATGCTGAGTTTAAGTATAAGTGCTAAGGTGATAGCATAAATGTTAGTGATATCATAATGATTAAACTTAATTGAATGACCACAATCAAAAACATAGTTTTGATTTTGGCAACCCGATTAAATTTAAGATAGATAAGCTCATATCACTAATATGTAAACCAATAGGCACATATCACCAAAGGTATAAGTATAAGTAGAAATGCTATAGCGATAATATGAAGATTAGTGATAATGAAATGCTAAACTTAACATATTAACCATATTCAAAAACATGATACAATCATTGGGCTAACAGAAATGTCTCAATGGACATTTCGTTCAATTTTTACAAAACTTTTTGAATAGGAAAATGTATTTTTGTGTCGCTTACTCATTTCCATTGCTCTGAACTTGTATCGAGTTTGTGTCGTGTCATTTGGACACTCGTACATACGATCTTGGACACGCGCACGCGGCCTGGGTGTATGCCCTGCTGCTCGACACCAAGTTCTACCTACACAGGACACGTGGACACGAGATTTTTGAGGTGAATGTTAGGGCAATGTCTGACATTAACCTCCCAAAGTTTGGGATGAAATGGTTCAGTATTCGAGGAGTTCTTCCTCTCGTACTGGTCGCACACACACACACACACACGCACAGGAATGGCCACTGATACGCACGTATAACTCTTGACACGACTCACTTGGACACGATGCAGACACGTGTACGTGTAGCCCTACTCTGGGCAAACCCAGGGACACGTGCACGAGGTGTCTCGTGTCATGTGTCGTGTCCTAGATCGACTCGCACACGTGCACGAGGCAGTCTGTGCACATTTTAGTGTCTGTGTGTAAATTGAGTATTTGGACACGTCGTGTCCACTCTTGTGGACACGAGATGACTTGTATGACACGTATGCGTATGCATAAATCTTTACCAACCATTAATTTGGTTTATCTTGTTGATTCTTTGAACTGGGATTTGGGTTCTTGTGTATCAGACATTTCCTGTTTGATTTAAATTGAACTGTCAGTTATCATATGAATATGAACCTAATTCCTGAGTTAGGTTTTTAATCACAAAACATGATTTTGATTTCATATTCTGGTTCTTTTGCATGTACACTAAAGTGTAGGATTGAGTTTTCGGTTGGGTTCATTCGAATGTTGAGTTTAAATGTTAGTCAAGGTTCCTGATTACTGATACTCTAAGAAGCTGAACTGAGAATTATCCCTAATGTTAAACTGAACTGAGATTTTGAAATGCAATATTAAGAATGGGTTTGAGTTAAAACTGGGTTTGGATTATTCAGATAACCTGAGATTTAGGTTTACTAGAAACCTGAGTTTCAAGGTCAGTTTCATGTATTGAAATTTATTTCAGTTTTGAATTTATGATTGTGTAAGATATAAGTTAGTTTAGTTTGTATTTTTAACCTGAAAACTGAACTAATTAACTGAGTGATTCAATGGGTGTTAAATGATATGAAAACCTGAAATTGGGTTATAGATGTTTCCAGTTTTCAAATGAAAACTGAGATGAATAAAACTGAGTTTAGAGTTCAATTCAAAACAGGGAATTTTTTCCTATTTCATGAAAACTGGGATTTCATATAGACCTAAAACTGAGATTTCAATACACTGTAAACCTGGGATTTTTCACTAATTTTCCAGGTTCCACACACACATACACACACAGTCTACTCCTTTACACATCACTGATTTCAGTTCCTATTGACACATAATGTTACACATGTTAACACACTATTTTCTACCTACATTGCCATATTCTTGAGAATCCTATTGCACTAACTGTTATGTATCCTGAGAACATGTTAGTATCACACACACACCCTAGCTAATATGCACACACACACACTAAAAACTGGGAACCTATGTGATAATCTAGATACACATCCACATGAAAACCTAGTGCACTGTTATCCTATTGACACACACACACACATTACACCCCCACTCACATAATATTGTATCACACATACACACATGCCATTTTCCCCCTATCACTCTATGCATATATATATGTATATATATAATTCTATATGCTTAAATGATAATAATGTGATATACACATATATTGCCTATACTAAATTAGTTGATTTGTATAATGTGTGAAATGTGTGATATAGACTATAGGTTTGGCATATAGCCTATGGTTCCTAATGTGGGAATATGCCTATTGATTGAATGTGTATACATGCTATGTATATATGAGTGTATATACATATATGTTATATATGAAATGTGCGTTATGGCTTGTGTGGCCTTGTAATGGTGTGTGCTTGCTAGAATAGGCTGGCTAGGCTTAGTGGGACTTGTATGATATTTAGCTAGTTGACCTAGAGTTGACTGGTTAAGCCAGGTTTGACCAACCTAGACTAGTTGACCAAGTTTAATCTCGTTTGACCTAGTTTGACTTATTTAGACTAGAACTGACCTAGTTTGACTGTTAGGGTTGACTAGAGTTGACCAAAGGTTGACTTTAGCCTAGATTGACCCCAAACTTCATGTAGATGCATTGTAGCAGTCTATTTATTTATTTTAGACTTGTTGTGACTTGTAATGTTCTATAGGAGACAGACACCACTCCTCGAACAGTATATTCTCTTCGGACGTTCAGGATACCAGGCGAGTACATTCTCTGATCATTTTATATCCTGTTTAGAATTATTTTCCTGCTTTAAATTACTTTACTTGATACTGTCACGTTGGTCACACGGATTGGTACTATATGGATCTTTTCATGAGATGTTATCCCCCTCGGGAGCATCGGATACTGCATGTCTTGCTGCAAGTTCCGTCCTTCTCAATTCCATTCCCGGAATTGTCTTTTATAACTACCTTGAAATCCGATTCCATCTGTTCCTTGCTGATTGATTAATTTTGTCATGTTGTTTTTTTTGTTATGTTTGTTTTTCTTCTGAGAAAATCATATGGGCTAGGTCACCTAAATCATGGGATCTAGAATCTTCGATAGTCGTGATAGTTGGCATAGTGAGGACACGTAGTCAGACTTTGGATGTATTTCTCGAGAATGAGAATTTAAGGTTTTTGTCGTCGCATGCGGCAATACGAAAATTTTAAATACCATGAACCTAGAGGTACGTACCTTAGTCCAGGACTCTGTGATTATCGTAGCCCTGCTCACTAGCACGACGAAGATTCTGAGTATCATGATTTTGGACAGACGCATATGATTATCTGACGGTATGTTTGAGACTTTGATTGTGGGGTGTTTGACCTAGAAGGACTACTACCATTTTAATTTCGAGGACGAAATTTTTATAAGGTGGGTAGGATTGTAACACCCAGTTTTCCAAATGAGGGTAATTTTAAAATTTTGAAATTATAATTATTATTTATTGATATTTATTTCATATTATGATTTTTGGTGATTTTTAATTAATTTTTAAACTATTTAAAATTATGACTTATGATTTTGGTGTCTAGCTAGTGTAGCCATAGAGACAGCTTGACCTAGAGCCTAGCCATGAGATTAGGGTATTTCATTTATCATTTTAGCCTAGAGGGTATTTTTGTCACTTTTGAATTATTAGAATTTAATATATTTTATTAGGAATTTAAATGATTTATTGTGAATGGTTTGATTTAAATATTATTTTAACTAATTTTCATGTGGTCTAGATTAGCCTAACGTAGATTGACCTAACCTAGATTAGTCCTAGTTAGTCATGGTTAGACTAAGTTAGATTGATATTGGTCATGGTTAGTCATGGCTAGTCATGATTTGTGATTTGGTTAGTTATTAGTCATATTGATTAGTTAAGACTAGTGATAGGCTACCTAGGTTTCATCTAGCCATTGAATTGTCTAGAATGATGGAGAACCCTTAGATCAACCCTAGCCCTAGATTTTAGGGCAGCCATCTTGGGATTTTCCCCTATTTAATCCCACCCAAATCTTTGCCTCCTTGTTCATTCTCTCTCTCCTCAAGAACAAGGTGAGCTCAACTTCATTTTTCCATAACTTTTCTATTCCTCATCCTTTTTCAACCAAACTTTTTGTATTATGACCTAACCACCACCCTCTTGCTGTCCATGGAGGTAGAGTGTAGATTTGGGAAATCTACAGTGCTCGAGCTACAGTAAAAAGAAGACTGCACTTGACAGTTTTTGAGCTCGAGACACCCATTGGTAATTCCTTCATCCTCCATTTAAACTATTGGTTTATCATCATGGATGCATAGCCCTAGGTCCCCTCTAGCCTCGGGTAGGAGCTGACCCCAACTTGTGTCGGATACGTGTCCGTATCAGACACGTATCAATAGGATTACCTAGGTGTTCGACCTAATGCCCAAAAGGTTTTTCCTTACTATTTTCTGATTGTGTTTGAATAGGAATACTCATTTTAGTGTCGCTTATTGGTTTCTTCGTGTCTGAGTTGGTTTTGTGTCGTTTTGGAGTCGCACTGGACTCGTGGACACGGCCGCGCGTACTGGACAGTTTTGTCCTGCTACTCGCGTGTCCGTGCGACTGATCTAGGGGTCGTAGACACGTGAGATTTGACACAGGCCTTGGGGCAGTATCTGACATGACACCCCCAAGACCACGTGTCCTTTGGATCCGTGTCGGGTGAGGAAATTGACCCGCACTGGACACGGGTGCACAGTCACTGAACCAGTCCAGTACATTGAGTTTGTGTGCGTGTTGGACACTTCCGTGTCCTGTTTTCGGACACGATATTAATTGTATGACACGAGTACATATGGGTTGTTAATTACCAACCACATTTCTATTTATTAATTGTTATATGAGTGATAGAATGGGGATTTCCCTATTAGACTGATACAATGATGTATCAGTAAGTATTTCATTGTTCTTCAGTTTCAGCTTCTTTTAATGAATTAATACATTGGATTTAGTTGTAGTTTAATTGTTGTACAATTAGTTGACATGATAGGGTTGTGCTTGGCATGGATATGGGTGTTCAAAATTACGTTAGGTTGGGGTTACACTATTCTCTGTCAAGTCTGAGTTGAGTTAGTTACAATTGTTTGTATGAATACATATAGGTATTACACTCACCCTATCTAAACTACCATGTTAATCTCAGCATGTTCACACATTATTATACTACTACCAGAAAACCTGACACCCTTTATATGTCACACACTACTCTATGTAAACTGGAATGACTGAGAACACAAGCCACTGTCTTCATTCACTGTTATGAAACCTGAATTTTTACCCTTGAATGCACTGTCATGTGAACCATATCATTAGTTCATGTTAGATCGATTTTGTTTACATTTGATTAGGCTTTATGTCATAGAAGGAGAATATTAACAGTGCATTGGGTTTGATAATGTATTTAACTGTCTTGGGTTTGAAATTCTTTGAACTGTCATTTTGATTCATATTTTTGTTACTGTAAATCCTAAGCTGGATTGATTTCCTATCCTAAATACCTGACTTGACATCCCAGTTTCGAACTGAAATTGGGATGATCAAGTGAACTATTCTTCCTTCTTCTTTTTTTACTGTCAAATGGTTCAGAAATTCCTAAATGAGTTTGGTTAAATTTGATATGACTTGAGTTCAATTTCAGTGTTCCTATCATTCCTGTGTACTTTCGATTTCAGGTTTATAAATATGCATGATGTGTTTCATTGATATGTTAGATTGTAAGGGAATCCTTGTGAAAGGTTGTGAATGGAATTCGGATGGGAGAAATTGCTTTAACTGAGGATTTAATGATAGTTCAATGTGAAAAAAAAACTGGGATTGATTCCTTCCTTTCAACCATGAACTAATTTTTCTTCCTATAAGTATTAAACCTGAGAATTAGGATTGATTTGATATGTTGGTACAGGAATCTGGATGTTAAATATGGACTGTTTTAAATGATTTAATGTGTGAGATTGTGTGTTCTCATGAACTGAATTGATTTCCTTTCCTTATAGAATTGACTGATAACTGATTGTGATTTATGTTACTGCAAACTGAGATTGACACATATGGAATGGGCTTTGGATGTGTTGACAGGATTTGGTTATATGGTTTTAAATTGTTTTTTTCCTATTGTGTTAAACTGTGGTTTCTTCACCATTAAGCTGAAATGAGTTCATTTGTCTTAGATTCCTGAACTCTTGAATTCCTGTCAGTATAGTTCTTCACTGATTAAGAGTTTTTCCCTATTGCTAGTTCATGATTAGTTCATGTTTCAATGAGGAATTAGGCCTTGAGTGTTTTCGAATACTAAAACTGCAACTAAGTTATTTCCAGATTTTCCAAAACCCGTGAATGAATGTTAGAAATGGGTTTCCTGTCGTTTCCTTCTTTTATTAAAACTGAAATTTAGGGATCATTTAATGTGAATTCCCTTACTTGTATTAGTGTTACATTTTGAACTCAAATGTGGGAATTGGGATTACTACTCATTGTTTTGTTCATGTTCCTAATTTCACTCCACACAGGTTCCTTACATATCACTGTCTGTAAATTCCTGAGATCACACCCTCTTCACACACATTGCTATATATGTACTCACACACACATATTCATTGACACTCTATACACTCTCTCACACACTCAATTCTTCCTGTCACACTCTAGTACACACAGCCCTCACATGTTGCACCCTCTTATCACATCTACACACACCTTGACACTACCTCCTGATTGCCTGTACACACATATATGCTCACACACACACATTCATCCTTACATATATCATACACACATGTATACCCTCAACCCCTCACATGTTGACTAAAACCCCTTTTTGCATGAATACAATGTAAACCTCTATATGTTGTATGCCTATATATATAATATATGATATATATATATATATATGTAATGTGTGTGTATGAATAAATATGTGAATATACATATGTATGTGGGCATATAGCCATGGATGAATTCCCTATATATATATATATATATATATATATATATATATATATATATAGGTATGCCTTATATATAATGAGTATATATGTATTATATATGTATGAAGGATAAATTGTGTGGCTTGTGGTTGGTGTGTGATGCTAGCCTAGCCTTGGTTAGGCCTAGTGAGACTTATTAGACTTGTTTGGGTCAGTCTTGACCTAGTTGACTAGTCTAGTTGACTAGAGTTGACCGAGAGTTGACTTTAGTCTAGTTTGACCTAAACAGCATGCAGATGCATTGTAGATTATATTTATCACCCTCTGTATACATCTTGACTTGTGTTGCTCTAACTAGGAGTCAGTTACCTCATCTCGGACAGTACATTTACTTCAGACATTCAGATACGAGACGAGTACATTCTCTGATCATTTCATATCCTGCTTAGAGTTATTTTCTGCATTAAATTACTTTTCTTGATACTGACACGTTGGTCACACGGATTAGTACTATGTGGATCCCTTCTTGAGATGTTATCCCTTCAGGGAGCATCGGGTACTCTATGTTCTATGCGTTTCACTTACATAGCGTATCATATGCTTCTTTGGTTCTTTGATCACTTGTGACATATACTCATATGATCATAGAGTCTACTCTGAATCCTTATCCCATTCATTGGGTTTCCCAGAAACCCCATTTATGGGACTACTATGTACCATCCTTTGGGGGCATATCACCTTTCGGAGGCTTATCACCCTTTGTGGGCATATCACCTTTCGGAGGCATATCACCTTTCAGAGGCTTATCACCCTTTGGGGGCTTACCACCCTTCGGGGGCTGTACATAGAATCATAACATAACTTGGTTGGATCCTTGTGTATTAATTGGGGGTACGGGGGAGTATAAATAGCCATGTGAACAATTCCAAAGTAGAATAGCCATGTACGCCTCTTTAGTATAGCCATGTACAAATCAAGCCGTTCACATGTCGACTTTGTACTCTAAATCACTAGTCACTGGTAGCTCTCTAGTTATAGTAGATATTTCTATTACAGTTCTCTCTCTGTTTACATACTGCATTTCCTTCAGTATCTATATCTTACTTTACTGCATGATTATATTTTCTAACCTGCTATGAATTGTTGAGATGTACTGTGTTCGCTCCCGTCCTGACTGGACCTGTTGAAAATTTTACAGAGGATGATGAGGAACCATGCACCCTTACTTGGAGCATGCCTAGATGACACTCGTAACCTGGACCCCTGGGGAGGTTCAGGCAGCTGCTCAGGATGATACCTTGTATAGTGTAGATAGCTTAGACTATTTCTTTTCATGTTTAGCTGTTGTCTTTATTTCAGAGTTGTATATTGTAGAGATGATAAGACTTGTATTTCTTTTTTGTTGTACCTCAGTTGAGGATTCTTTTATCTATTTTATCATGCCATATTCTATCTATAGATTGTGATTGAGATTGTACCTCTGTGTTGGCCTCCTTATGGAGAGTATTCATATTATGTTAGTTATAGTTCATGACCTAGAACAGCGTTCTATCGCCGATACTGCGGCGTAGGCTGGGCGTTGTTACGCTCTCGTACCCTCACATTAAGGCGCATGTCGCAGAAGGCTTCGGATGAGGAAGTTATGGCCAGAACCATTTCTGGTCATTTCTAGGTTCATCTGCAGCATAATCAGCATGTCGTATTAAGGCGCATGTCGCAGAAGGCGCATGTTGCAATGAAGCGCATGTCGCGGTAGCCGCATATCATATCGCAGAAGGCGCATGTCGCAGAAGGCGCATGTTGCAATGAAGCGCATGTCGCGGTAGCCGCATATCATGTCGCAGAAGGCGCATGTCGCAGTAGGCGCATGTTGCAATGAAGCGCATGTCGCGGTAGCCGTATATCATGTCGCAGAAGGCGCATGTCGGTAGTAGGCGCATGTTGCAATGAGGCGCATGTCGCGGTAGGCGCATATCATGTCGCAGTTGAGCCACATGAGACGCATGTCACGGTAGGCGCATATCATGTCGCAGTTGAGCCACATGAGGCACATGTCGCGGTAGGCGCATATCATGTCGCTGTTGAGCCACATGAGGTGCATGTCGCGATAGGCGCATATCATGTCGCGCATGAGCCGTATTAAGGCACATGTCGCAGTAGGCGCATATGGTGTCGCAGTTGCATGCATGTCGCAGAATAGGTCGCATAATGCATATTTTGACTATTACTAACTGTTATATGTCCTAATTGGCTGAATTATTGATCGAATTTCTCCCAACTCCCAACGTGGAAGTTGTAGATCTTTTCCTTAGCAGCAAGAATATGTCTCTAGTTATTTTATGCAAGTTTCTCTCATTCATAATATTGTAAGAATAGAACACGATAGTGGCCCGCTGTGGCGCACTCTTGACAAGTAAACTGACATGATATATCTCGGTATGCTGTTACGACAGCTAGCCTGACATGACAAGTATAAAAGACTTGGACACCGTGGGCGATTGTGTTTGTACAAATAAACTGGTACTGTCTTGCATCATGTTTAGGATGGGGACCCCTGAGTACCACGGTCAGGGGTACCTACTGAAATTGACTAAGGCTAATTAACTAGAATGATTCAGTAGTTATGAAGAGATTCCCAGCTACAGACAATTCCGTTATCTGGACGCATTCAGTGGACTTGTAGCCTACCGACGAGTAGGGCACATTTTCAGCACACAGCCATGTGTTGCATTCTTCCTAAATAGACATTCGACCCGGATAACCTGGATGGTCTGCAGGGCTTGTGGCTGTCGGGATAATCTTATTGCATCTTGCTAGTAACTAGGCTTGTGATAACCCTAGTTAGTTAAAAGTATCAAGCCGTACTCTTGATTGGCCGTGATTGATTGGATGAAGTTTATTCCAGCTTAGTCTTATCCTGATCCTGTACAAGATTGTATCAGGACATGATTTCTTGTATCGATAAATGATGGGATACCAAGTTCTGTTCAGATGAAGGGTTACAACCCCGGTCCTTGTTTGGTTTAAGGGTTGTAACTTGGCTATCTGAATAGTTCCATGGTTATCTTATCATATATCGTCCTGCTTATTGTGCCCGCCTTAACAATAAAGATCAGGGGTCCAGTTCTGTTCAGGCGAAGGGTTACAACCCCGGTCCTTGTTTGGTTTAAGGGTTGTAACCTGGCTCCCGGAGCAGTTCTGTGTCCTCTCTTCGTTTATTGTCTTATTGTAACCCCCTGTCATGCTCGTTATGTTTAACCTTTACTTTAATACCATGATTATTTATACTGGCCTTAACAATAAAGATCAGGGGTCCAGTTCTGTTCAGGCGAAGGGTTACAACCCCGGTCCTTGTTTGGTTTAAGGGTTGTAACCTGGCTTCCGGAGCAGTTCTGTGTTCTCTCTTCGTTTATTGTCTTGTTACCTTATCAATAGTAATTGAGGCGGGTTTCTATTCAGGCGAAGGATTGCAACCCCGGTCCTTGTTTGGTTTAAGGGTTGTAGTCTGGCTACTTGAATGGTTTCTCCGTGTTCAATATATTATTGTTATCTCAGCTATTATTACTATCTTTTAATTACCTTTACTATTTATTTGTGATATGCTGGTTTTAGTTCCTAAGTGAAGCCTCCTTTGTGGCACTTGCTCTTTCTGGGGTCTGACCCAGCTGGTTTTGTGTGGCCAGATATCGGAGCAGCACCAGAGGATCTACCTACTATCCTGCCAGATGGTGACCACCAGGCGTAACCCTGACAACGAGTGGGTTTCTTTTGTCCTCCCACTTTATTATAAAATTATTCTTTTGAGGCGTTTAGCCGACGAGCACGTGTTAGCTCGATTGCCCTTTATTTACTGTCTGCCTATGGGCTGTAACATGATTGACAGATCCTAGGGTTGATCATGTATGACTGAACTCTTGCTAGTCCTGACATTTTGTACGATTAGCTTCATGATCATCCAATATGTAATGTATGGGACGCCTTGCTATTATATATTTGGTGCTCTGACATCTTGTAACTACTATTACTTGCTTGTGATTGAGACAATAGGCTTGTTCATGACCATAGAAGACTGATGGATTGTAGTTAAACCCTCATATATCTAGACAGCCGTGACCGTATAGTGACGTGGATTCTATTTCATTATACGTAGCTGGCTATGTCTGCCCCCGCTCTCCAGTATTCTGGTTCTGGGGCGTGACATGGTTTTAGTGGTGGCCCATGCAGGTCTTGTAATTCAAGATATGTGAGGGTTTACCGAATAGATGTCTCAATCAGTACTCGTCCTTGATCTCTACTCGTATCCTCTTGATCCCTGAAAATCTTGACCTGATCACATGCTTGTATCGTTGATCTGTCCTGGTCCTTCCTTATTGTTCCCTATGTTGTCTTCTTCAGCGACATTGTTCCTGGACCTGCCGATCAGCAAGACGGAGCACCTCCCGCGGACCAGCAGCAACCTGGAGATCAAGCCCAGCATTCAGGAGTATCCTCGAGAGTCGTTCCCAACCGAAGGAGAACCACCAGTTCAGCCCGTCCAGCCAGCAGAGCATGATGATGGCACTTTGGTGGGTCTCATCAGGACGCTATTAGCTTTCCAGGATCGGCGAGGAGATGCCTTGCACCAGGTGGTGGCAGACGCTTTGACCAGAGGAGGTCATCAGGGTAATAGCGCGGCCAACAGCTTCAAGCGCTTGAACCCTCCCTTCTTCGATGGCAGTGAAGATGCGATCGCTGCAGATGCTTGGCTTCAGGACACAGAGGTGATTCTAGAAGCATCCAGGACTCTAGAGAATGAGAAGGTGGCCGTAGTGCGCCTGCAGTTACTAGATCTTGCCCGCAGCTGGTGGGCAGCGCAGGTCGATGGATTAGTGGCCCCTATTTCATGGGCAGTATTCAGGGAGAGATTCCAGACCAAGTATTTTAATACTGTAGCTCGGTATGATCTACAGACGAGGTTCACCAATCTGAAGCAGATGGACAGGACGGTCGATGGATATGCGGCCGAGTTCTCCAGGCTTAGTCGGTTTGCTCCCACCTTGGTGGCGACCGAGTTCGATAGAGCCCAGCAGTTCCAGCAGGGGCTCCACCTAGAGATTTTATTGGCGGTGGAGCAGTTTGAACATCAGACTTTTGATGCAGTGTTAAGAGCAGCCCGGAGGCATGAGTATACATCCCAGAGGATCGTGGATAGGACCGGAGGTCGGAAGCGATCTCACGGCCAGATGAATCAGTCTTCAGCACCAGCCCCGACAGCCAGGGCTTTGACCATTGGAGCTCCGAGGCGGGCGGCCTCAGTGACGTCGGTTCAGCATTCCACTCCGACGCACCCTCAGCAGCAGAAGCAGAAGCAGTCTTCCGTAGTGGGATGTTCACACTGCGGAAAGCCAGGGCATGTGGTGTCAGAGTGTCGTAGAGCACAGGGTTTGTGCTTGGTTTGTGGTGCCCCGGACCACAGGGTTGGGAACTGCCCGAACAGGGGGAGTTCATCCGCTTTCTCTAGTCCTTCAGTTAAAGGACCAGCACCAGTCCAGCAGCAGCAGCTGCAGTACCCGTTCCCTAGGCCATTACCGACGCAGGCCCAGGCATTCCAGCAGCAGAGACCGCAGCAGTATGCCTAAGCCCAAGCCCTGATCCAGAGCAGGCAGAGGAATTTTCAGCAGAGGGGACCCGCACCCAGAGGACATGGTCAAGTGCTGGCTTTGACCATGGGAGAAGAAGGAATAGCACCAGGTGAGGTGGTAGCAGGTACTATTCTCGTCAACACCTTTCCAGCTTCAGTATTATTTGATTCTGGTGCCTCGTATTCATTTATGTATGCACGATTCGCGACACGGGTAGGATTGGAGCCCGAGCCATTATCGGTAAGGCTTAATATACTTACTGGTAACGGACTTGTGGGAGTAGATAGAGTATTTTCCTCGTATCGGATCGTAGTTAGCGGTAGAGAATTCTCTGCTAGATTGATAGAGTTTCCGATGGCCGATTATGATGTGGTCTTAGGGATGGATTGGTTGAGGGACCAGTATGCTAGGATAGACTGCCACATTGGCAGGGTTATTTTTAGCATTCCAGGCGAGCCAGAGTTTTCTTTCTCTCGAGGCAAAGTTGAACCTTCTCCTCCATTATTGTGGATGGCAGTAGCAGCAGTGCAGTTACCTCGGATAGTCAAAGAGTTTCCAGATGTTTCCCAGAAGAGCTTCCAGGGATGCCGCCAGAGCGGGAGATCGAGTTCACCATCGACTTGATTCCCAGAACAGCCCCAGTATCAGAGAGAGTCTACAGGATGGCGCCGTCAGAGCTAGAGATATTGTACAAGATGATTGAAGAACTCAGAACTAAGGGATTCATTCGTGCTAGTGGATCGCCTTGGGGAGCCCCGATGCTTCTTATGAAAAAGAAGGATAGTACGTCCAGATTGTGTATTGATTATCGTACCTTGTACTCAGTGACAATCAAGAACAGATACCTCTCCCGAGGATAGATAACTTGTTTGATCAACTCAGAGGGGCATCAGTATTTTCGAAGATTGACTTGCGGTCAGGCTATCATCAAATTAGAGTCAGAGAGCAGGACATCCCGAAGACAGCTTTTAGATCAAGATATGGGCATTGGGAGTTCCTTGTGATGCCATTTGGAGCAACCAATGCGTCGGCTATATTCATGGACCTCATGAATCGTATCTTTATGCCCTATTTGGATCAGTTCGTAATTGTGTTCCTAGATGACATCCTGGTCTACAGTAAGAGTGAAGCGGAGCATGAGCAGCACCTTAGAGTTGTTCTTCATATTCTCAGAGAGCACCAGTTGTATGCCAAGTTCAGTAAATACGAGTTCTGGCTCGATCGCATTTCATACTTGGGTCATATCATCACCCGAGGAGGAGTAGAAGTGGATCCCCAGAAGATCGTGGCCATTGAAACATGGCCAGTACCTAGCACAGTGGCAGAAGTCCGTAGTTTTCTTGGCTTGGCCGGCTACTACCGGCGATTTGTTTCAGACTTTGCTCGAATTTCTGTGCCATTGACCCAGTTGACCCGTAAGGATGTGCAGTTTGTTTGGACAGCAGAATGCCAGGATTCTTTTGAGAGGTTGAAGCGAGGCTTGATGACAGCTCCTATTCTCATGCTTCCATATGGAACTGGAGGATTCTCAGTGTATTGTGATGCTTCGGGCAGAGGTTTAGGATGTGTTCTGATGCAGCATGGGAAGGTAATAGCTTATGCGTCACGACAACTTCGTGATCATGAGAGGAATTACCCAACCCATGACTTGGAGCTGGCAGCAGTAGTGTTTGCACTTAAGTTGTGGAGGCACTACCTATACGTAGATAGGGTGGAAATTTTCACCGACCACAAGAGCCTGAAGTATGTTTTCACCCAGAAGGATCTCAACATGCGTCAGAGGAGATGGCTGGAGCTGCTTGTGGATTATGATGTCAACCTGCAGTATCACCCAGGGAAGGCCAACGTTGTTGCAGATGCATTGAGCAGGAGGGCAGGAGTTTATTTCCTGACAGCACAACCAGAACTGTTAGCCGATCTTCAGAAGATGGGTATAGAAGTTGTCCTTCCTTCCAGTGTGGCATTGATGGCCAGCATGCAAGTTCAGTCCACTATAGTCGAGAGGATCCGGATGGCGCAGTCAGCAGATTCCAAGCTTCAGCGACTTAGAGAAGAGTGTGAGGCAGGACGAAGACCAGAGTTATGTATCCATGAAGACGGTACACTTCGACATAGTAAGCGTCTTTGTGTACCCAGTGGAGATATCAGACAGGAGATCATGGCAGAGTCCCACAGTTCGCAGTATTCTATTCATCCTGGTGGCACGAAGATGTACCGTGATATCCGCCAGCACTTTTGGTGGAATGGCATGAAGAGGAAGATAGCCCGGTTTGTCTCTCGTTATTTAGTCTGCCAACAAGTTAAGGCTGAACATCAGAGACTAGCTGGACTACTTCAACCATTGCCGATTCTCGAGTGGAAATGGGAGCATATAACCATGGACTTTGTGACTGGATTGCCTAGATCCCCGGCGGGCAGAGATGCTATTTGGGTTGTCATAGACAGGCTCACGAAGGTGGCTCACTTTCTCCTGTTCAGAGTTGGTCAGTCGACGGCTCAGCTAGCGGAGATGTATCTCCGGCAGATTGTCAGGTAGCACGGTGTACCAGTCAGTATCACTTCAGACAGAGATTCAAGATTTACGTCGCACTTTTGGCGTAGCTTGTAAGAAAGTTTGGGAACTCACCTCCAGTTCAGTTCAGCTTATCACCCGCAGACAGATGGCTAGTCGGAGCGTACGATCCAGACTCTTGAAGATATGTTGCGGTCATGTACACTCGACTTTGGTGGTTCGTGGAAAGATCATGTGCACCTGGTGGAGTTCTCATACAACAACAGTTTCCAGGCCAGTATCCAGATGGCACCGTTCGAGGCACTGTATGGTAGGAAGTGTCGATCCCCGCTAGCCTGGAATGATGTTGGAGAGAGGCAGATGCTTGGTCCGGAAATGATTGCTCAGACCGTTGAAGTGGTCAGAAAAGTCAGAGATCATCTTCGAGTTGCCCAAGATCGCCAGCGTCATTGGGCCGATTCTCATCGGCGCCCTCTTGAGATTTCTGTCGGCGACCATGTATTCCTGAGGATTTTGCCTAACCGCGGCGTCATTCATTTCGGCGTACGAGTAAAGCTTAGTCCTAGGTATATAGGGCCGTTCGACATTCTGGAGCGAGTAGGAGATGTATCCTATCGTCTCGCTCTTCCACCGTCGCTACGTGAGGTGCATGACGTATTCTATGTATCCCAACTGCGACGGTATATTCTCGACCCGAGCCACATCCTGGATCATTCGGAATTGGTTGTTGGTACCAACCTTTCGTATGAGGAGAGGTCCGTGTCTATATTGGACCGAAGAGAGAAGACACTCAAGAACAAGACTATCAAGTTAGTCCGAGTTGCTTGGGGTCATCACTCTTTGGGTGAGTCGACGTGGGAGCGTGAGGATGATATCCGATCGTGATATCCCGACCTGTTTGACTCGTAAGGTATAATGTCTTCCTTATGCCTTATGCTTTTAATTCCTTGCTTGAATAAATGACTGCATGATAGACTGCTTGTTATAGCTTACGATTAGTATAGCTTGTCCTTGCAATTCTAGCCTCTTGATTAAATTTCGAGGACGGAATTCTTTTAAGGTGGGTAGAGTTGTAATGCCTATAGTTCGTATTGCGTATCTTGGTATACGTATACGTATTCCTGACTCGTATTGCGCATTTTTCCTGCATGATTATTTTAGCATGTCATTGGTTATGGCTTAGCTTGGTTCGGCTTAGCTTGGTTTGGTTTGCTTGTGGGTTCATCATGAACCAAAAGAAAACCCCCACCTACCACCACCACCCTCCTTTATATTTCTATCTAACTCTCTCTCTTCATTTATTCTTCTCCTTCACTTCTTCTTCTCCACCATTTACTCTTCCACCTACCAGGAAAGAGAGCTAGGCAAGTGCAAACTTGCTTCATGATGGATCTCAAGTTTTATTGTTCCATTCTCTTCCTTACTTGATTCTAAGCCTCTTTAGAACTTGACATTTTTGGATTTGATGGATGGATTCTTGTAGATCTAAGTTTGTAAACTTTTCGGTTTTCTTGGTTTTGATCTCTAAAACTTGGTTATTTTCGAAAACTAGTCTTTCTATGTTGTAGAGAATTCAATTTCATGCAGTTTTGGCTTTTGTTTCACTTGATTTCGGCTTCGGATGAGGAAGTTATGGCCAGAACCATTTCTGGTCATTTCTAGGTTCATCTGCAGCATAATCAGCATGTCGCATTAAGGCGCATGTCGCAGAAGGCGCATGTTGCAATGAAGCGCATGTCGCGGTAGCCGCATATCATGTCGCAGAAGGCACATGTCGCAGAAGGCGCATGTTGCAATGAAGCGCATGTCGCGGTAGCCGCATATCATGTCGCAGAAGGCGCATGTCGCAGTAGACGCATGTTGCAATAAAGCGCATGTCGCGGTAGCCGCATATTATGTCGTAGAAGGCGCATGTCGCAGTAGGCGCATGTTGCAATGAGGCGCATGTCGCGGTAGGCGCATATCATGTCGCAGTTGAGCCACATGAGGCGCATGTCGCGGTAGGCGCATATCATGTCGCAGTTGAGCCACATGAGGTGCATGTCGCGATAGGCGCATATCATGTCGCGCATGAGCCGCATTAAGGCGCATGTCGCAGTAGGCGCATATGGTGTCGCAGTTACATGCATGTCGCAGAATAGGCCGCATAATGCATATTTTGACTATTACTAACTGTTATATGTCCTAATTGGCTGAATTATTGATCGAATTTCTCCCAACTCCCAACATGGAAGTTGTAGATCTTTTCCTTAGAAGCAAGAATATGTCTCTAGTTATTTTATGCAAGTTTCTCTCATTCATAATATTGTAAGAATAGAACACGATAGTGGCCCGCTGTGACGCACTCTTGACAAGTAAACTGACATGATATATCTCGGCATACTGTTACGACAGCTAGCCTGACATGACAAGTATGAAAGACTTGGACACCGTGGGCGATTGTGTTTGTACAAATAAACTGGTACTGTCTTGCATCATGTTTAGGATGGAGACCCCTGAGTACCACGGTCAGGGGTACCTACTGAAATTGACTAAGGCTAATTAACTAGAATGATTCAGTAGTCATGAAGAGATTCCCAGCTACAGGCAATCCCGTTATCTGGGCGCATTCAGTGGACTTGTAGCCTATCGACGAGTAGGGCACATTTCCAGTACACAGTCATGTGTTGCATTCTTCCTAAATAGACATTCGACCCGGATAACCTGGATGGTCTGCAGGGCTTGTGGCTGTCGGGATAATCTCATTGCATCTTGTAGTAACTAGGCTTGTGATAACCCTAGTTAGTTAAAAGTATCAAGCCGTACTCTTGATTGGCCGTGATTGATTGGATGAAGTTTATTCCAGCTTAGTCTTATCCTGATCCTGTACAAGATTGTATCAGGACATGATTTCTTGTATCGATAAATGATGGGATACCAAGTTCTGTTCAGATGAAGGGTTACAACCCCGGTCCTTGTTTGGTTTAAGGGTTGTAACTTGGCTATCTGAATAGTTACATGGTTATCTTATCATATATCGTCCTGCTTATTGTGCCCGCCTTAACAATAAAGATCAGGGGTCCAGTTCTGTTCA
This sequence comes from Iris pallida, assembly GCA_029216955.1. Lineage (NCBI taxonomy): Eukaryota > Viridiplantae > Streptophyta > Magnoliopsida > Asparagales > Iridaceae > Iris > Iris pallida. The sequence continues at coordinate 2,860,691 of JANAVB010044216.1, forward strand.
GGCGAAGGATTACAACCCCGGTCCTTGTTTGGTTTAAGGGTTGTAACCTGGCTCCCGGAGCAGTTCTGTGTCCTCTTTTCGTTTATTGTCTTATTGTAACCCCCTGTCATGCTCGTCATGTTTTACCTTTACTTCAATACCATGATTATTTACACTGGCCTTAACAATAAAGATCAGGGGTCCAGTTCTGTTCAGGCGAAGGATTACAACCCCGGTCCTTGTTTGGTTTAAGGGTTGTAACCTGGCTTCCGGAGCAGTTCTGTGTCCTCTCTTCGTTTATTGTCTTGTTACCTTATCAATAGTAATTGAGGCGGGTTTCTATTCAGGCGAAGGATTGCAACCCCGGTCCTTGTTTGGTTTAAGGGTTGCAGTCTGGCTACTTGAATGGTTTCTCCGTGTTCAATATATTATTGTTATCTCAGCTATTATCACTATCTTTTAATTACCTTTACTATTTATTTGTGATATGCTGATTTTAGTTCCTAAGTGAAGCCTCCTTTGTGGCACTTGCTCTTTCTGGGGTCTGATCCAGCTGGTTTTGTGTGGCCAGATATCGGAGCAGCACCAGAGGATCTACCTACTATCCAGCCAGATGGTGACCACTAGGCGTAACCCTGGCAATAAGTGGGTTTCTTTTGTCCTCCCACTTTATTGTAAAATTATTCTTTTGAGGCGTTTAGCCGACGAGCACGTGTTAGCTCGATTGCCCTTTATTTACTGTCTGCCTATGGGCTGTAACATGATTGACAGATCCTAGGGTTGATCATGTATGACTGAACTCTTGCTAGTCCTGACATTTTGTACGACTAGCTTCATGATCATCAAATATGTAATGTATGGGACGCCTTGCTATTATATATTTGGTGCTCTGACATCTTGTAACAACTATTACTTGCTTGTGATTGAGACAATAGGCTTGTTCATGACCATAGAAGACTGATGGATTGTAGTTAAACCCTCATATATCTAGACAGCCGTGACCGTATAGTGACGTGGATTCCATTTCATTATACGTAGCTGGCTATGTCTGCCCCCGCTCTCCAGTATTCTGGTTCTGGGGCGTGACAGTTGGTGCGGGTCATGACAGTGATATACACATATATTGCCTATACTAAATTAGTTGATTTGTATAATGTGTGAAATGTGTGATATAGACTATAGGTTTGGCATATAGCCTATGGTTCCTAATGTGGGAATATGCCTATTGATTGAATGTGTATACATGCTATGTATATATGAGTGTATATACATATATGTTATATATGAAATGTGTGTTATGGCTTGTGTGGCCTTGTAATGGTGTGTGCTTGCTAGAATAGGCTGGCTAGGCTTAGTGTGACTTGTGTGATATTTAGCTAGTTGACCTAAAATTGACTGGTTAAGCCAGGTTTGACCAACCTAGACTAGTTAACCAAGTTTAACCTTGTTTGACCTAGTTTGACTTATTTAAACTAGAACTGACCTAGTTTGACTGTTAGGGTTGACTAGAGTTGACCAAAGGTTGACTTTAGCCTAGATTGACCCCAAACTTCATGTAGATGCATTGTAGCAGTCTATTTCCTTATTTTAGACTTGTTGTGACTTGTACTGTTCTATAGGAGACAGACACCACTCCTCGGACAGTATATTCTCTTCGAACATTCAGGATATCAGGCGAGTACATTCTCTGATCATTTTATATCCTGCTTAGAATTATTTTTCTGCTTTAAATTACTTTACTTGATACTGTCACGTTGGTCACACGGATTGGTACTATATGGATCTTTTCATGAGATGTTATCCCCCTCGGGAGCATTGGATACTGCATGTTTTGTACGTTTCACGAATCATCACATATCTCTATGCTTCCTCTGATTCACGAATCGCTTGTGACACATGTACTCTCATGTTCACAGAGCCATCATGAATCACCTTCACGTATCACTCATTTTATGAGCCATATGAAGTTTTACGAATCTTAACATAACTTGAACAGATCCTTGTGTATTGATTGGGGATGGGGGAGTAGAAATAGACATGTGAATATTATCCAAGTAGCTGTAGTCATGAATCACTCTCTTAGCTGTAGTCATGAATCTCCTATGCCATTCACATATTTATATTTTACTCTGACTCACTAGTCACTGTTAGTTCTCTATGTATAGTAGATATTTCTATTACAGTTCTCTCTCTGTTTACATACTGTATCTCTCCAGTTCATGTATCTTACTTTACTGCATGATTATATTTTCTAACCTGCTATGATCTGTTGAGATGTACTGTACTCGCTCCTGTCCTGACTGGACCTGTTGAAAATATTACAGAGGATGAGGAGGAGGCCCTATGTACCACCTATTACGGAGCAGGCTTAGACGACACCTGCGACCTGGTTCCTCTGGAGGTCCCAGCTGCAGTACAGGATGCTACTCCCAGAGTCTAGGCTAGATAGCTAGGCTTTAGTTTTTCTTTCAGTATTGTGTTATTCGATTTTCAGTTGTTCTTCTGAGATGTTGTTATATTTAGAGACTTGTATTGAGCTGGATGTTCCTGAGTTGTTATCTTAGACACTTAGATTTTCTCCCTCTTATTTGTACTACATTGTGCTTTTGATCTCTCTATCTACCTTTACTATTCTGTATCTGCCTTAGATGTGATTGAGACTATTCTGTTATGTCACCTCCATTAGGAGTGTATATACTGTACAGGTACCTTTATATTGTTAGATGATTGACCTAGGACAGTGTTCTACCGCCGACACTGCGATGTAGGCTGGGCGTTGTTACGTTCTCGTACCCTCACAGTGGGTGCGGGTCGTGACACGATTAGCTGCGAATCGCCGTATGCTTCAAGGTGCTCTACCCCCAACTCCTTCGTAATTCGGAGGCCAATGACCAAAGCGTTGTACTCTGCTACGTTGTTCGAACAGGGCTCCGTAAGGGAGTAAGCCCGATTGATCACTAGCCCGATGGAAGAAATCAGCACCACTCCGACTCCAGCGACGATGTTGCTCTTAGGCCCCGTTCTGGAAGCACCGTCGAAGAACATTCTCCATACGGCATCATGAGAGGTCACATTTTAATTGGCGACCTCATCTGGAATCTTTTCATCTATTCTGGTTGACACCGATCCTGGATGAGCTGCTAAAAAGTCTGCCAGAGCTTGACCTTTAACAGCCTTCTGTGGGACAAAGATCATGGGGTAGAAAGACAATAAAATCGCCCAGGTAGCGAGGCGACAGCTGAGTACAAATGGCTTCGTCATGAGGACCCTGAGGGGGTTGACTCTTGATATGACATAGATGGTTTGTCCCGTAATATAGTGTCGCGTCTTCTGAATGGCAAAAACCAGAGCAAGGCACTCTTTCTCTACGGCAGTGTATCGATGCTCCGGCCCCATCATCATTCGGCTGAGGTAATATATAGCTTGCTCATAGCCTGCCTCATTGTTTTGTGCTAACAGAGCACCGAGAGAATGTTCCATCGCTCGTACATAGAGCAGGAATGGTCTTTCAGCAACCGGGGCTACCAGGACCGGAGGGTTCGTCAAATATTCTTTGATGCTGTCGAAGGTGCGCTGGCATTCTTTATCCCATACGAATGAAATGCCCTTCTTCATGAGGTGGGTGAATGGCTGACATCGTCCAGAGAGGTTGGAGATAAACCTCATGATGTAGGCTAGCCTCCCTTGAAGGCCTCGGAGTTCACGGAGATTTCTCGGGGGACCCATCTCCATGATTGCCTTCGTCTTCTCAGGGTCTACGTGGATACCCTGGGAGGTAATGATGAAACCCAAGAACTTCCCGCTGGATACGCCCAAGAAGGATTTTGTGGGATTCATTTTCAAATTGTGCGCTCGCATCAGGTCGAACACTGTCCTCAGATCATGCAGATGATCTTCCTTAGAGCGGCTTTTGACGGCGATGTCGTCGACGTAGCATTCCACCGTCTTGCGCAGATGGTCTCTAAAGATGATGCTCATAGCTCTTTTATAGGTGGCGCCAGCGTTCTTTAAACCGAAAGGCATGACTGTGTAGCAGTATGTGCCAATTGGTGTTTGGAATGATGTATGCTTTTCATCATCAGGGAACATTTTGATTTGATTGTACCCTGAGAAACCATCCATAAATGACATACGCTTAAAGCCGCAGGTGTTGTCGATCATGATGTCTGTGATAGGGTGAGGGAACTCATCCTTAGGACATACCTCGTTCAGATTACGAAAGTCGATGCAGATTCGAATCTTTCTACTTTTCCTGAGGACTGGTACTATGTTGGCGACCCAGTCTGGATGTTGTTCTTCGCGGATGAAACCACTGGTTATCAGTTTATTGACCTCAGCTTCAATGGCATTCATGACGTCGGGGCGGAACCGTCGTTGCTGTTGCTTGATCGGTTTTGCGTCCGGACGGATGTTGAGCTTATGAAGTGCAACCTCGGGATTCAGTCCTGCCATATCTTCGTAGCTCCAAGCGAACACGTCGATGTATTCTCGGACGAGTTGCAGTAGTGATTCCCGCTCTTCGTCTGTCAGATTCTTGCTGACGAAAATGGGCTTTGGAGAGGACTCGTCACCGAGATTGACTTATACAACCTCATCCTCAGTGGGAGGCTCTCTTTGTTCGAACCGCTTCTCCCACTGCACATCTAGTTGTTGTGCCCACGGCTCTAACTCAAGAAGCTCAGGGATGTCTTCATCTTCTTCGTAGGCGTCGACAAATGCCATATTGACGGTCCAGACTTGCCTGAGCATCTCCACGATGCTGACATCCAAATCAGAAGTGGGTGATCTGGTTGAGTGTGAGTTCCAGTCGCATTCCTCGTCTGAGCTTTCAGGGGTCATTGCCGGCATAACATAACCTAGCCCACATCTGGTTTTGTTGTAATAGTCTCGTGGTTTACCAGCCGGGACCGATAATTGAAAGGGTAACCGCTGTCCAGTGCCGTAGTTTAAGTCTGGTGTAGTTTCCAGAACATACCCTTATTTTTGCATGAGGTACTTGGATTGGGAACTATACGGATAAAGGGGCAATCTCTCGATGTCGGGTTCGAGATCAACTTCTTCTACCCTAAAGGGTTGTGGGTCATTCTTTCGACCGAAGATGATTGGATGATCCTCTCCTTCGATTATGCGGTAAGCGTCTTCCACTGGAGTAAGTTGGTTTGCAGCGTAGACATTTGTTACCTGTGTGTGCAGGTGAGTAACTATACCGTGTTCCATAGCATACATTGTACAAAGCTTATTAAGCTCGAGATAATTCAAAGATAACCCTTTATTGATGAAGTAAGGTATCTTTTTCAGTAGGATTACATCATCTGTGGATGGAACATCGATGTGAGTAACCACATACTTGGCCAGCTCTGGCTCTTCTTCAACCACCCCCTATGTCAATGAAGACTGAGAGGATGACTTGGACAGCTTAATCATCAGGGGCTCCATGGGTGGAGCAGAACATGGAGTCGTTGGCGTACTAGCTACCCCTAGTTTGGTGCTCGGTACTGGACGAGGAGTTATTGGCTGGCTAGCAGTCCCTGGCTTAGTGCTCGGCTGCCGATTCAATCTAGGAAGACGAATTGTCATCGGCCTGACAGAGGGATTGAGCTCCTCTGTTTGTTTCTGGCTAGCTTTAGGCAGCCTGATTGACAGTGGCTCTGTCGTGGGTCTTGGCGCTTGGCCAGACCTTGGCAGTCGTATTATCATCTGTTCCTCCTGTGCAGAGAGGCTAATTACGTCCTTACGCAGAGTGGCCATAAGGGGTGCAGTTCTGCCAGGTTTGCGGGCTTGGAGATGGATTGTCAGCGGTTCTTCTGATCCAGCTGCCGCCTCAGTTTGAGCTTGAGTATCTCCTTCGGCAAGGTGCTTTTTTGACTTCTCGTACAAGCATGAATCTGAGTAGTAGGATTCGACCCCTTTGAAGGGATCGATGTCGGCAAATTCTGTCCTTACGAAGCCGTACTTATCGACGTACTTGAAGCACTGGTATAGTGTGGAGGGCACGATCATGTAATCGTGTATCCAAGGACGCCCCTGGAGAATATTGTAGGAAGTGTCCGCATCTATGACATAGCAGGTCACTTCTGACTGAAGGTCGTCGATTTGGCACTTCAAGCGAATCTTTCCGATCGGATAGCTTCTGCCTGAATTGAAACCACTGATGGCGGTGCTTGTCGGCGTCAGGCGATGCATTGGGATGCGCAGGTGGTATAGTAGGCTCTTCGGGATGATGCTTATGGAGGAACCAGGATCAATATGCATCCGATCCACCTTGACATCGCCAATGTACCCAGTATAATACAGAGGGCGATCATGTAAGTTGGTCTTGATAAGCATATCCTGTGGAGTGAAGACGATGTTGGGCATCGCGCCTGTGCAAGCACTGTCCGGAAGATCTGCAGGCGAGCTTTTCCCAGTGAGATTGGATTGAGCCAGATATGCGTCGGCATTCTGGAGTGCCTCGCTCAGTGCGACGCGAACATCTTTGGAGAGTCTCAGGAGCTCGTATAGCGACAATTTGGCCGGTGTGTTAGCCAATTGCGCCAAGATGTCAAAGTTGTAGGGCCTCTCCAGCCCATGAGGCGTCTCTCTTCGGAGCGGTTTGTCGAAGCGAGTCTCCTTCGGCATAGGCTTGTCGGTCGTCGAAGGCTGCGAAGGTCCTGGAGCATCAGCAGCTGTTGGCTGATGATCTTCAGCCGAGTTACCCGGTAGAGGTTGGGTTTGTGCGCCGGAGCGGGTAACAACAGCAGTAGCTTCTTCGACCTCTGCCGAGATTGTGCGGCATGATTTGACTGTTCCACTTTTCTTCTTGCTGGTGGAGGGAGGAGCGGACTGAGTTACTTCAGGTACCAGATCCGGATGGACCCACATGACCTCCCCTCGTGATGTGGTAAGGGCCACTAGACTAGCACCCTAGTTTCGGGGAGGTGAAAGGTTAGCGATCTCCATCCTTGCTCTAGGGACAGGCACTACTCCATATTGAGTCTCTGTCGGAGGGAAATTACCGAATTGTACTGACACCATGTTGGCTGCGACGGTCACCTCTTCGAAATCAATGGCCAGGACCTTAGAATCGATGAGATGCTGGATGTATCGCTTCAGTTGTTAGCAGTCATGTGTAGCATTGTGGACATAGCGATGGTAGTGGCAGTACTTGGGGCTCTCCATTTCTGCAGGTCGAGGTTCACGCCTTAGAGGAGGGAGCTAAATTCGACCTCCTTGTATGAGCATGTCCAAGATGGGCTTGACATGACCGTCCTCGAAGGAATAGGTCATCTGAGGCCACTGCTTCTCTGTCGGCTTCGGTTCAGGCTTTGGCGCTGTGTCGGCTACCATAGCCTGTTTGCCTTTGTTGTCTCGATTGTTGGAGGGATTACCACCATTGTTGCTGTTGGTATTAGGGCGTTTGCCCTTGTCTTCTCCTTTCGAGACATGCAATCCCAATTGGCGAGCTTTCTTCAATTTGTCTTCTGTGCTAGTGGCGCTAATAATGAAAGTCTTCCAATCGTTAAACTGACTTTCGCCCATCTAGAGGCTGATCGTGGGAAGCAGCCTCTTTTGGCAAATTTCAATTAAGGAGGAATCAGGGTTACCGGAAGGCAACTTCATCGCGGTCTGGCGAAACCGTTCGATGTAGTTTCTTGTCAGCTCCTTTTCTCCCTGGACAACGTCCATGAGGATGGACATTTTCACGTCTTGTCCTACCTCGTAGAACCTCTCCAGGAACATGCGTTTGAAGCCGGTGAAAGAATGGATGCAGTTGTCCGGCAAGTTGTGGTACCAGTCGAAGGCGACCCCTTCCAATGCTCCAATGAACAGTCGCGTAAGAATGGCATCATCATGAGGCAGATGGTCGGTTGTGACTTTAAAGTAGGTGATGTACCTGCTTACAGATGTCTTCCCATCATATGGATTGATGTGGAATGGTTTATATTTTGGTGGGAAGGGAACATCTCTCCATGCAGCGGGATACGGTTGTCGTATCCTGAGGTCCTGGCAAGTTTCTCGGGCGTAGAACATGGCTCGGAGCTCCTGGACTTCTCTTCTTGCCTCCCTGGCCTCGTCTGCAGCGGTGGGAGCCGATATCTCAGGAGGATTATCACCCGGGTTTGGTGCGGCTGAATTCGAATCCACATTGACCGCAGGACCCAAGCTTGTTTGGCCAGGCGTTCTTCCTTGCAGAGTTGGAAGTGCCGCTTTGATCTCGTCCATGGACTTGACCAAGGCATGTAGTATGGCCTCCAAAGTGTCGATGCGTTGGCGATCACTGGGACCATCTTGGTTGCTGTCCGTCATGAACATCGTCCTCACATGAGGAGAGATAGAAGAAACGGTAGAGGACGTGCCCTCTGAGTCATACCCTTGTACAGAGAAGTCGTCAGGGTATGTGGGGATGTTCTCCTCTGGTTTGGACTCAGAAAGAGTGGTACCCCCAGCTTCAGAGCTTGCCTCGTCTTAAGAATTATGGACGTCCTCGGAGACGTGGGGATCTGCTGCATCTGTTGGGTGAACCGTTTCTCCTGGATTGTCTTCTTGGAACACCGGATTATCATGGACGTTTGGAGGAGTGCTACCCCCGGCTCCAATGCCTCCAAGAGTGGCAGATTTCGTCTTTGAGCGGGTACCTTGGTAAACTCCTCATGTAATGGTGGTAGACAACCGCTTAGAAGAGAGTTTCTTGGTTACGTCGGTTGAGATTTTTGGACTGGAGACATTTGTTTTCTTCCCTCTACCGCTGCCAGGAATCTTCAGAGCAGAATTGCAGGAGGCGACGAACAGCGCCTCGTCTTCTGAGTTTGGGTGTTGCAGTTGTTGGAAGACGACCGCTGGTCTTCTTGTGCTGCTGCCTTTGCAGCAGCAGTTGATAATGACTTGGGTACATTGATGTCCCTAACAGGACTCTCTGTACATCAAATCTTCGTCTCTTTCCTTGCGTTTGTGAAGAATCACGTTGCACAAGTCACCCATCTTGTGGGCTCGGGAGTTCTGAGCCCATGAGTGTGTTGGCAACCTGCCTGCTCTCTGATGTGGAGGAAGCATGAGTACTTGTCCCTGATCATTGTCGGAAGATTTTTGATAACTATCCCGTTCGTTGGCCGCCGGGGGCTGGACACGGGTAGTTCTGTACAACTTTCCATCAGGGGCCCGCGTAATAGTCAGCGGGACGCCCTGATAGTCAGAAGTTGGGACAACCAACTGAGCTCGTCGAGCCCGCGCTTCCCAAGACTTCTTCCTTCTAGCACCTCAGAGTGCATAGTAGGAAGAGTCTACGGAGATTGGCACATGAGAGCATCTGGGGTCAGGATCACCTGAGGGGCGGTCGAAGACTGACCGTGAGCTGCATGGGACAGATGGTATGCGGCTGGGATCAGTGGCCGTGCAGGCTGTCTGTATGCGGCTATCCTTTGTGGTCGCATGAGCCTTCTATATGGGCTAGAAGTCATGGCCGTACAGGCTGTCTGCATGCGGCTATCCTTTGTGGCCGCATGAACCTTCTGTATGCGGCTAGAAGTCATGGCCGTGCAGGCTGCCTGCATGCGGCTGACTTTTATGGCCGCATGAGTTTTTTCTATGCGGTTGGCAGTTGCGGCCGCATGAGCCTTCTCCATGTGGCTGGCGCCCTTATGCGGCTTAGACTGCATAGAGTTCCTCTTTGCCCCTGCAAGTCCAGCATCATAGTGTTTTCATTTGGCGGACTTGGGGACAGCAGAGTCCTCTATGGTCTGAAGTGGGGCCGCAAGCGAGACGTCTCCGCTGTCTCGGGCAACAGAGAGTACTTCTTCGGGAGCTTGGAAAGGAGCGAATGATTTGGGCCTCCACTCCATACGGGCCTTCTTCGTGCGGGCTCGCCGCTGGACCGGGCCAGTGCTCCCGTCAGAGAGCATTTCTTCAAACGCCTGCTGGTCGAACCGGGCGACCATCATTTGTTGAGTGGAGCCAAGTTTGGCTGCGTCCGATTGCGTCACCAACTCCTCAGCCATAGAGAAGTTAGTGCCCAGCAGAGTCGCCATCGTATTTGCTATTAATTGTAAAAGTACATAACAGTTTTATAGGAGGACTGAACTTACACTCATAATACAAACTCGCATGTACAAAGAAAGCCTAGGAATGAAAACCTAGGTACATCAATCTAAGTACGATTGTTTATTTTTGATTCTGGGGGTGACGATAGAGGCTCGGGAAAGCGACGGCAGCTTTGCCTTACTCCTTGGACGATCAGACGTAACCTTGACTCTGATGAAGAAATGCTCTCGGGATGTGTGGAAAGACTCTTCTGTGCGTGCCTTTGTCTCTCTGTGCGTCCAGCCGGGTGGAAAGAATCTCCTTTCTCTCTGGAATTCTCCTCCTTTTTTTTTCCCGAATTTTTCCGGGTTTGCAAGGGAATGGCACCTTGCTATTTATAGAAGTGGGAGTGTGATCATTAGGGTTTGCAATGATTCTCTCCTTGAAAAGTCGACGGCCAATCATCTGGACCATTAATCTTGATTGCATCACATCTGGGCAATTAATTCTTGATTGTGTCAAATCCGTATGGGAAATTAATGCTGATTGCAATGAATATTCATGACAAACTCGGATCTTCCGCCACGTGTAAAATTTGCTTAATTACAACAAATCTGATTTGATCTGAGTAATAATGGTGATTGTACTAAATCTGGTTGTTATAATTTGCGAGCAGCCATAACTCCGAGGGGATAAGACAGCCACGTGTCTCAACTTGTAATGAGGATCGCCATGTGTCTCAACTGTCGTGAGTGGGACGTCCTGACAGAGCCGTATGAGTACAGTCTCTAAATGAACCGCATATGGGTAACCCCCCACACTCCTAGCCGCATGAAGGGGACATCCGCATGAAGGTGACAGCCGCATGAAGGTGGCAGCTGCATGAAGGAAGCAGCCGCATGAAGGTGGCAGCCGCATGAAGGTGGCAGCCGCATGAAGGAAGCAACCGCATGAAGGTGGCAGTCGCATGAAGGAAGCAGCCGTATGAAGGAAGCAACCGCATGAAGGTGGCAGTCGCATGAAGGAAGCAACCGCATGAAGGAAGCAGCCGCATGAAGGTGGCAGCCGCATGAAGGAAGCAGCCGCATGAAGGAAGCAGCCGCATAAAAAGAGCAACCGCATAGGGGTGTCAGCCGCATGAAGGTGGCAGCTGCATGAAGGAAGCAGCCGCATGAAGGTGGCAGCCTCATGAAGGAAGCAACCGCATGAAGGTGGCAGTCGCATGAAGGAAGCAGCAGCATGAAGGAAGCAACCGCATGAACGTGGCAGTCGTATGAAGGAAGCAACCGCATGAAGGAAGCAGCCGCATGAAGGTGGCAGCCGCATGAAGAAAGCAGCCGCATGAAGGAAGCAGCCGCATAAAAAGAGCAACCGCATAGGGGTGTCAGCCGCATAGGAGTGACAGCCGCATAGGGAGCTTTGACGGATTATGTCAGCTATAAAAGATTTTCTTCTTTTCCCTAGGAACATGCCATCATGTCAGAGTCATCATTTCGATTTTTATGTCAGAGCTGTCATTTGTCAGAGCTGTCATTGTCAGGGCTACCGTCAGAGTAATTAATTCCAGCTGCTGCTTTATGGCCAGTTGTCGGATCGGACATCATGGGGCCACGTGGCGTGGAGCCATCCGAGCCGTATGAAGGACTTTTGGAGCAGCATGAGGCTCCTTCTGTTTATGAGCCGTATGGGATCCTGAAGGACTTATGATCCGCATGAGACTCCTTCTGTTTTGAGCCGCATTGGCTTTCCTTGTCTTTTTCCATGCTTCTACAAATCTGAATCTTCTACTGGGGCTGAAGTGCAGTAGCACTGACAGGAATATACGGCTGCTGGCATGTTGGCTGTTGAGATCTGCTCCTGATGATGCGACTGGTGATGTGACTGAAGAAGCGCTGACTGAGTGTTGCGACGCTTTATGGATCCATAGCAGCTGCTATCTCCGTCATAAGTCTTCATGTCTCTCCTAGGCTTCAGTTTCTGATTTTGTTCTATTATTTGTGCTGTATTTCGGATCTCCTGGCTGATGGCTCCAATCTTCAGAGGAGTCTGATCCTCAAAGACTTGGATGATCTTCAGTGGTGGCTCCAGGTTCTTGATCTGCTTCTCGGTACAAGATATGCGCTCGGTGTCGGGAAACCCAAGGATCTGAGAGTCTGGAAATCAGAAGTCCTTCCTGGCTCAGAGAATGTATTCACAAGTCTGGCTTGAAAAAGGATGGCATGCTCCCTCTGGATGTCAAGAAACTCTTCAAGCATCTCCATCAACTGCGTACTACCCATGGGGATTGTAGAGTGATAGAAGGTAGTGGGAGCTCAAAACCTTCAAGTGTAGGTGGATCATCCATTCCGGTATTGCGTGCTTGAACTATCTGAAAACAGAAAACTGTTAAAATGTCCTAATCCTAAAACAAGTGTTTATTGATATCAATATACCTGAAATACCCTTATTTCCCGATTTTTTTTCCTATGCTGTGATTAAGTTTCCCTAGTTTAATCAAGTCCCCCAATAGTACGCTAAGACCTAGGTACCATTAGGATAGACCTGCATGGGCTACCACTAAAAACATGTCACGACCCGCTCCCGAATAATCAGACACGAGTCGGACATGCACGCCCAGCCTTCGTCGTTAGACACGTCGAAGTAAGCTGTACCAAGCTAGGGAAATCTAACCAGATAAACATGAATGTGTACAATCACAGCATCTATAAAACGTTCCCAGAATGATCACCATAATCCATCGATCATAATATCATAAAAGCACTAGAAAAACACTATGAACTCACAACATACAATATCTAGAGGAAGAGCTAAAATAATCTAAACCTGAAACCTCAAGCTAAATCATGGCTCCATCCTGCTCAGCTAATATCCTGGGCTCTGGCCCATAGAGTATAATGGTACCCTACAAGTACACCTGCAACATATCCTAGTCAGGAGCGGAGCTAAGTATATCCAAGGAAATGAACATGAACATCATGGTATGGAAATGAATACAGAAAAAATATAAGGTACGAGAAATGAGAACATGACATGAAACCTGAACATGAATACTGAAAAGTAAATACAGGGAACATAAAATAAAACCTGAACATGAAATACACAATGAACCTGACGTGTGCAATATATCGAAATACATCCAGAGTATGTGATCGGCTTGGGTAGATTCAGAGAACATAAAATGGTACGACTTCGATCCCGCGTGCACGTTGTGGGACCTAAGCTATTCACATGAATAGTAACTCGGGTTTGATCACACATCTGTAGTATTTTCTCTCCCATTCACAAGTAAACTCATAGAACAAGATACAAAACAATCTCGTGATACATCGTGTCAACAAGGAGATACAAGCATGAATACAATACATGAAAAAATGGACAAGTCCGAGGAGTATACTTGCCTTGCTCATGGTGATCGAGAATAGGCAGAAAAGCTGTATGTCCTCCTTCTAGTAAGTACAAATCGGTTAAGTTCTAAACCATTTACAATAATATTAATGAAGGAAAAGCTAACTCATACTCAACTCACTAATTCAAGCCCAACCTGCCTGCACACAGGACTCTATTAAACCTATCTCAATTTTGTGGGCAAATGACTGTTAGTTTCTCAAGGAAAAAGCTATAACAGAACTTGGCTAGTTACAACCTATACTTATCAAATTTGTAACTCCAAATATTCAAAGTTGGCTTCCTTCCCATACCAAAAACAACTCATGATTGAACTCAACCAAAACACACCAACAACCCACCTACTCCATTTGACAAAATATTACAAAGTATACAATTTATGAAAATTACACTATACTCAATATTCATGATAAAACCCATTAGAACCATCAGCAAAACTAAGCAAGTTTGGCAAAATGCTTTTGCAAGCAACATAGGATCATCAGCTATGGTTTTCCCTTCCACCTCTGTACACAGACAGCAATCTCAGGTCTGGCCCATGACTTAAGCACATGTCATACCAACTCAACTCTTAACAAAAGTCATAGCCTTTGCTTGCAAATGGAAACTCATTCAATAATATGGAATTTCCAGCTCTTTGTTTATAGCTTCACCCTTTAGGAAAGTAGATGCAGTAAAATAGAATAGAACCAAACCATCCATTTTCCATTTCTCTAGTTGCTAAATAACCAAACAATTTGCTTAACCCTCTATATTCCTTCCTCAGTGCAGTGCACATTCAACCATAAAACTGAAAGAAAATAACACAACACCACTTGGCCATAGAGTACAACCAAAGCTTACTGTCCTCATTAATAACCAAAGTAGTTTACTATATAGTAACTCAACTGAAAACTCAGATTTGAATCCAACAACTATTAAAACATCTACAACTCTATTAGCAAATCCATACGAAACCAAATCATAAAACAACTTCTACTGTACTGAACCCCTTCCTGCCAAAACTCCCAGACTCCTCATTTGACATAAATGTCCAAATTAAACACAACTGAATCAAGTGTTTTAGCAACATTTAAAATCAAAATAATGCAGGAACGCACTCAGCTAAATTGGACAAAATGAATTATACAGAAAACTGGATACACATACCAAATATACAACCGAATAGATAAATCCTACAATCAACTAAACTTTCCAACCCGGCCAATTGCTAACTCTGGCTCATGACAGCCTACTGCAGTGGACACAACAAGAGCAGCGCTGGCACATATGGACACAACAGCACCCGGACACCGCACACGCAGTCTGGATACGGTCGATCAGCATTGGACATTCTACAGGATTGTTCACAAGAGCTGGTACACCCGGACACCATACTGGACACGACCAACCCACCAAAATCCTACGTTTCCTAGCCAACACCATTCGTACTCAAAGAGCAGCAGTAAAGTTCTATAATCAAGGGGAGGATAGCATAGTACCTGAGGAGAATGTTCGAGGAGGTCAATGCCACATCCTCACGGAATCGGACACGGCTTGCTCATGTCCAGTCATGGTCCAACCCTGGTTCGGACAGTAAACCAAATAGTTGGTGAGCACAGCCTCAAGAGGATCATCAATGATCTTCCTGATACAATTCATCCAGATTTAAGATACTTTGAAATTATTTTGGGACCCTGATCGATCTAAGCACCGAATGGATTTTACTCGATCAATCGATCCCACTGTACTGGAACCGCTTGATCGATTATATCCATACTACCGGCCAATTCAAAGTAACTAGTTCTTAAACCAAAACGAGGAGAAAATAAGAACAAAGAGGAAGGTCAAGAACTCATCTCCGTCGTCGTCCAGGAGACGTGGCGCCGTCGCTTGAAGTGATGATCGGAGCTCAGTCAGCGGAAATGGAAGGATCGTTGGAGAAGAAGACCGATCATCGGGAACGAGGCAGTGCGCCACTAGAGTAGTCGCACACCGTCGAGAAGATGATATGCCGATCGCGGATGGACGTGGCCTAGCCACCGGAGAGAGGGCCCGTCACCATTGCCATCTTCGATCGCCGGAGAATAAGCTCGCGCACGCCGAACTGGAAGGAGTGTCGTCGCCGCCCAGTGCGGTA
Source organism: Iris pallida (assembly GCA_029216955.1). NCBI lineage: Eukaryota > Viridiplantae > Streptophyta > Magnoliopsida > Asparagales > Iridaceae > Iris > Iris pallida. The sequence continues at coordinate 2,876,187 of JANAVB010044216.1, forward strand.
GTGATCGCCCAGCCATGGCCGACGGAGCAATAGTGTTAGGGCTTGGCTCGGTTTGGGGAAAAGAATGGAACTGAAGAAAAATAAAAAAATGATTCTCTCTCTCTCTCATCAAAATGAATATAAGGCTGTGGAAATTTCCAATTATACCCTTCCACCTAAAATAAAATTTTCATCTGGGCCCCTCCCCTTTTCATTATTACAAATTTCTTGAAAATTCAGTTGGAAAAGTTGTTAGGAATGGTGGGGACCACAATAACTAAATTGAAAATTAGTTACTTGCAAAATTTGAATCTCCCTCCAAAAGCAATCATAAAATTTATTCAAAAATAGTTAATCAAAATTGTTCAAAGGAAATTGTTTAAAACAACTTATTATTATTATTAGAAAACTTTTAAAATTCTCAAAAAAATAAAAAAGTGGAGTTACAATCCACAAGTCAGCAGGTAGCTGCGAAGCCTCTAAGTTCTTCTGTGTGCTGGTTATCTAGTCTGATATCTCCTCCGGGCTCTCGTTTCCCTTGAAAGGGCTTTGGGTTCATCTGACAGTACCTCCAAACGGTGCCCACCTGCTGGACTGGTGCTGGGGCTAGTGGTAGTGCCGGCGCTGGTGCTGTCATCCTCTCCAAGGCAGTCATCAGAGTCTGCCTCATAGCCTCCGTCTGCTGCCACTGCTGCTGCATTATCATCTGAAAGAACTGAAACATCTGGGACTGTCCCTCCGTATGTGGCATCTGTGGCGGGGTAGGTGCATACGGCATCTACTGCTGGTACGCTTCCTGTGGCATCTGGGGAGGATTGGGTGCATAGGGCACCTGCTGCTGGTACGCTCCTTGTGGCATCTGGGAAGGGAAGGAAGGTGGTGGAGGCAAATGGTTCTCCTCCTGATGTATTGGCGTATGAGATGTCTGGCCCTCCCGGTGTATGGGTGTCGACTGCGGTGCGAACCCCGCATGGATGGATGGAGTCATCGGAATGGTCTGAACTCGTCCGGAAGTCTGGGTGTCCGTAGGAATGGAGTCCTATCATCGTTGGGCGAGGTGTCGGATGCCTGGGCAACACCATAAGTCGTACGTCCACTATGCAAATGCATCTCTCTGAAGGAGACAAAACTTCCATAAGATAGGTGCATGAGATAAGCAAGATGTGGGATTTTAAATCATAAGATTAGGAATGCAGAAGTCAAAAGCGGTAATCAATTTGGATGAGATTCTATATTCCTAGTCCTAATTGCAGGCTCGCGTCGATTTTACCCTAAGTGATGAACTGAGACCTGCATGAGCCACCACTAAAACCATGTCACGCCCCACTCCCAAATGTATAGGATTAGGGCCTAACCTGGACAGCTGATATGACCTAGAGTGAGCTACCCAATTTAATGGACTCACTTAGGCATACTACGCTGTAGAAGTAACTAACCAACACAGGAAAATATCTAAATCTTATCCACAAATAACATGGAAAGGAAGTACTGAATATAAACACAAAGTAGTCTGAAAGTCCAAATACAACTGAAAGGAAATACAAGTCTGGTGGAAACAATCTCACAGTACATCAAAATCAAAGTACATGAATGGAAGATAACTAGCTAAGAGTATCAGCTAACTAGATATGAAACTCTCAGCCCAAGTAGCAGCATACCGAGGTCAAGATAACTCCTCATGGTAGACCTCGTAGTCCTCAGCAAAGTCTCTCGTCTCAGCTCCGGCACCGTATATCGTCGAGTATGTGTGCTCGTCGGGATCTGGAAAAGAACCAGATCCTCAGGGGACATAGCAAAATACAAATAGGAACATGCCATAAAGTAAATACTGATCTATCACAAAGGAAAGCGCTAACCAATCTAAGTAAATGCATACAAAGATAACTTTGGAACGTATGGGTAGGTGAAAATAATTTCGTCGAAGTACGGGCCGACGTCGTATCACGAGCTGAAGGATTTGCGTCAGAACACGGGCCGAGCGTCGGATCACCAGCCGATTAGCACAATACTAACGTACCTCCTGACCGAACCTAGCGTGCAGCTAGTGGCCGCTGCATGATATACCTACTAGTAAGTACCCATGCCCATAACCGGGTCCCTTCTGAGGCTAACATAAAATAATGTAACTGTATGTCCCATACGCCTACTGGTTGTCTTTCTCGCCCCGTGATGTATAAGTCGCATCCACGACCCAACATCTACTCTCTATGTAGAGTCATCTATCTAGGACTATCGCTATCCTATATGTGTCGTCACACGAGCCACTCGCACTGATGGCCAGTCGAGATCGACAGCGCGTGCCATGATCTGATCTCATTCAGTGCCGTATCGTAACACGTGTCATGGTCAAGGGAGTTGTAACAACAACTCCACAATCCAAGGATATGTCGTCTATAACTAGGCCAAGTAGGTAGTCCTAGCGTCGATGCCAACATCGACTATGCCCGAGGTAATCCCGGACTCTACTAATCAAATCTACACTAACAAGAGTATAATGATGTGTATGTAAAGACAGTAGTACAAGGCAAGGTATACTTGCCTTCAATCCCGCAATGCGCAAATAGTGCTCCGGTCCCTCCTGCCTTAATTACGCCGTCCGAGAGACCTACAATTACACAACCAAGACTTACGATACGGTAGAAGAATATCCATAACTACGCATCTTACCACACACAAAGTAGAAAGTACGCCCATGCGTACAAGATATCATATTTGTATACTACGTTACATTTATCCAAGGAAGTGCACAACCACAAGCTACACATGACAAGTATATATATATTTAAGCATAGGGAGGTACGTACAGTCGTACACTAGTCCCATATTTGAATTCACATGTTTGCATATGATTGTACATAGAGCATGTATATTTATATAAGTGTACGTTTTGTGAAGGAAATAAATATACAAGTTGTATATATATATAAAATATGTTCACAAATGAGGTTACTAGGGTACAGACACATAGTCTTAGAAGGCCTACATATATAAGGGTATGTCATACACGCATGGAAAAGTAGGTACACATGTGTATATACATACATTTGATATATGGAAGGGGTATATATATATATATATATATATATATATATATATATATATATATATATATATATATGAGACTAGAAGTATATATATATATATATATATATATATATATTTAACAATGGCTAAAGCCTTCATTGAAAAACAAGAAGATGGGTGAAACCGGGAGATAGCCCAAGTTCCTACAAAGACAGGGAAGAACCCCTGCCAGTCATCCTGACGCGACGCATCCTAACACTGATTACTACTGCTTAATATTTTTTTTTGAACGAGCAAAGAGGTGGCACTGGTCCCAAGGGTGGGGCTGAAGCGCTGCCCAGGAATGGGCACATGGTGTGGGCTCTCAGCCCTGAAGACTTTTTTTGAATAAAAAAAAAGATTTTTGAAAGGAAATTCAAAAATCAAAGGTGGCTGGGCCCCAGCGCACGGGACCCGAGGGTCAAACCCAGCGCGTGGGACCCGAGGGCGGGATCTCCCACTGCCCGAGGATGGGGGCCCACGGCCCGAGGCGGACAGGCCGGTGGACAGCCCGAGGGCCAGCGCGCCGCTCGAGGGCTCCACCAGAGCCGCCCAGCGCGGCGTAACCCGGCGGGAACGGCCGAGAAGGGGAGGGGAGGAGGGAGGGGTCTCCGGCGAGGGACCCGGAGTACCCGCGGCGACGGAGGCGAGCGGCTACATCAACGACTAGCGGAGGGGCCAGGCAGGACCGGCCGGCGCGCGCAGTCCCGAGGCCGGCAGGAGGGCCACAGACGGGAAGGGGCAAGCGACCGAGCGCAGCGCAGGGCGGATGGAGGAGGGAGCGCGGGGCTCGACCTCCGGTCGGTGGCTACCACCGACGAGGGGGAGGGGTAGGGTCCTCCGGTAGGTGGCGGAGGGAGCGCTGGAGGCTGGTGCTAATGGGGGAGGAGAGCACCAAGAAGGGGTGGCGGCGGGGACGACGACGAGGAGGCCGAGAGCGAGGGCCACGCCAGAGCTGGGGGTGCTCCCGGGGGAGGCTCGTCACACACAAGGGGGGGAAGGGACCGCCAAGGACGGGATCGCCGGAGGAGAGAAGAGGGAGGGGGCAGTCCCAGAGCCGCCAGGGGGTGCGGTGGTCGGGAGACGCAAGGCCGACCCGGACGAGGGAAGCGGGGGCCACTGCAGGGGCGAGGCAAGCGGAGGGGGTGCCGGGGCGGGGGGGTGCGCGCCTGTAGGAGGAGCAGGCGGCGAGGCAGGCAAATCTCCGCCAGGGGGATGGCGGCGGACGCGGGGGGCCTCACCAGGGAGAAGAAGGCTGGCGCTACCGGAGAAAGGGGAGGCGCAGCGAGCGGAACGGCGGGGGACGCTGAAGTAGGAGGAGGACCGCCAGGAGGAGCTGTCGACCCCGGTGGAGGAGTAGGCTTCCTGCGCCGAACGCGGCGTCGCCGAGGACGGCGCCGAGGAGGGTGGAGAAACCCCCACGGCGGAGGGAAGTCGGCGGGGGAGGAGCCTCCCCACGGCGAGGGGCCGCCGGCGAAGGGGAGGCCCTCCCACAAGGGAGGCGGCCAGGCGACCGGCCAACCTGGGAAACGCGGGCGGCGGAAGGGGCCTCCGCCGGGGGATGAACCTGGGGCCGGGCCGAGGAGGCCAGCCGGCCAGGCCACCCACCCGACCACGATCGGGACGGCCAGCAGCCCGCTCCCAAGGAGCCCTAGCTCCGCTCCCAAGGAAACCATTGTATTATATATATATATATATATATATATATATATATATATATATATATATATATATATATATATATATATATATATATATATATATATATATAAAGTGTATGTATTCTTAAACACATATATACATAATGAGACTAGAGGCGTATATTTTTATGTGAAAAGTGTATATATATATATAAAAGAGTATACATATATTTCTTTGGAAAGTATATATACTCGTGTATACATATTTATGAAAAAAATATATAAAAGAGTATACATATATTTCTTTGGAAAGTATATATACTCATGTACACATATTTATGAAAGAGTATATACATATATATTTGAAAAAGTATGTATATACATTATAATTTATATGCATAAAACTATATTGATACACTTGTATATGTAAGAGTATATCTATATATATGTATATACATACATATATATATACACAATGAAACAAGAAATACATATATATATATAGGGTCATGTGTGTGACAAGAGTATATACATAAATATTGTATCTCCATAAGTATATGCATGGATCCATTCCAATAATGCTATGAAAATAACTCCTACATTACATCACACATAATGAAACCCATAGAAAATGAAAACACCACTATTAATCACACATTCACATTTATATACATAATGAAGATTATATATATATACATATATATACTTAAAGAAATGAGGAAGGAGGAGAGGAGAGTACCTAAGAGAGATGGGATGATGGTGAAGGGGGTGGTGGTGCTGCCGGCCTAGGGGGGCTGCTGTGGCCGGCCATGGGGGCTGTGGTCGGCCAAGGAGGGTGAGGAAGGTTGTGGTGGAGGTGGTGAGTGGTGGTGGTTGTGTTGGAGATGAAGAAGGAGGTGGAGAGGAAGATGTGATGAAGAGAGAGGTTGTGGAGAGATGTTGGCTGTGGTGGTGGAGCTCTCGGCCAAGGGGGGCTGTGGTGGTGTGGGGTCGGCCTGAGGAGGAGGAGAGGAGGTGAAGGCTATCGGGGCTGTGGTGTAGAGTGGGAGAGTGTATGAGAGAGAGAGAGATGGTGGTGGTTTGAGTGAGATAAAGAGAGAAAGGGGAGGGGTATTGTCGGGTTATAGGGGGAGAGTGAGAGAGTGTTTGAGAGAGAGAGAGATGAGAGGGAAGAGAGAGAGGACCGAAAGGGAGAGGGGGGGTGTTTGGCTGTCGGGTAGGAAGTTTGAAGGAAGAGAGAGAGATTATGGTGGTGGTGATGTGTGTGTTTTAAATATAGGGAGAGAGAGTGAGAAGTGATGGGTGTTGGGTTTAAAAAAAGGGGTGATAGTGAGTTAGAGAGAGGAGAGAGAACTGTAGGAGTGAGAGGGGTATTTGTGGGCTGTTGGTTTTGGGGGGTGAGGGTGTAGAGCCAAAAAATAAAGTTGTGCCATGTTTTTATTACCCAGCAATCAAGTTACACCCGAAAAATCAAGTTGCGCCATTGTTTTGAAGCTTGAAGGATCAAACTGTGCCATTGATTAGGTTGTGCCTAACAAGAGACTACGCCCAAATCATATTGCGCCCAAGCCTACGTGGCGTCTGACATTTATTGCCAATATTGCCTGATAGCACTGATAGCTGACAGCACGATAAACGAAGAAAATCTCTTCGAATCCCTCAAAGCGTGTCGCTCGAGGAGATTTGATTAACAGCTGTCCTGCACACACTGCAAGTTGCGCCTAGGCGCAATCCGATTGAATTCCCTGTACACTCTACAAGTTGTGCCTAGGCGCAATCTGAATAAATTCCTCTCATATATTCAAAAGCTGCCACGTGCTTATGCACTGGGTTGCGCCTAGGCGCAACCCAATCAGGCGCAGTTTAACTTGTTGACTGAAGCTCGCACAACCTGATAAAGTTGAGACAACTTATATTCTAAAGCAGGATGACGTGGCGCACATGCCAGTAATCTCTCAAAACGTGTCCACTATTCTGTACACGACCATGCGCATCTCAATCACATGATGCCACGCGTCTAAATACAGTTAGTACACGTTTGTGTAACTGAATGGAAGTTGGCACAATTTAAGGTTGGCACAACCCAAAGTGGCGCAGTTCAATCTTGCACACATCAGAATAACTGTTAAAACGGTTATTTCCAGAACTCTATAAATAGAGTTTCCAATCATTACCAAAACATCACAGAGATCAAGAACTCTTGCAAAATTGCTATTGCATTCTCCAGAGGCTCAAGTCTTCAAGTTCACATAGTCTAAGAGATAAAGTGATCGTCTTCTGATCAGATTCCTAAAGTTGTACTTTTTCAGAAATCAATTGTACTTTTGTACTTTTTTTTAGTTTGTAATCAAACTTTTGTTTTTGCAAACAAAATGGCGACTCTGCTGGGGTCGACTTTCTCCTCTGATGAGAAGGTGACAACTCAATGTGATGTTGCGTCGATCAGCAAGACACAGAAGACTCTGGTTGTTCAAGTCAACTAGACATCCTATGAAGATATGATCAACAACAAGAGCAACAAGCGCGCTGTGGCTATTGCCAAGAACAAAACTGTGTGGACTCCTAAGTCTTCTACAGTTGCTATTGCCCAGGCACAACCTGCCTCTGTTGAACATGCACAATCTGTCTCTGTGGCTCAAGCGCAGCCTGCTTCTGTTGCTCGTGTGCAATCCACTCTTTCTACTGCCCATGCACAGTCCACTCCTTCTCTTGCCCGTGTACAATCCACTCTTCCTGCTGTCAAGGTGCAGTCCTCTCTTTCTGCTGCCAAGGCGCAGTCTACTACTCCCTTTTCTGCCAAGGCACAGTCCACTCATGCTGCTGCCAAGGTACAGTCAACCCATCTTTCTGCCATGGCACAATCTATTGCTCAGGCGCAACCAGTAGCCCATTTGGCTATGGTGCAACCTAAGCACTCAGTTGTCCAGGCGCAGTCTGCTCACCATGCTGCTCTGGCGCAACCTAAGGGAACTAGTCTTTTGGCTATTCTCTCATCTAATTCTCTAGTTCTGAACTTGGATAAACAATATTCTAGTATCAAAACTAGACTGAACAAAGGGAAGGGTCCTTTGACACTGGCGCAACATGTGCCTAAGATGGTCCCACAACAAAACAGAGGAAAACAATTTTTAGCTAACCCTTCACAAAATAAAAGAAAGCACCCTTTGGTCTTTTCTCAATCTTTCCTAGTCTATGACTCAGAGAAAAATATATCAGATTCCATTCCCTTAAACAGAGGCCTTCAAATCTCTGCTAGGAGAAAGAATATTGATCAAAGAGGTATCTTGCCTACCTCTATGGGGACTGCTCAAGATCTTCCAACATTGCATATCTCAAGATCTAAGCAAGAAAAATTGATGATATCTCAAACAGAGGCACCCGGAGCAGAATTCTCTAATTTACGTGCTTATCTCAACAGGCGTCAATCAGTATCAACTCAGTGAAACGCAAGAATCCTATGCCAAAGGCCAATCTGTACCAGAATAAAAAGTTTGAAAAAAAGGACCCAATCACTTATGCTAATGAGTTAAGTACTTCTTTGTACACTCACGGAACTAAGCATCTTAAGAACATGAGACATGTTCCTAACATCATTAAGAAATATGTTCCTCCGACTTCTTCTCGTCCTATAGTGGTGACTGATCTCCAGGAACATCTTACACAAAGATGGATGATCACAGAGATGTCTCACTCACCTCTTAATCACTCATCAGAACGCTACTGCCTTCATGAAGTGGTCATCAAGTGTTGTTGCCAATCAGCTAAACGATCTGTCTTCGATCGTCTAAACTATACTTCAACTCCTGAACCTATGACGGAAGATGAAGACAAGCTGTTATATGCTTATGTCAACATGACTTCCCGAGACACTGGGGTTGAAAATCCTCAAAGCGTGGCTCGTCTCGTAATCCGAGTCAGCAATACTTGAGACAACTCTATGAATCCAGTGAAGAAGTCTTTCAACATACCAAATCGAAAGATCAGAATTTGGATCAGAATATCTTCAATCAGGAAGATCTTTTCATTACTCATCTAGGAGAGGATTCTTTGTATGATTTTGATACAGATAATGAAAGTTCTGAACAAACTATCTCATCAATAATGGCAAGAGAGGTTACCGCATATGCCATTACAGAAGACCAAGATGGTTCTAGTTCAGCCAGTCAAGAGCAATGAATTGTTGCACTGGAAGACAAACTGAAGACCATGGCTGAAATGGTCGCAAGTATGCACACTATAATCGTGGCCCAACATACAGTGCCACCGGTTATAAATCCTGCTACTAATCCCGAACTTATAGCATCTTCTGTACTTGTTAATGTTGGTCTGGGGGTACCACCTCTCCAAGTTGTTTATGTACCAGTCCAAGATGCTCCCAGTCAGTATGGTACTGGGGTGGTAATTATCATGCTGTTCCTCCTCATAACAATTCAAATTAGCCTACCAATTCCCAAACATCAGGAGATGCTAATGAGGTTGTAAAACTCTTACGCACTCAGTTTGAGGCCTTCAAACAAAAGGATGGTCTACAAAGACTTGGGATAAAACAACCTTATCCTGCTAAACGGAAGGAGGTTCAATTTCCCCCTAAGTACAAGCTTTCCACTATTATGCTATTTGATGGCAGCACTTCTCCAAGTCAGTACATCAATCACTTTGAAGTAATGACTGACTGTCACGCCCCAGTACCAAAATACTGGGACGGACTAGGCCAGCTACTCCGTATGAGGTATAAAACGTCATACGGCGATCGTGGCTGTCAATCTTGCTGGGTATCCTAGCATGTAAGCAGTCTATGGCCTAAATCCGATCTCATATCCACAGGCAATAATCGATGAAATAACGACGAGAGAGATAATCATATGAAAAACATGAAATACTCATATGATAATCAGAGAGTCTACAATAAGAAATAATGTAGACAAGAATACCTTCCCACACAGTTCCCTCATGGTCAAAAACTGAAGCACGTCCTCCAAGTCAAGTCTGGAAGATCCACATGGTCGGTCACAGGCAATCTGGGAACAATCCAGGGTTGGTCAGGCCAACCGTAGCAAGTACTAGAAAGGAAGGCTCAAGGACGGGCGAAGAAAACTAGCAGGATATAATATGACAGGAATAGCATCTAAAAACAGTAAATAAGGTAAGGGATCGTGCGGTACCAACGCACGATGACAGAATATAAGGCAGCAATCCAACTACTAATACGTAAGTAACCAACGATCATCACAATCATCCTAACATCTACTAATACTTACATCGCCAACTGGAACTCGTAGTCCGTCATCGGAACGGTAACCCATCCCTACATCAAACAAGAACAAGGGAATGAATCACCGTGCCGGGACAGCATTACGTGCCAGCCAGCTTAGCAAGCAACAAGCCATACAATTTAGGTGAATAAGCGGCCACTCAAAAGTCTACGGCTATCTATGTGGAGGTTGGGTTACCCCAACAATGCAATATAGGAATCCTCAGATCGTGCCATATCCCGCAAGGGCTAGCGAGGCCAAATAACGCATAGTAGGTAGGTATGCACGGTCCCTCGGAAGGCCATCGTGCTAAGCAGGAGTACATATAGTAGTCGGATACTGCCATATCCGTGGCGGCCAACCCCGACGCGCCAGGACGAGCCTGTGGCGGCCGGTAATGCACGATCTCGGAATTCCGTTCCCTCCAAATGCTTCTACCATTTTTAGTTGCCTAGATTAACCCTACAATTATCCGGAATCATATGCCGTGGTCACATGCTCATCCTCCTAGATGTCGTACCTCAGTACGAGAACGCTAAGTAAGAATCAGCCTCGGCACCTATAGTCCCAGTTGTGATCCATCCTTAGTGTTATGCAACAAGCAAGCAAGCAATCCTAACCACGCTAAGACTATAGGCCAACTACCAGATACCCGTGCAGGTAATCATATAATATAGCCAGAATATCAAGATGGCATCGCAATGCCATATAATCATGGAAGTAGCACCTCAAAGTGCCAATAGACAAAGGGCACCGCAGTACAAGGTCAGGGCCAGCACCTCACAGGGTAAGCTGGACTTATAGTACGGATACAGGTAGTCAGGTCTGGGACAAGGATAACTCTGTCAGTCACAAGAAGTCATCTGCCCACATCGTGGCATGGATATCAGGTCAAGTACAAGACTAGAACCTCTACTATAATAAAATCTCAAGCATATATGAGAGCCTACAGCTCCAATCATCAAGTCGGTCTATCCACCAAATCAATCTATCAAGTGTCTCCCATCCATGAGGGAGTGAATATCACGTTAATAAAGACAACCACCAAATCAATCTCGTTCCCCCTAACAATGCTAGGCCCTCAGACTCACAAGAATCCTCCTAGTCAATGATCACAAGCCACCAGAAAACAAGCCCCTCAACTACCAAGACACAGCAATCAACCAGGTTCTCTAACTACCGGAATATACAAAGGTACCGGATTTGGGCGTTTGAAAAGTCGAGTAAAAATCATATAATGATACCCTTGATATTCTCCTCATTCCGCGAGACACTCGCACCAGTATCAAAATCTAAAAGTCCTCAAAGACATATCTGATCAAATTAGAACATCACCAAAGAACTAGCAACACCATCTAAGAATCCACTTAGTCTACCATAACCACTATCTCAATATCATATCTCCTCATAGTCAATCCTCGAATAAGATCATAATTCCAACACATGGGTCAACACTAATCAACGCCGTCGGAAGATGGCAAGGATTGTGTGAACCACTCTGGATCAGATCCACAACCCTTAAACCAAATAAGGACCAGGGTTGCAGATTTTTACCCGAGTAGAACCACTCTCCTTACACAATCCGGCGGACAGGACAGATAATGGTATAACAACTAAACTAGAACACCATCTAAAAAGAAGGGTCACAGGTCAAGAGTTCAATGAGTGATACCGTCAAAAAGGCAAGGATTGCATGAACCCCTCTGGTTCAGATCCACAACCCTTAAACCAAACAAGGACCAGGGTTGCAGACCTTCACCCGAGTAGAACCGCTCTCCTTACACAATCCGGCGGACGAGACAGGTCAAGACGCTAGGCGACTAATCTAGTCGGGAGTCTACCTAGCAGGCAATAGGGTCAGGGATGCCATACCAAGAAGAACATGTATGAGTTCAGTCCAGCAAACCAAAGGAACGGTTCTGTCTAATCCTTCGAACCAAATTCCCAACTGGGAATTCTGGAAAAATCTGGCAGAGTCTCCTTTGTAATCTGGATGGGAGCACCCTACGAATAGGGGCTAAAACCACTCGGCACAACCCACCGCAGAATCGCAGAATCGTGGACTCGCGGGCTGAAAACACTAAGTCTCAGCTACCAGTAGCACTACGATGCGTACTGGGCACCAATCCTAGCCGAGAACACTAAGTCTCGGCCTCCAGCAGCACTACAATGCGTACTGGGCGCCAAACCAACACATGTAGCAAGAATCGCCACACAGGGCGCACCAAGACCCACAGTCATATCCAAGCCACAAACAAAGTCATAGAAACAGTTAGCCAAAGCCGTTACCCGACCGCGAGTCGGACACGGGGAATATGGGGACAATCCATACATGTGAGTCGTGCTCGTGTCCTCGGAGGTGTGGATGACCCATCCGAGTTGTCCGATACGGTCTATCCCGGTATCGGACCAAGCTATCCTAAGTTATCATCATGGCAGTTCTACTACTAGGCTACACTAATCATGGTTATACAGTTTACAAGTACAAAATTAATTAAATGCCATAAAATCTAGGAGAGAGGACAAGAGCCTCGATGAGCAAGGGATACTTGCCTAGAGGGCTCGGCTAGGTAAGCAAGTCTTCGGCAGTCGCGATCCAAGCTAGCACGCCAATCGAGATTCTCAGAACACACAATAAACAATCATTAGAATTAAATAATAAAATAATAGAATAATCACAAGAGAAGGCAGAAGGCTATACCGTGTGGGTCCCGCAAGCAGTGCAAGGATCTCGTACGAAAACCGAGGCACGCGGACCGACGCGGACACGTAAACCGAGACGTGCACGTATATTGAGACGCGCACGAGAATCGAGATGAACAAGAGACAACGTACACGTAAATCGAGACGTGCACGTAGATCGAGGAAATCACGAATATCGGAATGGCACACGAATTAACGCGACACGCAAATCGAGGCATGCACGCGAATTGAGACGGAGTGAGATTCAAGTAAGCACGCAAATCAATACGGTGCGGAGTCCAAAGTGATACATAAACCAAGGCGACACGTAAATCCGTACGTGCACGAAAACCGAGATAACACAAAGTCCAAGGTAGCACACATGCCAATGCGGCATGCAAATTAATGCATGCATGCAAACTAGTGCAACACGGAGATCAAAGTAGTACGCAATCGACGCGGCACGCAAATCGGAGCGGCATAAAAATCGAGATGGGCACAAAGGCCGAGACACATAAACGAGGCAACACGCAAACCAATGGGGCACGGTGCCCGAGGCAGCACGGGGCTCGAGGCATCCCGCTGCCCAAGGCAGCGCATGAATCGAGGGTGCACGAAAACCAATAAGGCGCACGCAAACCGAAGCATACGCAGAACGAGGCGCATGCGGACCGAGCAGCGCACTGCTCGAGGCAGCAAGTGCACCGAGGCACGTGGCCCGAAGAGCACGCAGCCCAAGGCTGGCTCGCTGCTCGAGCAGTTCGGGGCCCAAGGGCGTCCCGTCGCTCGAGGCGGTGCTGGCCCGGGCGCGGCAACGACACGGCGGTGGTGCTGGCCACCGGAGAGAAGAGGAAAGAAAGGGCAGAGGAGATCGGGGCTCACCGGGGTCAGTCGGGCTCCGACGGAGAGGACAACAGCAGCAGCGGTGGGGGTGCTGGTGGCGACGGAGGAGGCCGACCGAGAGGGAGACGGCGGCGGCGGCGATGAGGGTGGCGCTGGTCGCGGCGGAGGAGGCCGGCTGAAGGGGGTGGCTGCGGTGGCCGAGACGAGGGCGGCCGCGGTGGTGGCGGGCGCCGGGAACAGCGAGAGAGGGAGAGATGGAAGTGGTGGCAGTGGAGACGAGGGCGGCCGCGGTGGCGGTGGTGGCCGGAGCTGGCCGAGGAGGAGAATAACGAGGGAGAGATGGTGGAGCCGGCAGTGGCGGTGGAGGTGACTGATGGTAGTGGCGGTGGTGGTGCTGGAGGGTGATGGCGGCGGTGGTGAGGGCTGGAGACGGGGGCGACCACGGCGAGGGTGGCGGATGGAGGTGGCAGTGGTGGGAGATGGTGGCGCAGGCGGTGGTCGCGGCTGCAGTGGTGGGTTAGCGGCGGTCGCAGCCAGGGGGAGAGGCCGAGAGGGAGGAGAAGAAGAGCTGAGGGAGGAGAGAGAGGGCTGGGGGTGAGGAGAGATGGTCGGGAGAGAGAGAGAGGAGAAGCTTCTCCTGGAAGGAGAGTGGGGAAGAGAGAGAATGAGAGGGGTTAGGTAGATATTTTAGAGGGGGTAGATTTAGGATCAAGAAAATAATAGTAGCAATAATAAAAATGAGAAAAATTCACCTCCAATAATTAATAATAAATTTTTTTAAAAATATCCAATTTCAAAAATCCTCCAAATACGAGATACAGTCGAAATACAGTCATATACCTATTTCTAAAATAGGGATATGACATCCTACCCACCTTACAAAAATTTCGTCCTCGAAATTTCGAAATCATGTATATAAGATTTTCAAAACTAGTACATATAGGTACCATGAAAACTCTACCCACCTTACAGAAATCAAGTAATACAATAAGAAACGAACAAAATCTTAATATGAAAACATCAAAGAGAACAAGTCTCGCTAAATAAATCAACTCGCAAGGTAAATCGAAAACATCGAAAGAATCTTGAAAATCAAAGTCTCGCATACACGAAATAACCCCATAAATCAAAACAAGTATAGAATGTCGAAAACAATGTCAGAAAACGTAAAATCCCAACTGCATAAAAATCCTCACAAATCATAAAATACAGGATATATGTCTCGAACCGATGACCGTAGTTACTAATATCCGAAAAATGTGTGTCATGATCATTCCTTGCCACGCCATCCGGAATGGCTTCAAAAGATGCATCAGGGCACAATAATCGAGCGACTGCAACTTTCGTTACCACGCCGTCAAGGTATACTAGGGCCACCTGGTACTCTTGACAAATATCCAAAACGAATCAAATCTATAACCCAAATATCTGAATCACTAAAAATCACAAAATCTATAACGATATAACGAGTCCTAGAAAACCATCAAAATCCATAATCCAAAATCCAGGTGAATCGTAACACACATCCAAAAATATCTTCAATAATAACCACAAGATATCTTTTCTAGGAAAATACTCCAAACCAAGGATCCATATCAAAATATAATGTAAGGAAAGTATATCAAAAAAATAATATCTGAAACAGATAATCATGAGTACGAAACTGTCCGGAATCAAGGAAGCCGAATCGATACAAGAATATCCCTCGGATACTCAACAAATGTTAAAATATCCAACCTCAGAGTCCAGATGGAATCTTCATTCCGCAGCAATCCAGCCAACGCTCGAAGAGGACGATAATGATACTAAGTCAACACGAAGTCAACGCACGAAAGGGATAACAAAAAATCAACCAAGGTGAAACATCGGTAGAGAGTACAGAACCCAAGACAGATAATCAAGTAATCCAATGATGGAGATAAGATGACATCTCATCGGATAAAACGATCGACATGACCAACTATAGGATCATATCTATCAAACAAGGATCAGGGGTAGATAACAACAAATGAGACAGGGCAAAGCAAAATAGGTCCAGGTAGAGATGAGGACCAATTCACAAGTTCAAGGGAGCGAAGGGCAAGTGTAGCAAGTTAGAATCCTAAGGAATAGTGGACTGAGATCAACAATCATGTGATACCCAATAATAACTCAAAACGAGACTTACATGGGCTACCACTAAAATCTTGTCACGCCCCAGTACCAAAATACTGGGACGGACTAGGCCAGCTACTCCGTATGAGGTATAAAACGTCATACGGCGATCGTGGCTGTCAATCTTGCTGGGTATCCTAGCATGCAAGCAGTCTATGGCCTAAATTCGATCTCATATCCACAGGCAATAATCGATGAAATAACGACGAAAGAGATAATCATATGAAAAACAGGAAATACTTATATAATAATCAGAGAGTCTACAATAAGAAATAATGTAGACAAGAATACCTTCCCACACAGTTTCCTCATGGTCAGAAACTGAAGCACGTCCTCCAAGTCAAGTCTGGAAGATCCACATGGTCGGTCACAGGCAATCTGGGAACAATCCAGGGTTGGTCTGGCCAACCGTAGCAAGTACCAGAAAGGAAGGCTCAAGGACGGGCGAAGAAAACCAGCAGGATATAATATGACAGGAATAGCATCTAAAAACAGTAAATAAGGTAAGGGATCGTGCGGTACCAACGCACGATTACAGAATATAAGGCAGCAATCCAACTACTAATACGTAAGTAAGCAACGATCATCACAATCATCCTAACATCCACTAATACTTGCATCGCCAACTGGAACTCGTAGTCCGTCATCGGAACGGTAACCCATCCCTACATCAAACAAGAACAAGGGAATGAATCACCGTACCGGGACAGCGTTACGTGCCAGCCAGCTTAGCAAGCAACAAGCCATACAATTTAGGTGAGTAAGCGGCCACTCAAAAGTCTACGGCTATCTATGTGGAGGTTGGGTTACCCCAACAATGCAATATAGGAATCCTCAGATCGTGCCATATCCTGCAAGGGCTAGCGAGGCCAAATAACGCATAGTAGGTAGGTATGTACGGTCCCTCGGAAGGCCACCGTGCTAAATAGGAGTACATATAGTAGTCGGATACTGCCATATCCGTGGCGGCCAACCCCGATGCGCCAGGACGAGCCTGTGGCGGCCGATAATGCACGATCTCGAAATTCCGTTCCCTTCCAATGCTTCTACCATTTTTAGTTGCCTAGATTAACCCTACAATTATCCGGAATCACATGCCATGGTCACATGCTCATCCTCCTAGATGTCGTACCTCAGTACGAGAATGCTAAGTAAGAATCAGCCTCGGCACCTATAGTCCCAGTTGTGATCCATCCTTAGTGTTATGCAACAAGCAAGCAAGCAATCCTAACCACGCTAAGACTATAGGCCAACTACCAGATACCCGTACAGGTAATCATATAATATAGCCAGAATATCAAGATGGCATCGCAATGCCATATAATCATGGAAGTAGCACCTCAAAGTGCCAATAGACAAAGGGCACCACAGTGCAAGGTCAGGGCCAGTACCTCACAGGGTAAGCTGGACTTATAGCACGAATACAGGTAGTCAGGTCTGGGACAAGGACAACTCTATCAGTCACAAGAAGTCATCTGCCCACATCGTGGCATGGATATCAGGTCAAGTACAAGACTAGAACCTCTACTATAATAACATCTCAAGCATATATGGGAGCCTACAGCTCCAATCATCAAGTCGGTCTATCCACCAAATCAATCTATCAAGTGTCTTCCATCCATGAGGGAGTGAATATCACGTTAACAAAGACAACCACCAAATCAATCTCATTCCCCCTAACAATGCTAGGCCCTCAGACTCACAAGAATCCTCCTAGTCAATGATCACAAGCCACTAGAAAACAAGCCCCTCAACTACCAAGACACAGCAATCAACTAGGTTCTCTAACTACCGGAATACACAAAGGTACCGGATTTGGGCGTTTGGGAAGTCGAGTAAAAATCATATAATAATACCCTCGATATTCTCCCCGTTCCGCGAGACACTCGCACCAGTATCAAAATCCAAAAGTCCTCAAAGACATATCTGATCAAATTAGAACATCACCAAAGAACTAGCAACACCATCTAAGAATCCACTTAGTCTACCATAACCACTATCTCAATATCATATCTCCTCATAGTCAATCCTCGAATAAGATCATAATCCCAACACATGGGTCAACACTAATCAACGCCGTCGGAAGATGGTAAGGATTGTGTGAACCACTCTGGATCAGATCCACAACCCTTAAACCAAACAAGGACCAAGGTTGCAGATTTTTACTCGAGTAGAACCACTCTCCTTACACAATCCGGCGGACAGGACAGATAATGGTATAACAACTAAACTAGAACACCATCTAAAAAGAAGGGTCACAGGTCAAGAGTTCAATGAGTGATACCGTCAAAAAGGCAAGGATTGCATGAACCCCTCTGGATCAGATCCACAACCCTTAAACCAAACAAGGACCAGGGTTGCAGACCTTCACCCGAGTAGAACTGCTCTCCTTACACAATCCGGCGGACAAGACAGGTCAAGACGCTAGGCGACTAATCTAGTCGGGAGTCTACCTAGCAGGCAATAGGGTCAGGGATGCCATACCAAGAAGAACATGCATGAGTTCAGTCCAACAAACCAAAGGAATGGTTCTGCCTAATCCTTCGAACCAAATTCCCAACTGGGAATTCTGGAAAAATCCGGCAGAGTCTCCTTTGTAATCTGGATGGGAGCACCCTACGAATAGGGGCTAAAACCACTCGGCGCAACCCGCCGCAGAATCGCGGACTCGCGGGCTGAGAACACTAAGTCTCAGCAACCAGTAGCACTACGATGCGTACTGGGCACCAATCCTAGCCGAGAACACTAAGTCTCGGCCTCCAGCAGCACTACAATGCGTACTGGGCGCCAAACCAACACATGCAGCAAGAATCGCCATGCAGGACGCACCAAGACCCACAGTCATATCCAAGCCACAAACAAAGTCATAGAAACAGTTATCCAAAGCCGTTACCCGACCGCGAGTTGGACACGGAGTATATGGGGACAATCCATACATGTGAGTCATGCTCGTGTCCTCGGAGGTGTGGATGACCCATCCGAGTTGTCCGATACGGTCTATCCCGGTATCGGACCAAGCTATCCTAAGTTATCATCATGGAAGTTCTACTACTAGGGTACACTAATCATGGTTATACAGTTTACAAGTACAAATTAATTAAATGCCATAAAATCTAGGAGAGAGGACAAGAGCCGTCGATGAGCAAGGGATACTTGCCTAGAGGGCTCGGCTAGGTAAGCAAGTCTTCGGCAGTCGCGATTCAAGCTAGCACGCCAATCGAGATCCTCAGAACACACAATAAACAATCATTAGAATTAAATAATAAAATAATAGAATAATCATAAGAGATGGCAGAAGGCTATACCGTGTGGGTACCGCAAGCAGTGCAGGGATCTCGTACGGAAACCGAGGCACACGGACCGACACAGACACGCAAACTGAGACGTGCACGTATATCGAAATGCGCACGAGAATCGAGATGAAAAGGAGACAATGTGCACGTAAATCGAGACGTGTACGTAGATCGAGGAAATCACGAATATCGGAATGGCACACGAATCAACGTGACATGCAAATCGAGGCGTACACGCGAATCGAGACGGAGCGAGATTTAAGGAAGCACGCAAATCAATGCGGTGCGGAGTCCAAAGTGATACACAAACCAAGGCGGCACGTAAATCCGTACGTGCACGCAAACCGAGATAGCACAAAGTCCAAGGTGGCGCACATGCCAATACGGCACGTAAATTGATGCATGCACGTAAACCAGTGCGACACGGAGATCAAAGTGGTACGCAACCGAGGCGGCACGCAAATTGGAGCGGCACGAAAATCGAGATAGGCACAAAGGCCGAGACACATAAACGAGGCAACACGCAAACCAATGGGGCAAGGTGCCCGAGGCAGCGTGAGGCTCGAGGCGTCCTGATGCCCAAGGCAGCGCGTGAATCGAGGGTATACGAAAACCAATAAGGCGCACGCAAACCGAAGCATACGCAGAACGAGGCGCACGCGGACCGAGCAGCGCACTGCTCGAGGTAGCACGTACACCGAGGCACGTGGCCCGAAGAGCACGCAGCCCAAGGCTGGCTCGCTGCTCGAGCAGCGCGGGGCCCAAGGGCGTCCCGTCGCTCGAGGCGGTGCTGGCCCGGGCGCGACAACGACACGGCGGTGGTGCTGGCCACCGGAAAGAAGAGGAAAGGAAGGGCAGAGGAGATCGGGGCTCACCGGGGTCGGTCGGGCTCCAGCGGAGGGGACAGCAGCAGCAGCGGTGGGGGTGCTGGTGGCGACGGAGGAGGCCGACCGAGAGGAAGACGGCGGCGGCGGCGATGAGGGTGGCGCTGGTCGCGACGGAGGTGGCCGGCTGAAGGGGGTGGCTGCGGTGGCCGAGACGAGGGCGGCCGCGGTGGTGGCGGGCGCCGAGAACAGTGAGAGAGAGAGATGGAAGTGGTGGCGGTGGTGACGAGGGCGGCCGCGGTGGCGGTGGTGGCCGGAGCTGGCCGGGGAGGAGAATAACGAGGAAGAGATGGTGGAGCCGGCAGTGGCGGTGGAGGTGACTGATGGTAGTGGCGGTGGTGGTGCTGGAGGGTGATGGAGGCGGTGGTGAGGGCTGGAGACGGGGGCGACCACGGCGAGGGTGGCGGATGGAGGTGGCAGTGGTGGGAGATGGTGGCGCAGGCGGTGGTCGCGGCTGCAGTGGTGGGTTGGCGGCGGCCGCAGCCAGGGGGAGAGGCCGAGAGGGAGGAGGAGAAGAGCTGAGGGAGGAGAGAGAGGGCTGGGGGTGAGAAGGGATGGTCGGGAGAGAGAGAGAGAGAGGAGAAGCTTCTCCTAGAAGGAGAGTGGGGAAGAGAGAGAATGAGAGGGGTTAGGTAGATATTTTAGAGGGGGTAGATTTAGGATCAAGAAAATAATAGTAGCAATAATAAAAATGAGAAAAATTCACCTCCAATAATTAATAATAAAATTTTTAAAAAATACCCAATTTCAAAAATTCTCCAAATACGAGATACAGTCGAAATACAGTCATATACCTATTTCTAAAATAGGGATATAACATTGACCAATTGCAGCCAAATGATGCTATCCTTACCAGAGTGTTCGTCGGTTGTTTAGCCGGTACAGCATACGACTGGTACCGTAGCTTGCCTGATGGCTGCATAACTTTATTTGCTGGTTTCAAGTAAATGTTCTTGAAATGATTCTATGAGGGTGTCAATGATATGATATTGTCTGCCTTTATCAAAATTAAACAAAGATACAATGAATCTACGGAGAGTTTCATTGAAAGATTCTGCCGAGAGGCACTTAAAATGCCTTTAGAAACTCCATCTGCTGTAACAATAGACACTTGCAAATCAAACTTGTTGCCTATTATCAGCATGTGGACGAGACCAACACAATTCCAAGAGTGGCCTTCTTTCATGGTGAATGCCAAGGTGACGAAAGTTAGCATTGAGAAATTCAAGCAGTTAGGAGTTCAAATGAATCATCCTAACCAAGATGAACATTCCACACCTGGTGGTAATAATCTCTAGAACAATAGCAAGGGTAAAGAAACATTGGCAATCAATCTCAAGGGCAAGGAGTCACTGGCTGTTAATGTTGCTCAAGCGGCACCCACTCCATCAGTACTGCCACAGAAAGCACCTCGTCCAAAAGAAGAGTATTCTTTTGATGAAGATGATATTATGTGCATATTTGATTGCTTAATCAAAAGCAATAAACTATAATTATCGGAAGCAAAACGGCCAGAAGAAGTTGGTAAAACTGACCACCCTAAATATTATGTTTATCACAGATTTATAGGGCATACCACCAGAGCATGCTACGTGCTCAAAGGCAAAATCTAGGAGATGGTCACTTCTGGAGCAGTTACCCTCCAGCAGGATGAGAAGGCTGTGACGGCCAATGTCGTCTCTGTACAGTTTGGTGATTTCCCACCACAACTAGTGCAAGATGGTATTGTCCCCATTCTAAGGGCTACTCTCGAAATCGTGAACCTTCCACCTCCCCAATATGAAGGACTTGTTCCATTATCTACTGATAAAGGAGAAATCATGTGGATTCATCCAGATCTGGTAGCAGACTTTGAAGTGCCTTCTTCTTCCAATCAAAAGAAGCGCTCCAAAACTAAATCCAAAAGCTGTAATATGGTATCCTTTGAACCGGTAGCAGAAGCGAAAATTCTAATCGGCACTAGATCTGGGAAACCTTATCTTCGAGAATATCCCGAAACTCAAGAGAATCCTGCCCCATCTCTGGATGCTCCTCCTACAACATCTTCTCCTGCTAAGAATATACCATCTACATCTTCGCCGGTAGTGGAACCAACTCCTCCCAAACCGACATCAGCAGACAAGGAAAAACAACCTGTCCGTTTTGACAAAGCATTAAAGAAGTCCTCATCTTTTGTACTTGAAAAGCCATATAGTTTTAACATATTGGCTCAATTGGCCAATACTCCAGCAAGATTGTCAATCTTTGAACTCTTACGTCTCTCAAAAAAAACTCGAGAAACGTTAAATGAAGCTTTGATGCCGGCTGATGCTTGTCTTGCTCTCCTCAAGAAGCCTGAAAAGGAGCCTGTCAGTTGTACACATTGTCATAGTGTATTTGAATTAATACCCAATATTACTTTTACACAAGATGACATGCTTTTAGAAGACAATCGTCATGATCGTCCTCTTTATTTTACGGGGTATGTGGACACCATGAAAGTCGATCGCATTCTGATTGACCCAGGATATGCTCTTAGTATCATGCCGAAATCTTTGCTAGATGCTTTGAAGATTCTAGTGCATAATCTTTCTACAACTATCACTACCATCTTGGGGTTCAATTAAGGAAGAAGTGAACCTTTGGGGAAGATACGCCTGAAACTCCAAATCGACAATCTTCGTACAAAGGTGACTTTCTATGTGATTGATAATCATGGTTCATACAATACTTTGCTGGGAAGACCATTCCTCCACGATCATAATATTGCACCTTCTACTCTTCATCAATGTTTCAAATATGTGGATGGTAATGGAGAAGTCCAGAAAGAAGTTGCAGATCTAAATCCTTTCAAGGGGGTTGAAGCGTACTGCAACGACTCTTGCATGTACACAGAGGAATTAATAAAGGTGGTGTTAGCAATAGATACGGATGAAGAACAGAAAGGTGTGCCGAATGATACTCTGGTGATTCCTGTCAAAGGACGTACTTCCTGTCCCTAGTCTTCCAAACCACTGACTATCTACCTTCCTTCTCACAAGAAGCAGCCTTCTGGTGTTAGTCATGAACAAAGGGAGCTCACCTCTTCTGAGCCACTTGTAATTGATCTTCGTCGTAAGAAGCCCCCTCCTCTTTCTTGCTCTTCTTCTCTCTCTCTGGTTATCAATCTGACTAAGCCTGTTAAGACTAAAGGTCCTGTTGTAAACGATGGTGTAAAAATCAATAAAGTATCTCCTTTGCAGTATACTGATGTCTCTTATTATACTCAATATTATTTGGATATGCTAGATAGCTTTAAACCACTAACAATAGGAGTTGTATCATCTCTACGAAATATGGTATCATTGGATTCAATTCAAGAATCTTACTTCTTAGTACCGTCTCGAAAGAAAGGCGAAATGCCTATACTTTTTAATAAACGAAAAGAACAAAAAATCATGCCTGACAACGATGATAATGATGATACATGAAGGCTACAATTATGTCGCTATAGTCCGCAATCTAAGGCAATCATCCGTAAAATGGGCTATGATTTCAGAACTGGTCTCAATAATGGTAAAGGAAGAGGAACTCCTCTTCGTATTTCTGTTTCAAAAGGAAAATCACAACAATATTACAGTAAAGCGAAGTGGGGATTATGTTATACTTCACCACTTCCAACTCCAGAACCTTCCGAATCCGATGAAGATGAACGATCTAACTCTTCTGATTCTATTTCATGGGATTATGATACCAGTATTGGTCATGTTCATCGAATAACAGTATCTTCTAACATGGTGTCTGTCGAATTCTTGAAAGATGACAAAGATGATATTGAAGAAGCTCCTGAAGTAGACCCTTGGGCACAAAGGATGAACAATCAGTGGGAACTCCGTTTTGAACAACGAAAGCCACCTACTGAGGATCAACTAATTCAGATCGATGTTGGAGAGAAAGATGTGCCACGACCGATCTTCATTAGCAAAAATCTTCCAGAAGATGATAAACAAGAATTGATTCACCTTATTCGTGAATATATTGATATTTTTGCCTGGAGTTATGAAGATATGCCGGGATTAGATCCTCAAGTCACAACTCATAAACTTAACATCTTGCCTAATGACAAGCCGGTCAAACAACAGCAATGGCGATTCAAGCCTGAAATAATGGATGCGATTGATGATGAAGTCAAAAAGCTTATAGCTTGCGGTTTTATCAGAGAAGAACATCATCTTGACTGGGTAGACAACGTTGTACCAGTTTTAAAGAAGACTGGAAAAGTTCGAGTATACATAGACTTTCAGGATCTCAATAATGCTTGTCCTAAAGATGAATTTCCTCTCCCAAATACTGATGTCATGATCGACAATACTTGTGGATTCGAACGAATTTCTTTTATGGATGGGTTTTCTGGATATAATCAAATCCGGATGAATCCTGAAGATGAAAAACATACTTCATTTCGTACTCCATGCGGGGTATACTATTATACAGTCATGCCTTTCGGTCTTAAAAACGCTAGTACAACTTACCAGCGGGCTATGAGTACTATCTTTCGAGACCATTTGCGAAAGACTGTCGAATGCTATGTTGACGATATTGCTGTCAAAAATCGTCTAAAGGAAGATCACATTCAAGATTTAAGAACTATCTTCAATCCTATGTGCCAGCATCAACTCAAAATGAACCCCACCAAGTCTTTCTTGGGTGTCTCTAGTGGCAAATTTCTCGAATTCATCATTACCTCTAAAGGTATACACGTTGATCCCGAGAAAATCAAAGCCATTCAAGAGATGCGTCCTCCGCGCAACTTAAAAGAGCTACGAGGATTCCAAGGTCGACTTGCGTACATCAGGCAGTTCATTTCGAATTTATCTGGACATTGTATACCATTTACCCAGTTAATAAAGAAAGGTGTATCTTTTATTTGGACGAAAGAATGTCAACGAGCATTTGATGACATAAAGCGGTATTTGATGAATCCACTAGTCCTTGAGCCACCAATCTCAGGAATACCCTTCTTAATGTATGTCCGGGCGATGGACCATTCATTGGGAGCGTTGCTGGCTCAAAAAAACAAAAAAGGTCATGAACAAGCCATCTACTACCTTAGTCGAACAATGATTGGAGCTGAACATCATTATAGTCCGTGGAGAAGGAATGTTTAGCCTTAATGTTTGCTGTTCAAAAGACAAGACATTACATTATCGGCCAAACTATTTATGTTATTTCTCGAATTAATCCTCTTCGAGTCTTAATAAAGAAGCCCAATATACTCAATTCTAGGCTTGCTACATGGGCTATATTATTAGTACAATATGATATGGTCTATGTTCTCCAAAAGTCTGTGAAAGGTCAAGCACTAGCTGATTTCTTAGCAGCTCGTCCTGTCCCTGAAACATCTAAGCTCTGTGACAAAATTCAAGACGAAACATTGGAATCAAATATGATCTCAGAAGAACTTCCTACTTGGTGTTTGTTCTTCGACAGAGCATCTAGAATTGGACCTGGAGGTATCCTTGTCGCTAGAGTGGAAATT
The DNA here is from genome assembly GCA_029216955.1 of Iris pallida. Lineage (NCBI taxonomy): Eukaryota > Viridiplantae > Streptophyta > Magnoliopsida > Asparagales > Iridaceae > Iris > Iris pallida. Next base: position 2,901,474 of record JANAVB010044216.1, read on the forward strand.
GTTCTTATCTCACCAGATGGATTAGCTATTGTCACGCCCCAGAACCAGAATATCGGAGAGCGGGAGAATGACTCAGCCAGCTATGTATTACGGGTAGATGAATACCGTATAATACGATCAATGCTGTCTAAAAGACGAGAGGGTGCATACTACATGAAAGTCCCACTAGGGTTACTCAATATCTATTGTCTCAATCATTCAAACAAGAAGCAGTAATAGAGAACATGTAAGATAAAGCAGCAAGGCGTCCCAAACGCTCAGTCAAAATGTTCTTGAGATCTGGCTTTACAAAACATAGCCAGATGATATGACAAGGTATACACAATCGTTATCAGCTGCAGTCTGACTTAGTTACAATTATGTAAAGTAAGCGCAAGACTGTCCGACTAATATATCGGTGCCAAGCGGCAAAATATAAAGTAAGTAGTAAAACGAGCAGGGAAGCAAGGAACCCACTCGTGTCCTCCTGCGATCATCCCTCTATTATTGACCATCTTGGAGGTGGAAGTAAGCTGAGTCCTCGGGAGCTGGCTCTAAATCTGGCCATACAGAACCAGAGAGGTTAGACCTCAAATAGCAAGTACCATAAGGAAGCACGATGTGAAACCCGTAAATTTTCAATTTCATTATAAATTATTAATTTTTGTGTTATTTTCAGATTGTTAATATTATTTGTTAGATCAAAAAAAAATTATTTTTTTAAATAATGAACTTGGATTTTTGTTTGTTTGGCCCAGACCCGAACCCGTTCCCGAGTCCCGAACCCGTTTAGAACCTTTCATTTTTTCGATTAAGTAATTGAATATTTTAATTAGCTTATTATTATTATTAGTTGTTAAATTAGAAAAATTATTTTTTTTAGAAAAGAATTTTTATCTCTGTAAAATTTTATCTTATAAATTGTTATTAATGAAAAACCATATTTTTCTGAATTTTTGATTGTTGGACCTAACCCGTCCCGGATCTGTGTTTAAACCCAAGTTTGAATTTGAGCCAATCTTAGTTTTCGAAAATCATTAAATATTATTAATTAAGTTTTTCATAAAGAAAAAAAAACAAAGATTAATGAAATTTTTCTTTAAAAACAAATTTTTCATTAAATACTAAATGTCATTAACTCATCCCTTTACACCATTCATCAGAAGGAAAGGAACTCTTTCCTTCATCTTCCGAACGGCTGGTTGACCCCTCCGTTCCTAACCGCCGGTGACCTCTCGGTTTTCGGTAACCACCACTCTTCCCTTTCCTATAAAAACCCTCCATACTATTCCTATCTTCACCATCATCTTCATTTTCCCAAAATTCCTCCTCTCAAATCCCTAGCCGGAGCTACTTCGGCGACCCCTCCGCCGAGCACCCCCTGCAGCCCAACCCGGCGCCATCCCCGACCGGCACACGCCTAGGCCGGCCATCCGCCGCCAACCCGAGTGCCCGCCCCCTTTCCGACCGTCCGACGACCTCTGACTGCCGGCGACAGCCCAGTCAGGCCGCCCAGCATCGCCGCTCGTCCCCGTTCGTCCCGTGTTGCTGATCCCTTGCTGGACACGTGTTCCGTGTTCCGAAGTTCCAGAAATTTCTGCGGTTCTGCGTGTTTCGAGTCCGAGGCATCACTTCGGATTCCTTCGTTTTCGGTAACTCCTGTTAAGTCCCATAGATTTCTTTTGGTCTGTGATGATTTGGTCCATTTCCGGATTTTTTGAAATTCTTTCGAAAACTTTCTGTGAGTTTTCAGAATATTTCTATGGGTTTGGTTTTTCCAATTCTTTCGGAAATGGTTCTGTGGTGTTTCTGTGCTTCCGGAAATTTCCGAGGAGTTTTGGGTTCTCCGATTATCAATTCAGGTTTTCGAATAATTTTCGGAAATACTTCTGTGAATTGGTTTTATGGTATTTTCGGGTTCTGGTTCAATTCGGTTTATCGAATACCGGAAACGTGATGTGGATATTATATTTTGGGTTCTGGATATTATCATTTTCTGGTTAGAAATTGAGTATCCCTGGTTTGGGATTGTTTTTGCAGGTAAAACCGGAGCATTTCCCAGTTCTTGGGTTAACCGAAAACAGAGGGAATGCTGCCGAAATTTTCGGAAAAGTTTAATAAAATGGTTTTAAAATGATTTTGGTATTTTTGGGCGACAACCATAATTGGTTACTGGGCCCCAACGAAATGCAAACGCACCGGTTCGACCGGACGTTGAGGCAGAGTAGTTGAAAATGAAGTTTGGACCAGAGTCTGAGACTTATAATTTTCTTTAAATAATATTTTGGAAATTTATTAGTTTTTTGTTAAATTGTAGGTAATTTTCGGACTAACCAGTTTCTTTTCTTATTTCAATTTATTGTAATTGTAAGGGCATAAGCCCAGGCCTGTAATAAGTAGGAAATAATTTTTATTTTATGTTCTGGGTTTGTGGAAAGCGTAGGAAAAAAATTAAAGATATTATAAACTCATGATTTTCTCATTTTTAAGGAAAAGAAAATTTATTCTTTATATTTTAAGTTAAAGTTTTCAAATGAATATATACCAAGTTTTTTACGTAATTTGATAAAAGCAAGTTTTTACCTAAAAACCAAAGTAAATTGAATTTCTTAACTTCAACAAACTAGTAAACGTTGTGATGTTGTTAAAAACTAAAATAGACTAGGAAAGACAAATAGAGATTGCAACTAGACTATTCTGGTGTTTGTATTTCTGAGACAAAGTTCCCCGGAATGTAGGATTTCAAGGAAGAGCGTGACCTTTCGAATTCCGAAGTACAAATCTCGTCCAATTGAAAATCAAGGCAAGTACGGTTGTGGTTAATTGCAGTTTAATTAATTTTAGAAATTTTGCATGTTAAATACACAACTGTTACATGTACTCTCTCCTAGAGTAATATTGAATCATTGCATCGGGATAATGGGGAGTAGCGTAGCTATCTATGATCAAAGCCAAATAGTTAATGAATGTGCGAGCTTACCCCTCTTCACACGGGGTTAGGCCGGACCGTATCAATAGGATACAATTGAATCATCCTAAACCGGTCATAGATACTGCTTACTCAAATCACAATTGTTTTATAGTTGGAAATCATTGTTTCAAAATTATTTAATATTGCAAGTTTCTATTCATTATGCAAATTGTTAATTTTTCATAATTGTACTTGCTCCTTTCCTGACTGGATCCCCCACACCCAATAGGTTCTGTTGATGACTCAGAGCTACTGATTAGTAGTTACTACGACCCGGAGCTGTACCCTGCTGTGCTCCCAGACGAGGTCCATGGAGATGATGATGACACTTCTGCTTAGTTGAAGTTTTAGTTTATCTTTTATTTAAAATATATGTTATGTTGTGGACAAGCTTTGTAATGGATAAGTTTATATTATCGTTTAATTAAATGTTGTGGCAATTATAAGTTTCAAATATTGTTGATTGTACCTGCATATGGAATACAGCTTATTGCCGCCGTCTCAACAACGGTGCAGGCTGGGCATGATCCGAGTCGACCCAAGAAATTGGGATCGGGTCGTGACATGTTTTTAGTGGTGGCCCATGCAGGTCTCTAATCAACGACTTAGGAAAAACTTAGAAACAATTAGGAACACTAGAACATTAATTTACCACAACATAGGACCAAAATATATTATAATTAAATATTTTTGTTTGAATATAGATAGGCTACCTTGCTTATGTTTGTATCCTAAACCTTCCAGAGAATGGCCACTGACAATACCAACCCTGCTGGCGATGGGATGTCAACACCTGAACATACCCCACCTCCCCAATCAAGTCCGGATCCTACACCTCGGCAGTTGGCCGACCGTCCCCATAATACAACGACGGATCCATCATCTTCTCGGACAGAGATGCAACCTCCTGTGGTTACGCCCACTCCAGCTGCCCCACCGGTGCCTGTGGACCCCACTGACCTCATAGGTCTGCTAAGAGGAGTACTAGAAGCCCAGAGAACTCAAGCTGAAGCTCATCGCGAGCAGACGGCCATTATGAGAGAAGGCATGGAGAATGCCCATAACGTGGCAATGGCTGTACTGGAAAGAGGTGAAGCAGCTCAACAGAAACCAAGGCCTGCCAAGGTAAACATAAATTTAAGGATTAATTTATGTAATAATAGGGCCATTTAATTTATGGAAATCATATTGCCAAGGTGTGCGATATTGAGAGCTTTAAGAAGCAGAACCCTCGACCCTTCAAGGGAATCGAGGGAATTGTCTATGCTGATGAATGGCTCGACAATATGGAGCGTCTCCTGAGCGTTGTTCGGCTTCCGGAAGACCTCAAGGCCGAAGCAGTGGGACTCCAACTGCAGAATGTAGCTAGCACCTGGTATCAGAATGAACCCCGACTCCAGGATAAGCAAGTTGACTGGGACACCTTCAAGAGGTTGTTCCAGAGGAAGTTCTTCCCAACTTCAGAGTTGCGGGAGATGAAGCGACAATTCCAGAACCTGAAGCAGGGCAACATGACTGTGGGAGAATATGCTGCTGAATTTGGCCAGCTCAGCCGATTTGCCAAAAATCTGGTGGCTGATCCTGACGATCGTGCTGAAAGGTTCAGATATGGACTAAGAGAAGAGATCCGCACCCATGTGATCTCAGGCGGTGCCAAGACTTATGAAAAGATCCCGGAGCGAGCTCAAGACATAGAGAAGAGCCAACCTGCCCACTCGAAGAGAGATTATCCTGGAACTAACAACTTCCAGGGTAATCAGAAGAAGCCCAACAACAACAACAACAGCAACAGGCCCCAGCATCACCAGCAAGCAAGGAATAATGATGTAGCACCCCAGAAGCAGATCCCTGTTTGTAGCTATTGCAAGAGGCCGGGTCATCAGGTGAACATCTGTCGGAAGAGGCTTGGACAATGTCTTATCTGTGGGTCTACCACCCATCAAGTGAAGGACTGTCCCTCGTCAGTTCACAAGGCCGGAGGAAATCAACAGAGGGGACCTCTGCCCACTCAGCAGCAACAATTTGGGCAACATCAACAGAAGACGGGACGAGTTTTTGCCCTAACTACAGAGGAACCAGAGCCGGAGCAGGAACCTAATGCGGATGTCATATCAGGTTACATCTATGTACATTCTCATCCTGCATTAGTTTTATTCGACTATGGTGCAACACACAGTTTCATAGCAACAAAGTTTATCTCTGCACACCACATAGTTACGGGCTTTAGCAAGAAGATCTGTAGGGTTATGACTGGAGGAGGACCCTTACCTATTACTGAGACCTGTGAATGCCCCATCACCATAGTTGGCCACCAATTTATAGCACCTTTGCTTGTCATGCCCTTACCCAACTATGACATAGTCCTAGGGATGGACTGGTTGAGCAAGCAGCATGCGCTGATAGATTGTCACAGAGGATGTGTAATCTTCAGCCCACCTGGAGAGCCAGAGTTTGAAGTCTCTAGAGCTCCGGAGGTTATGGAGAGTATTGTCTACTCTATTACTGAAGAACCTGGACCACCCCATCCTATCATAGCGGAATTCATAGATGTTTTCCCTGATAGTCTTCCTAGGCTACCCCCAGATCGGGACATAGAATTCACTATTGATTTAGTCCCTGGCTCTCCCCCGATCTCTAAGGGATGTTATAGAGTCAACCCGAAGGAGGCTAAAGAGATGAAGGAGCAGATCAACGAACTGAAGTCTCTGGGATTCATTCGAGACGGAGCTTCACCCTGGGGAGCACCTGTCTTGTTTGTGCCCAAGAAGGACGGAACGGTGCGGATGTGCATCGACTACCGGGCGCTGAACAATGTCACAATCAAGAACAAGTACCCTCTGCCCCGGATCGATGACTTGTTTGACCAGTTGAGTGGAGCCAAGGTGTTTTCCAAGATTGATCTCAGGTCTGGCTATCATCAGATCAAGGTCAGGAAGGAAGACATTCCCAAAACGGCATTCAACACCAAGTATGGACAGTTTGAATTCTTGGTCATGTCGTTTGGTCTAACGAATGCTCCTGCTGTGTTCATGAACCTTATGAACAAGGTTTTCCATGAATACTTAGACCAGTTTGTCGTCGTCTTCATTGATGACATACTGATCTATTCAAAGACGAAGGAGGAGCACGAAGAGCACCTCAGGAAAGTTCTGGAAACTTTGAGGAAGGAGAAGCTGTACGGTAAGCTGTCCAAGTGTGAATTCTTTCTAGACAAAGTGGATTTTCTTGGCCATGTTGTCACAGGAGAAGGAATTTCTGTGGATCCTAAAAAGATAGCTGCTGTGGAGAAGTGGCCTACCCCAAGCTCAGTTGCTGACATCAGAAGTTTCTTGGGCTTGGCGGGCTACTATCGGAAGTTTGTGAAGGACTTTGCTAGAATTGCTGAACCAATGACAAAGCTGACTCGGAAGAATGAAGAGTTCATCTGGACGGAGGACTGCCAAGCAGCGTTCGAGGAGTTAAAGAAGAGGCTCACTACTGCACCAATCCTTGCGCTACCCGCAGGATCCGATGGTTTCACAATCTATAGTGACGCCTCGGGCAAAGGACTGGGTTGCGTTCTTCAACAACTTGGGAAAGTGATTACTTATGCATCTAGGCAATTACGGACTCATGAGAAGAACTATCCCACTCATGATCTGGAGCTTGCTGCAGTGATCTTTGCATTGAAGCTTTGGAAGTATTATCTATATGGAGAGAGAGTGGAAATATACACAGATCATAAAAGTCTGAAGTATGTTTTCACTCAGAAAGAGTTGAACATGAGGCAAAGGCGATGGCTGGAGTTAATGAAGGACTTCGACATCGACCTGCAATACCACCCGGGTAAGGCTAATGTGGTCGCTGATGCACTTAGTCGATACCCAGTGGCGATGTTCTTAACCAAGGAGAGGCACCTGCTGGAGGACATAGAGAAGCTTGGATTGGAGATATTACTGCCTGGACAGAAGAAGCGGGATTCAGATTCTATGTTGATGAAGTTGCAAGTGAGCTCGAACCTGATGGACAAGATCAAGGAGACGCAGTTTCAAGACGAGGCACTTTACAAGCTGAGGGATCAAGTGTAAGCAGGAACACTTGAGGGATTCTCAATCGCCAGTGATGGAGCTCTGAAGAATGGTACAAGGCTTTGTGTACCGTCTGGCGAACTGAGGAACGAGTTGATGAAGGAAGCGCATCAGTCTCAATATTCCATACATCCTGGAGCCAATAAGATGTATCGAGATATGCGCACTATTGTCTGGTGGAGTAGAATGAAGAAAGATGTCACTAGGTATGTCGCTAGATGCTTGATCTGTCAACAAGTGAAGGCTAGTAGACAGAGACCTGCAGGACTTCTACAACTGCTGGACATTCCAGAATGGAAGTGGGAGCATATCACGATGGATTTCGTGTCAGGACTGCCTCGTTCCCAAGGAGGGAAGGATGCCATCTGGGTAATTGTGGACCGACTAACCAAGTCAGCTCACTTTATCCCTTTCAAAGTTGGTTTATCCACTGAGAAGTTGGCAGCATTGTACATACGGCACATCTACCGGATTCATGGTGTACCGGTAAGCATTGTATCTGACCGAGACACTCGTTTTACCTCACATTTTTGGAAGAGTTTGCATGACAGCTTGGGGACCTAATTGAAGTTCAGCACAGCTTATCATCCCCAGACTGACGGGCAATCAGAGAGGACGATTCAGACACTGGAGGATATGCTGAGATCGTGTGTCTTGGAGTTCGGAGGATCATGGGAAGACCATTTGCACTTGGTAGAGTTTTTTTATAATAACAGCTACCAAGCCAGCATTGGTATGACCCCATTTGAAGCTCTTTATGGACGTCGTTGCCGTACACCATTGGCATGGGACGATGTTGGTGAAAGAGTACTGCTGGGCCCAGAGATGGTGACCGACGCAGTAGAGAAGGTGAAGATAATCAGAGACAAGCTTAGGATTGCTCAAGACAGACAGAAGCACTGGGCAGACAGCAGTCATCGACCACTGGCATTTGAAGAAGGAGATAAGGTCTTCGTGAAGATTTCTCCTACCAGAGGAACAATCAGATTTGGCAGAGCTGGGAAGCTGAGTCCCAGGTACATTGGACCATTTGAAGTTCTGAGCCGGATTGGAGAAATGGCGTATAGGTTAGCTCTACCAGCTAATCTAGAGGGCGTGCACAACATCTTCCATGTCTCACAGCTCAGAGGCTACGTTCCTGATGAGAATCACATTTTAGACCACTCAGAGCTGGAGATTGGACCGAGCCTCACTATGCCTGAGAAGCCAGTGGCGATTCTAGACCGAGGTGAGAAGAGAACCAGGACCTCGGTGACTCCCATAGTCAGAGTAATGTGGAGGCATGATTCCCCAGGCGAGTCTACCTGGGAGCGTGAGGATGAGATGCGGGAGCAGTACCCGTATTTATTTGAGACCTGAGGTAATTTCTCAACCTAACTCTTTAAATTTCGAGGACGAAATTTTCTAAGGAGGGAAGGTTGTGAAACCCGTAAATTTTCAATTTCATTATAAATTATTAATTTTTGTGTTATTTTCAGATTGTTAATATTATTTGTTAGATCAAAAAAAAATTATTTTTTTAAATAATGAACTTGGATTTTTGTTTGTTTGGCCCAGACCCGATCCCGTTCCCGAGTCCCGAACCCGTTTAGAACCTTTCATTTTTTCGATTAAGTAATTGAATATTTTAATTAGCTTATTATTATTATTAGTTGTTAAATTAGGAAAATTATTTTTTTTAGAAAAGAATTTTTATCTCTGTAAAATTTTATCTTATAAATTGTTATTAATGAAAAACCATATTTTTCTGAATTTTTGATTGTTGGACCTAACCCGTCCCGGATCTGTGTTTAAACCCAAGTTTGAATTTGAGCCAATCTTAGTTTTCGAAAATCATTAAATATTAATAATTAAGTTTTTCATAAAGAAAAAAAAAACAAAGATTAATGAAATTTTTCTTTAAAAACAAATTTTTCATTAAATACTAAATGTCATTAACTCATCCCTTTACACCATTCATCAGAAGGAAAGGAACTCTTTCCTTCATCTTCCGAACGGCTGGTTGACCCCTCCGTTCCTAACCGCCGGTGACCTCTCGGTTTTCGGTAACCCCCACTCTTCCCTTTCCTATAAAAACCCTCTATACTATTCCTATCTTCACCATCATCTTCATTTTCCCCAAATTCCTCCTCTCAAATCCCTAGCCGGAGCTACTTCGGCGACCCCTCCGCCGAGCACCCCCTGCAGCCCAACCCGGCGCCATCCCCGACCGGCGCACCCCTAGGCCGGCCATCCGCCGCCAACCCGAGTGCCCGCCCCCTTTCCGGCCGTCCGGCGACCTCTGACTGCCGGCGACAGCCCGGCCAGGCCGCCCAGCACCGCCGCTCGTCCCCGTTCGTTCCGTGTTGCTGATCCCTTGCTGGACACGTGTTCCGTGTTCCGAAGTTCCAGGAATTTCTGCGGTTCTGCGTGTTTCGAGTCCGAGGCATCACTTCGGATTCCTTCGTTTTCGGTAACTCCTGTTAAGTCCCATAGATTTCTTTTGGTCTGTGATGATTTGGTCCATTTCCGGATTTTCCGAAATTCTTTCGGAAACTTCCTGTGAGTTTTCAGAATATTTCTATGGGTTTGGTTTTTCCAATTCTTTCGGAAATGGTTCTGTGGTGTTTCTGTGCTTCCGGAAATTTTCGAGGAGTTTTGGGTTCTCCGATTATCAATTCAGGTTTTCGAATAATTTTCGGAAATACTTCTGTGAATTGGTTTTATGGTATTTTCGGGTTCTGGTTCAATTCGGTTTATCGAATACCGGAAACGTGATGTGGATATTATATTTTGGGTTCTGGATATTATCATTTTCTGGTTAGAAATTGAGTATCACTGGTTTGGGATTGTTTTTGCAGGTAAAACCGGAGCATTTCCCAGTTCTTGGGTTAACCGAAAACAGAGGGAATGCTGCCGAAATTTTCGGAAAAGTTTAATAAAATGGTTTTAAAATGATTTTGGTATTTTTGGGCGACAACCATAATTGGTTACTGGGCCCCAACGAAATACAAACGCACCGGTTCGACCGGACGTTGAGGCAGAGTAGTTGAAAATAAAGTTTGGACCAGAGTCTGAGACTTATAATTTTCTTTAAATAATATTTTGAAAATTTATTAGTTTTTTGTTAAATTGTAGGTAATTTTCGGACTAACCAGTTTCTTTTCTTATTTCAATTTATTGTAATTGTAAGGGCATAAGCCCAGGCCTGTAATAAGTAGGAAATAATTTTTATTTTATGTTCTGGGTTTGTGGAAAGCGTAGGAAAAAAAATAAAGATATTATAAACTCATGATTTTCTCATTTTTAAGGAAAAGAAAATTTATTCTTTATATTTTAAGTTAAAGTTTTCAAATGAATATATACCAAGTTTTTTACGTAATTTGATAAAAGCAAGTTTTTACCCAAAAACCAAAGTAAATTGAATTTCTTAACTTCAACAAACTAGTAAACGTTGTGATGTTGTTAAAAACTAAAATAGACGAGGAAAGACAAATAGAGATTGCAACTAGACTATTCTGGTGTTTGTATTTCTGAGACAAAGTTCCCCGGAATGTAGGATTTCAAGGAAGAGCGTGACCTTTCGAATTCCGAAGTACAAATCTCGTCCAATTGAAAATCAAGGCAAGTACGGTTGTGGTTAATTGCAGTTTAATTAATTTTAGAAATTTTGCAAGTTAAATACACAACTGTTACACGTACTCTCTTCTAGAGTAATATTGAATCATTGCATCGGGATAATGGGGAGTAGCGTAGCTATCTATGATCAAAGCCAAATAGTTAATGAATGTGCGAGCTTACCCCTCTTCACACGGGGTTAGGCCGGACCGTATCAATAGGATACAATTGAATCATCCTAAACCGGTCATAGATACTGCTTACTCAAATCACAATTGTTTTATAGTTGGAAATCATTGTTTCAAAATTATTTAATATTGCAAGTTTCTATTCATTATGCAAATTGTTAATTTTTCATAATTGTACTTGCTCCTTTCCTGACTGGATCCCCCACACCCAATAGGTTCTGTTGATGACTCAGAGCTACTGATTAGTAGTTACTACGACCCGGAGCTGTACCCTGCTGTGCTCCCAGACGAGGTCCATGGAGATGATGATGACACTTCTGCTTAGTTGAAGTTTTAGTTTATCTTTTATTTAAAATATATGTTATGTTGTGGACAAGCTTTGTAATGGATAAGTTTATATTATCGTTTAATTAAATGTTGTGGCAATTATAAGTTTCAAATGTTGTTGATTGTACCTGCATATGGAATACAGCTTACTGCCGCCGTCTCAACAACGGTGCAGGCTGGGCATGATCCGAGTCGACCCAAGAAATTGGGATCGGGTCGTGACACACGACATAAAGAATTAGAACCATTGGTAAGAGTTAAGAATATGGTAAATAGGTCTCTGCTTGCTACTGGGGTTCACACAACATCACGACACTTCAAGCCAACTTCCAAACCAAACAAGGACAGAAGTTGACCCGTCATGTCCTGACATTCTGATCATCTCAGTAGTTAACATAGTAGGTACAACACACAAGCAAATCAATTTAAACGGCAATACAACTACTACGGCTTGATAACTGTAAGTTCCAAGTTGTCCTGAAAATATGCAATAAGGGATTCCTCAGTTCTTACAATGTACAAGTAAGGCTAGTCTACCCAATAATCAATTGCGCCAATCATGAATTAGACGTGTCCCAGCGGGATATCCATCATCAATATATAAAAATATAAACAGATACCACTCCCTGCCTGTGTGGCAGGTTTGCAGTATCTGTGGGAACCAGCCGGCATGTCGGGACACTAATTGTCTCGAGATGGCTACCATGTAAGAACTCGGGAATCCATTCTCTCCATGCAATCGTTATTTTATTTAGCTTAATAGTCCCTATGTTAATTAAAATCTCATGCTGTGGATCATGGTCATTCAGAATGAGTACTTTCGTACAGAGTACGATATGCATAACTCTACAACGATGTCCGTGCGGTTAGGTTGTAGGTCTTACATAGCGTAATGCAACAACCAAACCTAGCCACGAAATAATCATGTCTTGACTGTAAGGTACACATGCTGCTTTTGTAGAAAATAAGTTAAAGTCTACACGTATCCATATGCCAATGTTCGGGATCGGCTAGTCGATTACGATGGTTCATGGTTAGTATATGAACGTGTCTCATTCAATTCGCTAAGACGACTAGCCAGTCTTTTAGTTCCAACTAGGAACGCATGATCAATCATTTAGTCAAGATAACAATCAATGTCAATTCGTGACAAAGCATGAAAGTCAAATTAGTATTTAGTATGGTCGAGTCTATAACTCTCAGGGTTAGGTTCCAGTCATACTGGATATCCATAAACCAATCGAGACACCGTGCACACTCCACAGAACAATATGTATTAAAATATTAACATACAACAAGTGGCATAATTTAAACGGATGGGCGCATAGCCTGCATGTGTCGCAGGGGAGTATACATAAAGGAATACGCATGAAGGAATACTCATGAAGGAATACACGTGAAGGAATACGCGTGAAGGAATACTCGTGCAAGAATACGCGTGAAGGAATATGCGTGCAGGAATACGCGTAAAAGAATACGCGTGCAGGAATACACGTGAAGGAATATACGTGAAGGAATACTCGTACAGGAATACGTGTGAAGGAATACGCGTACAGGAATACACGTGAAAGAATACGCGTGCAGGAATACGCGTGAAAGAATACGCGTGAAAGAATACGCGTGAAGCTTGTTTTACGCCAAGACAGAGTAGACTTTGTTTTACGCGTAAAACAGTCTTGACTTACGTAATCCAGATTTCATGCTGATACGAATAAACGTGGGCATAGAGTATGATACTACGCAGGCACGTATAAACGTGGGCGTAAAGTTTGATACTACGTAAGCACGTATAAACGTGGGCGTAGATTTCCTCCAGAACTCCAAATTCCATGAAACCTTCAATCTAAGCCAAAAATGGGACTTCTATAGATCAAAATAGGGTATAACACAAAGCTCAACAACCTGGAACGATCAAAACTTGAAAATAAAGAAGTTTGATAGATCAAAACCACCAAAATTCGAAAATAGCAAATTTCTAGATCTACAAAAATAAAACTTCAAAATACAAAATATCAAGTTCTAAATTATCTTAGAATTACGAGAGGAAGATAAATGAACCATAAAAATAGGTTCTCATGTGGAAGCAAGATGCACTTGCCTAAGCTCTTGGTAGGTGGAGAGAGTTATGAGGAAGAAGAAGAAGGAGAGTAAATGAGAATAAGTGAAGAGAGAGAAAGTAGTTGGGCTTTAAATGGAAATGGTGGTAGGTAGAGGGTTGGGTTCATGATGAACCACCCTAAACCAAAACAAACCAACCCAAGCCGAACCCAAGTCAAAATAAACCAAAAGCTAAGCAAAAGCAGAAAATAAAATACAGAAAAATAATTAGCATAAATATAAAAGAATTAAATACAGAAAAAATACATGATAAATATTAATAAATACATTCAAACAGTACATGTATTAAAATACGTATTCTGGAAAAGGGGAGTGACATCTCCACCCTCATTAGAAAAATTTTGTCCTCGAAATTTCAAATCCAAGCAGGCCAGAAACATCAGAGCTAGACTAATGCAAGTACAAGCAATTCTAGCGAACAAGCAGTCATTCTACAATATCAATAGCAAGTAATATATATATATATATATATATATATATATATATATATATATATATATATATATATATATATATATATATATATATATATTTATCAATCTACGATATTAAGCAATTTTTACTCATAGGGTGATAAGCATGAGGAATCAAGACAATCAAGGTACACGAAAAAAAATATACGTTGTGAGTCAAATAGGTACGGATACCATGATCGGATATCATCCTCACGTTCCCACGTTGACTCCCGTAAGGAGTGATGACCCCAAGCAACTCGGACAAGGCTAATTGTTCGGTTCTTGAGTATCTTCTCCCTTCGGTCCAAAATAGACACATGCTGCTCCTCGTAAGACAGGTTGGTACCCACAACCAGCTCAGAATGATCGAGAATGTGGCTTGGGCCCGATACATACCTTCGCAACTGAGATACATGAAACACATCATGCACCTCTCGTAACGAAGGTGGAAGGGACAAACGATAAGCAACATCGCCTACCCTATCGAGGATAGAAAATGGGCCCACGTATCGTGGACTCAACTTCCCGCGAATGCCAAATCTAATGACCCTACGAGTAGGTGAGATCCGTAAGAACACGTGGTCCCCAATAGAAAATTCTAGCGGCCTACGATGTTGGTCTGCCCAATGACGATGTCGATCTTGCGCAACTCGAAGTTGCTCTCTAATCCCCTTAACCACTTCAGCCGTCTGAACAATCATCTCTGGGTCTAACATCTTCCTCTCTCCGATATCATCCCATGCCAGTGGCGACCTACACTTCTTACCGTATAGTGCTTCGAATGGCGCCATCTGGATACTGGCTTGATAACTGTTGGTGTACAAGAATTCGACTAAGTGCAGGTGACTCTCCCAAGATCCTCCAAAATCTAGGGTGCAAGCTCGTAACATATCTTCTAAAGTCTGAATTATTCTTTCTGATTGCCCGTCTGTCTGTGGGTGGTAAGCCGTACTAAATCTTAACTTGGTACCCAGGCTATGATATAGACTCTTCCAAAAATGTGATGTAAAATGTGTATCTCTATATGATACAATACTGACAGGGACCCCATGCTGCCTGACTATCTGCTACATATACAACTATACCAACTTCTCTGTAGATTATCCAACTCTAAAAGGAAAAAAAATGTGCCACCTTCGTAAGCCGATCCACTATCACCCAAATAGCATCCTTACCACTTGGTGATCTTGGTAAAACAGTCACAAAGTCCATTGTGATATGCTCCCACTTCCATTACGGAATAGGAAGCGATTGTAATAATCTAGCTGGCCTCTGTTGTTCTGCCTTCACTTGCTGACATATTAAGCAACAAGAAACGAATCTAGCTATCTCCTTCTTCATTCCGTTCCACCAGAAGTGCTGCTTGATATCTTTGTACATTTTGGTCCCTTCGGGGTGTATAGAATACTGAGAACTGTGGGCTTCTGTCATAACCTCCTGTCTGATATCTCCACTTGGCACACATAGATGTGATCCAAATCTAAGTGTACCATCTTCGTGAATTTTTATCTCCTTTCTGAGTCCTGACTTACATTCTGTCCTAAGCTTCTGAATCCTTGGGTCCTGTGCCTGAGCTGCCTTGATCCTATCTACCAAGTCGGATTGAACTCGTAGACTTGCCAGAATTTTGATATCACTAGGAAGTATAACCTCGATGTCCATCTCTTGAAGATCTTCTAAGATATGTTTTTGTGATGTCAACATAAATGCACCGCCTCTCCTGCTAAGAGCGTCCGCTACCACATTAGCCTTGCCTGGATGATACTGAAGCTCTACGTCGTAATCCTTGATCAAATCTAACCATCTTCTCTGTCTCATGTTCAGTTCCTTCTGAATAAAGATGTACTTCAGACTCTTGTGGTCTGTGTACATGTCCACTCGATCACCGTACAAGTAATGCCTCCATAGCTTCAAAGCAAATACTACTGCTGCCAAATCCAAGTCATAAGTCGGATAATTCTTCTCGTGGTCTCTAAGTTGCCTAGATGCATACACTATCATCTTTCCATGTTGCATTAGGACACACCCAAGTCCCTTTCCTAACGCATCACAATATACAGTAAAATCTCCGGGTCCAACCGGTAATGTAAGAATAGGTGCCATGATCAACTTCTGCTTCAAATTCTTAAATGATGCCTGGTACTCTGCCGATCAAATGAATAGTACATCCTTCTATGTCAAGCGGGTCATGGGTGCTGAGAGTCTTGCAAAGTCTGATACAAACCTTCTATAATATCCTGCCAATCCCAAGAAACTTTGTACATCTGCTACGGTCTTAGGTATTGGCCAACTCTCTTCTGCTTCTACTTTCTTGGGACCCACTGCTACTCCAGCCCCTGATATGATGTGCCCTAAGAATGAAATACGATTCGTCCAAAACTCACACTTGCTGAGCTTGGCGTACAACTGGTTCTCTCTCAGAACCTGTAACACTTTTTGAGGTGATCTTCATGCTCTTCTTTACTAGCTGAGTATACAAAAATGTCGTCGAAGAACACAACGACAAATTGATCTAAGTACGGCATAAAGATGCGGTTCATCAAATCCATAAATATTGCTAGAGCATTGGTCAAACCAAACGACATTACTAAGAATTCGTAATGCCCGTACTTTGACCTGAATGTCGTCTTGGGAATATCCTCTTTCTGAACTCTCACTTGATGATACCCTGATTGAAGATCTATCTTGGAGAAAACCCTTGCTCTGCTTAACTGATCAAACAAGTCGTCGATCCTTGGTAGTGCTTACTTATTCCTTACTGTTGTCGCGTTGAGCTTTCTGTAGTCAATGCACAATCTTGATGACCCATCCTTCTTTCCTACAAGTACCACTGGTGCTGTCCATGGTGATTCGCTAACTCGAATGAACTTCTTTGCCTTCAGTTCCTCTATGTGCTGATACACCTTGGCCTGCTCTGAATCTGCCATTCTGTAAACTCGATCTGATATCAGTTTAGTTCCAGGTGCCAATTCTATACTGAACTCAATATCCCTAACTGGTGGTAGACCTGGAAGTTCTTCGGGAAACACGTCAATGAACTCTTCAACTACCTTCGGGACTTGAACTTCTTCCATTGCCGCTACTATTCATTCTTCTTGTTGAGTTTCCCCTGATCTGACTAAGGTGAACCGCTCCATGCCTGGGATATTAAAAGATACACTCCCTCTACGACAATCTATTGTCGCATGACTGTCTTTCAGCCAGTCCATGCCTAAGATAACGTCAAAATTTTTATAGAAAATTCTATCAACCTGGCGGGTAAGGGATGCCCGCACACTACAACTCTATATGCTAGAATAAATATACTAACTCCTACGAGCCCACTACCAGTGAGTATATTCAACCTTCCTGGCAATGTTTCGAATTCCATTCCTAGTCGTATCGCAAATTGTGCAGATATAAATAAGTATGATGCTCCCGAATCAAACAATGCTACTGCGGGATATGAGGCGACGAGAATGTTACCTGCCACAACATCTCCCGATGCTAATACTTCTTCCAAGGACAGATTGAATGCCTGCCCTCGGCCTCCTTGTTGGTTCCCATGCTGCGACCTAGCCTAGTGCTGCTGCTGGCCTCTGTCTTGGTGATACTGGGGTGGTCTATACGGTTGTTGCTGCATCGACGGTCCCTGCTGTCAAAATATCTGAGCCTGTGACATCAACGGACATTGTGCCAACGGTCTCACCGCTACCGCTGGTCCTTGATACTGGCCTGCCCCTGGTGCTGGCAGAGCAGGAAATTGTTGTACTGGTCCTCCTGACCTCGAATTCATAGGACAGGTGGAAACCCGATGATCTGGACTTCCACATATCAAATACTGTCCGTTCAATGCCCGACACACACCTCTAGTGTGCCTTGCCTTCCCATAATAAGTGCAGCCCGCTGGGGGTTGCTGGTTCTTCCTCTGCTGTTGTTGTTGCCTTGTTGGGGGTGTTGGCCCTCGTATTGCCACATCGTGAATGCGAATGCCAGGGGGTTGTGCTGTAACTCGGGGTGCTGCTCCCCCTCCTCCTTCAATCTGATTGTGAGATCTCTTCTGACCTCCAGTCCTAGATAGGATCCTCTAGATGGTGATCTCGTGCCTCCGGGTTGCCGTCAATACATCATCGAAACTCTGGTAGTTGTGCCCCTCTATCAATTACAAGAGTTCAAGGTGGAATCCTTGCAGAAACCTCATAGCCCTCTAGCTCTCCGTTGCTACCATCTCTGGGGCAAACCTAATCAGTCTGCAGAACTCTGCTGCATAAGCATCCACTGTCTTGCCGGCCTGCTTGAGGTTGATAAACTTCTGTTGTAGCTTGAACTGTGCCACAACTCCATAGTACTTCATCTTGAACCTTGCAGTAAAATCATCCCAAGCTATAGGACGTATGATGCCCACTTCTTCTGATTCCCACCAATCGCGTGCGAGATCCTGAAGTAACAGCTTCACTTGATCCACACGTTCTTCCGTCGGTACCTTAGCCACTGTCAGAATAGCCTCGATGTCCTTAAGACATGCATCTGCTGAAGTGGCATCTTTCGTGCCCTTGAAACGATGGGGGTTGTACTAATAAAACCTGGTTGACGCCCCTGAGTCAGTCCTCACTCCCCTTTCTAAAGTCGTTTACAATCCTTGGTTGAGCAATACATTCTGCTCTTGCAGCTGAGTGTGCATGTGTTGCTGGACCAACATCTGATATTGCTGAGTAGCCATCATCCCTCTTATGATTTCTAGAAGGGCTGGTGTGTCTACTGCCATAGGGGTAGGCAAAACTGTTGGTAGTGTTGGAGCCTCCGGATACTGCGGTCCAGATGTTGGTTCCACTATCACCTCTTCTTGGATGGTCTCTTGAGGTAGTACTGGCCTTTGTTGTTGAACAACATGGTCATGTTCTTCGTGTTGCCCTTGTTGTTGCTGTCCATCTCTGACAGATGCGGATGAGGTACCCTAAGAAAAGGGACAAGACAACAATCAAACGATCGGACAGAAAAGATCAATGAAGTCAAAAGATACCGGAATGTCAAGCTAGGGTCGAGAGTAACGAATCATGAGATCAAGGGAAAACATGTATGATTGAGACATCCTATAAATTAAAACACCCCACAAGTCTGAAATTAGACCTGCATGGGCCACCACTAAAACCTTGTCACGTCCCAGAACCAGAATATCGGAGAGCGGGGGAATGACTCAGCCAGCTACGTATTACGGGTAGATGAATACCGTATAATACGATCAATGCTGTCTAAAAGACGAGGGGGTACATACTACATGAAAGTCTCACTAGGGTTAATCAACATCTATTATCTCAATCATTCAAACAAGAAACAGTAATCGAGAACATGTAAGATAAAGCAGTAAGGCGTCCCAAATGCTCAGTCAAAATATTTTTGAGATCTAGCTTTACAAAACATAGCCAGATGATATGACAAGATATACACAATCGTTATCAGCTGCAGTCTGACTTAGTTACAATTATGTAAAGTAAGCGCAAGACAGTCCGACTAACATGTCGGTGCTAAGCGGCAAAATGTAAAGTAAGTAGTAAAACGAGCAGGGAAGCAAGGAACCCACTCGTGTCCTCCTGTGATCATCCCTCTAGTATTGACCATCTTGGAGGTGGAAGTAACTTGAGTCCTCGGGAGTGTAGAAGCATAAAAAAGAAGAGGATTTTCTATGCGGCTCAAAATCAACATGGAGCCTCATGCGGCCTTAAACCCAGAAGGCTTCATGCGGCTAAAAACCCAGAAAGCTTCATGCGGCCCAAAATCAATGGAGAGCCTTATGCGGTTCGAAATCATCCTAAAGTAATAAATGTCTCCTTATGTAGCTGGTCATAATTACTCTGATACAAAGATGACAGCTCTGACATGAAGATAACGTGCTCCTGAAAAGACGAGAAAATCATCATGACATCCAGCACAGTTCACGAACCAAAGAAAACTCTTCATGCGGATCGCCTATAAGATACTCCTTATGCGGCCTAGTCATGAGACATCTCTCATAAGGCTCGGTTATGAGACGTCCTTCATGCGGCTCGATCATGAGACATTCTTCATACGGCTCAGTCATGAGACATTCTTCATGCGGCTCGGTTACGAGACGTCTTTCATGCGGCTCGGTCGTGAGACATTCTTCATGCGGCTCGGTCATGAGACGTTCTTCATGCGGCTCGGTCATGAAACATTCTTCATGCGGCTCGGTTATGAGACAGTCCCTCATGCGGCTCAGCTAGGATACATCCTTCATGCGGTTCGCCACAGAATAGTTGTTGAGACACGTGGCAGAGACTGACCAAGTCTTAACAGTTCAGATTTACTGCAAAAAATAGATTATGATCAATCTCAACCAATCCCCAGTTGTCCTCTATAAACCGAGTCTCGAGGCACAGTTACAATTATGTGGCCCAAAATTTGCCACGCGGCTGTACATCCCATCCCTCATGAATTCCTATAAATAGCAAGGTGTTATTCCCTTGCAGACACACATAGAGGCATAAAAAAGCACACAAAGCTGAGAAGCAGACTCTTCCCTTCGTGTCTTCAGAGAGAATTTCTTCACCTGAGCCGAGGTTGTGTTCGATCGTCCAAGGAGTAAGGCAGAGTTGATAACACTTTACCGAGCCTCTACCGTCACCCCTCCCAGAATTAAAACTAAACAATTGTACTTAGATTGCTTTTCCTAGATTTTGTTCCTAGGCTCTCTTTTGTACAAGCGAGTTTGTAATTGTGAGTCAACTTCAGTCCTTCCATAAAATAGTTCTGTTCTACGACAATCAATGGCAAACACGATGGCGACTTTGTTAGGGACTAACTTCTCCACTGCTGATAAGTTGGTGACGCAATCGGATGCAGCCAAACTCGGCTCCACGCAACAAATGCTTGTTGTTCGTTTCGACCAGCAAGCGTTCGAAGAGATGCTCTCCGAAGGGAGTGCTAGCCCAATCCAAAAGCGAGCCAGCACGAAGAAGGCCCACAAAGCGTGGAGGCCCAAAACCGTTGCCTCTCCCCAAGTTCTGGAACAAGCTTTCTCTACTGCTCAAGACGGCGAAGAAGACTCACATACGGCCCCACTTCAGGTCGCAGAGGACCCTGCTGTCCCCAAATCCGGTAAAGGAAAACACTACGATTCTGGATTTACGGGGACAAACGGGAACTCTATGCGGTCCAAGAAGAAGCCGTATAAGGGTGTGGGCCACAGGAAGAATGCATATGCGGCCACCAATCCCAGCCTCAGGTAGAATACATATGCGGCCAACAATCCCAACCGCAGGAAAATGACCTATGCGGCATCCAATCCTAGCCGCCGGCCATCCGCCCTATGCGGCTCGGGTTCAGTCTTCGATCGCCTCTCATGCGGGCCTGACATCAGAAGCCCCAATAAGGATACGCCAGACTCTATGCGGCACAGCTTGGACTCTTCCTACTACGTACCCTCGGGTGCTAGAGCGAAGAAGTCTAGGACAGTGCGGGCTCGTCGAGCTCAGTCAGCTGTCCCAACTACTGACCATCAGAGAGTCCCGCTAACTGTTATACGAGCCTCTGATGGAAAGTTGTACAGAACCGCCCGTGTCCAGCCTCCGGCGGCAAACGGACAGGGTGTTTCTCAAGAGTCTTCCAATAATGATCGAGGGCAAGTGCTTTTACTAGCCCTGCATCAGGGAGCAAACATGATACCTACGCACTCGTGTGCTCGGGATTCCTGGGCCCACAAAACGAGTGCAAAGGTGGATCGAGATGTCCTTGACTTGAGAGATGTTATCCTTCACAAGCGCAAGAAAAGAGAAGAAACCTTGGTGCAAAGAGTCATTTCATGGACGTCACTGCACTCAAGTCATTGTCAATTGCTGCTGCAACAAGACAGCAGTACAAGAGGACCGGAAGTCCGTCTTCCAACGACTGCAGCAGCCAGGACCGATCCTACAACAAAGCTCAGGGGACGAGACGCTTCCTTTCCTCTCGTGTAATTCTACCCGGAAGGTCCCTACCGGCAAGGGAGGAAAGAAAATAAATATGTCCAGCCCGACAATCTCAACCAGTACGGCCAAGAAACTCTCATATAGGGGGTTGTCCACAGCCGTCACAGGAGGGGTTTATTAAGTACCCACTCAAAGACGAAATCTTCATCACTTGGAGATTTATTATCTACATCCCTGGGGTAGTTGGAGCTGGGGGTAGCACTCCTCGGAACATCCACAACAATCCAGCGTTTCAAGAAGATGAACCAGAGGAAATAATCCCCCCAACAGATACAACAGACTTAGACGTCCCTGAAAACGTCCAAGACGAGGCAACCTCCTATGCATGGGGTAGCACCTCCTCCGAGTCCGAACCAGAGGAGAATATTCCCACATACCCCGTTGACTTCTCTATGCGAGGGTATGATTCGGATGGCACGTCTTCTACAGTTCCTTCCACTTCTCCTCATGTGAGGACGGTATTCATGACTGATAACAACCAAGATGGTCCCAATGATCGGCAGCGCCTCGACACTCTTGAGGCCATACTCCAAACCTTGGTTAAGTCAATGGACGAGATCAAGGCTGCCCTACCGGCTCTATAAGCAAGGACACCTGGTCAAACAAGCTTGGGTCCCGCCGTCAATGCAGACTCAAACACAACCGCGCCAACCCCGAATAACAATCCACACAGATTATCGGCTCCCACTGCTGCAGAAGAAGCTAGGGAGGCGAGAAGAGAAGTCAAGGAGCTCCGTGCAATGTTTTACGCCCGAGAATTCTCTCAGGACCTCAGGATACGACAGCCGTATCCCGTTGCGTGGAGAGATGTCCCCTTCCCCTACGATACAAACCATTCAATATCAATCCATATGACGGGAAGACCTCTGCGAGCCGGTATATGACCTACTTCGAGGTTACAACAGACCATCTGCCGCATGACGACGCCATCCTCACGCAATTATTCATCGGGGCATTGGAGGGGGTCGCGTTCGATTGGTACCGTAACCTACGGGATAACTGCATCCATTACAATGCCAGCTTCGAACATATGTTCTTGGAAACGTTCTACTAGGTGGGACAAGATGTGACAATGTCAAACCTCATGGACGTTGTTCAAGAAGAAAAAGAACTGACAAGGAATTACATCGAGCGGTTTTGCCAAACCGTGATGAAGTTGCCCTCTGGCAACCCGGACTCTTCTTTAATTGAGATTTGCCAAAAGAGGCTGCTCCCTACAGTCAGCCTCTGGATAGACAAAGATCAATTTAAAGACTGGAAGGCCTTTATCATCAGCACCACTAGCGCAGAAGTAAAATTGAAGAAGGCTCACCAACTGGGGCTGCATACCTCGGATGGAGAGGATAAGGGCAAACGCCCTAATACCAACAGCAACAACGGCGGTAGCTCCTCTAATAACCGGGACACCAAAGGCAAACAGGCTGTGGTTGACAATACAGTCCAGAAGCCTGAACCAAAGTAAGTAGAGAAACAGTGGCCTCAGGTGACTTATTCCTTCGAGGATAGCCATGTCAAGCCCATCTTTGACATGCCCTTGTAAGAGGATAGAATTCAGCCCCCTCCACTGAGACGTGAGCCTCGACCTGCAGAGGTGGAGAGCCCGAAGTACTGTCAGTTCCACCGCTACGTCCACCACGCTACTCAGGACTGCTTCCAATTGAAGCGGTACATCCATAACCTCATCGATTCCAAGGCTCTGTCCATTAATTTTGAGGAGGTAATCGTGGCTGCCAACATGTTGTCGGTCCAATTCGGCAGCTTCCCTCCAATGAGGACTCAAGATGGCGTAGTACCTATCCCCTGGGCAACAACGGAGGTCACTAATCTTCCACCTCCCCGAGACCAGACGACTGGGCTGGTGCCCCTCACCATGTCACGAGGGGAGGTCATGTGGGTTCACCCGGACTTGGTGCCTGAAGTAACTCAGTCAGCATCATCCTCCACCGACAAGAAGAAGGGCGGGAAGGCTAAGTCTTGCCACATAATCTCAGTCAAAGCCAAAGAAGCAACAGCTATCGTTACCCGGTTCGGTGCACAATCTCAACCCATACCGGGTAACCCGGCTGAAGATTGTCAGCCGACCACTGCTGATGCTCCAGGACCTTCTCAGCCTCCGCCGGCCGACAAGCCTAAGCCAAAGAAGACCCACTTCGACAAGCCGCTCTGTAAAGACGCACCTCAGGGGCTGGAGAGGCCTTACAATTTTGACATCCTAGCACAATTGGCAAACACACCAACAAAATTGTCATTATATGAGCTCTTGAGGCTCTCCAAGGATATTTACGTCACACTGAGTGAAGCACTCCAGAATACTGACGCTTATTTGGCTCAGGTCGAGCTTACAGGGGAGAGCTCGCCAACAGATTTCTAGGACAGTAATTGTTCAGGTGCAATGCCCAACATCGTGTTCACTCTGTAGGATATGCTCATCAAGACAAACCTACATGATCGCTCTCTATATTACACTGGATACATCGGCGACATCAAAGTAGATCGGATGCACATTGATCCTGGTTCTTTAATACGCATCATTCTGAAGAGCTTGTTTTACCTCCTGCGCATCCCGATGCATCGGCTAACACCTACCAACACCGCCATCATCGGTTTTAATTCAGGAAGAAGCTATCCTATTGGAAAGATTCGCCTGAAATGCCAAATTGGCGACCTCCAGTCGGAAGTAACTTGCTACGTCATAGACGCAGATACGTCCTACAACATTCTCCTGGGGCATCCTTGGATACACGATTACATGAACGTGCCCTCCACATTGCCCCAGTGCTTCAAATATGTCGACAAACACGGCTTCGTAAGAACGGAATTCGCCGACGTCGATCCCTTCAAAGGGGTTGAATTCTACTATTCAGATGTCTGCTGGTATGAGAAATCGAAAAAGCACCTGGTCGAAGGGGATGCTCAAGACCGAACAGAGGCTACAATGGGATCAGAAGAACCTCTGAAGATCCATCTCCAGGCCTGCAAACCAAGCAGAACTGCACCTCTTGTGGCCACTCTGCGTAAAAAAGTAACCGGTCTACCGGCGCTCACTGCACAAATGGAGCAAATGGTTATCCGACTCCCAAGGTCTAGCCAAGGCCCGAGACCCATAGTGGAGCCAATGACAATCGGACTGCCAAGAGCCGGCCAACAACAATCAGAAGAGATAAAACCTTCTGTTAAGCCAATGGTCATTCGTCTCCCCAGGACAAATTGACAGCCCAGCAATAAGCCAAGGATCGCTAGTGAGCCAACGACACCACATCCGGCACCACCAGTGGAACCCTTGATGATCAAGCTGCCCAGGACATCCTTCCAATCTTTAATAATATAGGGGGTGGCTGAAGAAGAGCTAGAGCTAGCCAAATATGTGGCTGCGCACACTGATGTTCCCTCTGCCGATGATGTAATACCGCCAGAGAAGATACCTTATTTTATTAATAAAGGGTTATCTTTGAACTACCTCGAGCTAAACAATCTCCGTGTAATGTATGCTATGGAACACGGCATGGACATCAACTTACACACAAGTGACAAAAGTCTATACCACGAACCAACTTACTCCCGTAGAAGGCACTTGCTTCATAGTCGTGGGAGAGGATCATCCAATCATCTTCGGCCGAAAGAATGATCAACAGTCCTTCAGGCCAGAAGAAGTCGATTTCGAGCCCGGCACCGAAAGACTACCGCTTTATCTGTATAGCTCTCGATCCAAATACCTTATACAAAAACAGGGGTATAATATGAAGACTACACCAGGCTTGAACCATGGCACTGGCCGGCGATCACCTGTGCAATTGTCGGTCCCGGTTGGAAAACCATAAGATTATTACAGCAAGACCAGACATGGTCTAGGCTATGTTACACCCGCAATAACTTCTGAAAGCTCGGATGAGGAATACGAATGGTATTCTCATTTGACCGGATCATCTACTTCCGATTCAGATGTCAGCATCGGAGATGTACTCAGGCAAGCTTGGTCTATCAATATGGCATTTATTGACGCCTACGAAGAAGACGAAAACATACCCGAACTTTTTGAGTTAGAGCCTTGGGTCCAACAGCTAGATGCGCAATGGGAGAAGCGTTTCGAACAAAGAGATCCCTCTACCGAAGATGAGGTCATACAAGTTGACCTCGGCAATGAATCCTCTCCAAAACCAGTCTCCGTTAGCAAAAGTTTGACAGACGAAGAGCGGGAGTCGCTATTGTAACTCGTCAGAGAGTATATTGACGTGTTCGCCTGGAGCTATGAAGACATGCCAGGGCTAAACCCCAAAGTTGCACTCCATAAGCTCAACATTCGTCCGGATGCGAAGCCAGTCAAGCAACAACAACGACGGTTTCGCCCGAACATCATGAATTCTATCGAAGTTGGGGTCAACAAACTAATAGCCAGCGACTTCATCCGTGAGGAACAACATCCAGACTGGGTAGCCAACATAGTACCGGCCCTCAAGAAGAATGGAAAGATCTAAATTTGCATCGACTTCCAGAATCTGAACGAAGCATGTCCTAAGGATGAGTTCTCTCTTCCTATTACGAACATAATGATTGACAACACATGTGGCTTTGAACGTATGTCGTTCATGGATGGCTTCTCAGGATACAACCAAATCAAGATATTTCCTGACGATGAAAGGCATACATCATTTCGAACGCCGATTGGCGTATATTGCTACACAGTCATGCCCTTTGGTTTAAAGAATACTGGTGCCACATATCAATGAGCCATGAGTGTCATCTTCAGAGACCACCTGCGTAAGACAGTAGAATGTTACATTGACGATATCGCCGTCAAAAGTCGTTCTAAGGAAGATCATCTGCACGATCTGAGGACATTATTCGACCTGATACGAGCACACAATTTAAAGATGAATCCCACCAAATCCTTCTTGGGCTTATCCAGCGGGAAATTCTTGGGTTTTTTCATTACCTCCCAGGGTATCCATATAGACCCTGAGAAAACAAAGGTAATCATGGAGATGGGTCCCCCGAGAAATCTCTGTGAGCTCAGAGGCCTTCAAAGGAGGCTAGCTTATATCAGGAGGTTTATCTCTAAACTCTCCAGATGATGTCAACCATTTACACACCTCATGAAAAAAGGCGTCACCTTCGTATGGGATGAAGAGTGCCAACGTGCCTTTGACAATATTAAAGAATATCTGTCGAAACCTCTAGTCCTGGTGGCCCCAGTTATTGGAAAGCCATTTTTGCTTTATGTACGAGCGATGGAGCATTCCTTCGGTGCTCCACTAGCATAAAATAATGATACGGGGCATGAACAAGCTATCTATTACCTCAGCCGAATGATGATAGGGCCTGAGCATAGATACACCGCCGTGGTGAAGGAGTGCCTCACTTTGGTTTTCGCCATTCAGAAGATGCGATACTATGTTACAGGACAGACCATCCATGTTATATCATGAGTCAACTCCCTCAGGGTCCTCATGACCAAACCAGGTGCACTCAGCTCTCGTCTCGCTACCTGGGCGATATTATTGTCCCCCTACGACATGATCTTCGTCCCGCAGAAGGCTGTTAAAGGTCAAGCTTTGTCAGAATTTTTAGCTGCCCATCCAGGTTCAGAGGCAACCAGAGTATATGAAGAGATTCCAAACGAGGTCACCAATTCAAATATTGCTTCCCATGATACCGTCTGGCGAATGTTCTTCGACGGTGCTTCAAGAATCGGGCCCAAGGGCAATATCGTCGTTGGAGTGGGAGTGGTACTGATTTTTTCCTCTAGATTAGTGATCAATCGGGCGTACTCCATCATGTAACCTTGTTCAAACAACGTGGCCGAGTACAACATCTTGGTTATCTGCCTTCGACTTGTAAAGGAACTCGAGGTAGAGTACCTGAAAGCATATGACGATTCACAGTTAATCGTTAATCAGATCCGGGGTTCATATGAAGTTCGCCATGAAGACATGATCCCCTATCATCAAATAGCAATCGCCATCATTACGTCCTTGGAAGGTTTCTTCATAGAACATGTTTCCAGACTCCAGAACATTGAAGCCGATGCCCTAGCGGGCCTTGGCGCTTCCCTGGCAGTTCCAAATCATGCTCATCATTTGGTTGACGTAATAGCCCATGAATTGGTTTGTCCTAAGAATAACGTGCAATTTGCTGTGAGTTATTCTGCCCTGACGGTCGACAAAACACAGGACTGGAGACTTCCAGGGATCTTGCCAGAAAATTCGAAAGAAGCCACTTCTATTAGAAGACGTTCTCTCAGATTCTTCTACGATACAGAGACAAAGATGTTGTATCAGCAATCCTATGATGGATTACTGTTCCGGTGTTTGTCAAATACGGAAGCCAAAGAAGCCGTACGCGAAGCTCACGATGGTGTTTGCGGGGCCCATCAACCTGGCCCGAAATTACAAGACCGCCTTCGCCGGATGGGCTATTACGGGCCTACGATGGTAGCAGATGCGATAGACTATGCAAGAAAATGTAAAGCTTGTTAGGTCCACGCAAATTTCATACACCAGCCATCCGAATTCCTACATCCAACGGTGGCATCCTGGCCACTTGAGGCATGGGGAATGGATATCATTGGTCCAATCACCCCGCCTTCATCCAGAGGACACCGCTTTATACTCGCTATTACGGACTACTTTTCCAAATGGGCAAAAGTTGTTCCGCTTGTAGAAGTAAAGACATCAAACGTGATCAACTTCGTCAAGCATCATGTCATATATCGCTTTGGACTACCTAGAAGGATCGTCCACGACAATGGTCCACAGTTTGCAAGCCATGCCCTCTATCAGTTTTGCAACAAATATCAAATTCAGAATGTTACTTCAATACCATACAACCCGACGGCTAATGGTCTGGCTGAAGCTTTCAACAAAACCATAATCAAGCTTCTCAAGAAGTTTGTATCCTCAAACAAACGCGACTTGAATGAAAAGTTTGGCGAATGCTTATGGGCGTACCGTACTACAGTCCGGACAGCCACTGGGAACACACCATTCTCTTTGGTATACGAAAGTGAGGCAGTTCTCCCATTGGAAACTCAAATCCCCTCGCTCCGCGTCGCCCACACTTACCGACTAACGTCGGATGATAATTACCATCGTCGGCTACAAGAATTGGAGGCCTTAGATGAGAAGCGCCTGCTAGCTCAACAACGAATCGAGCTTTATCAAGCACACATCTCTGTAGCCTTCAACAAAAAGGTCAAACTGAGAACATTCCAAGTAGGCGATCTCGTTTTGGCAGTTCGTAGGCCGATGGTTATGACTCATAAAACCGCCGGCAAGTTCCAGCCCAAGTGGGAAGGCCCATTCATCATTGAGGCTGTATTCTCCAATGGTGCATACCGTCTCGCAAAGCAAAACGGAGACTTGCTCATGATGCCCATCAACGGCAGGTTCCTGAAGAAGTATTATGTCTAAATGACACCCTCCGAATCAACCGGATTGTTAGGTTATGTACCCTTAAGTACCGCTGAACTTACACTCTGGTTACCCCAAATTTATATCGCATCTTCTGGGTAGCAAGTCATGTATGATCATACCTCTGAATTTCCTCCCTAAAAAAGTATTTTCCTAAGACTCTATTACCCGTGCTTTCAGTGCATAAAAAAGGGTAACATGTCCACAAAATTCCCGAAACAACTACGTCAATGTCACCTCTAAGTTGTTTCTCTTCCATCATAAACAAATAACCCCATGCGTAGAATTTCCACGTCCATATTACCTCTGAGTTGTTATCCTTCTGTCATGACCCGTACCCTGATTAGGGGCACGAGAACGTGGGTACGTCCAGCCTACGCCGCAGTGCCGGCGGTAGAACGCTGTATAGGTCATCTATAACATCTAACATCTAACAACAAGATATATAAACCTGTCATCTCCGTACGGAGGTATAACATAACATCTCAACTCTATATCTCAAACGTAAGTCAAGGAAAGATAGAGCATGATATGAAATCAGATGAAAGGAAGAAACTGAATATAATAGAGTTATCACACCACACAAAGTAGATGTCCAACACAAATAAGTACAAGACCTGAAATATAACTAAGTCACAACTAACAATCGGAACAATCCGATACAAAATGAAAACTAGAAACACTAGACTAGACTACACCCTCTACTGAGCTAGATGCTCCTCAGGCTCCTGAAGGTCACCCTCATGTGTCCCATAGAAGGTAGGACAGTCACCATCATCATCTGTAATATTTTCAACAGGTCCAGTCAGGACAGGAATGAGCACAATACATCTCACGCAGTTCATATCATGTTAGGAAATATAAAGCATGCAAAGAGTAAGATACATGGACTGTAAAGAAATATATAAAAAAAATGAGAGAGATTTGATAACTGGAAATATCTATATATATGATAAGTAAGAACTGTAGGTAACCTGTGATTTAGAGCATGAGACGGTTATATAAACGGGTTAGGACAATGCAAGGGCAACTCCATCATACGTGAGTGTATTATGGACATATACATGATTTCACAAGATTTCACAAGATGGGAATTTTGATCACATAACAATTTCCTACTCACCCTCCCCAATCAATACACAAGGATCCAGTCAAGTTACGTTACCTTGCACAAGAGGTTTTTATCATGTTTGCTTACGTGATCATGAGAGTACAAGATTGCACAAGAGTATACATGAAAGCGGTGTACATGAAATACAAGATGTTCGTAAAAAGCATATGACAACTGTATCTGATGTACCCCGAGGGAGATAACATCGCATGACAAGATCCATATAGTACCAATCCGTGATAATGACGTGACAGCATCATGTAAAGTAATCTAGAGCAAGAATATAAATCCTAACAAGTATGAAATGATCAGAGAATGTACTCGCCTGTCACCCTGAATAACTGATATGAATAGATGTCCGAACTGGTGTCACAGAGTCTTATTTAGAGTAAAACAGGTTATTTAAGTACTCAAATTGAAATAATGGAAATCTGTAATACAAACTACATGATTCTAAGCCAACTAGGTCAAAGTCAACTCTTGGTCAACTGTCTAGGTCAAACTAGGTCAACAAGTCCAGATTGGTCAAACTAGAAGTCTAACTTGGTCATACTAACTCACACCAAGCCAAACTAAGTCACACTAGGTCAATCTAAGTCAATATAAGTCAATCAAGGTCATGCCATATCAATTTAGGTCACACAAAGTCAACTTGGTTAAACTAGGCCTAATAAAGTAAAACTAGTATAATCTAGGTCAAGGAAAGTCAAACATGGTCCATCTAGTCTGTCTAGGTAGCCCTGAAAAATCAAGACATCTACCTGTATCTACCATATAATATATACTTTTATCTCAATACTTATATAATACATTGCATATATATCACTATAATTTATGAGGGTAAACATCAAACTAATCCATAACCTACACCAAACCCTCACACACTCATACTCTCACTAATTCTCTAACATACCATACCCCAATTATGAGTTTCTCAACTCTACTCTAATTCACACTCTATCCCATTCTATACAATATAACCATTCACTCACATATACCTCTCTAACTCACATTTAAATCCTACTCACATTCTAACTCTAATTCACTAACATACATACTTACATATCGACACTATGGACCCAATTAGAAAGTTCATATAGGTACACTTATATAGCACCTACAAGATATACCTACACATACATCTCAGGATAACCCATATAGGCATACATATATCATACACTATGAATATACACTTGGATATCAGACCCTATCTAGACACTAACTCACTCATCCATTTACACTAGCACTGCCAAGACCACATGGCCTCACACTAGACACCAATGCCAGACACTCTCCTCACACACACTCAAAAAAACAACCCCTGCTGTATTTTACAAACATGGCCAAGTGGCCATGTCACTCAAATGACAGGAAATAGAAGTAAGGCTGTCCCAAGTACGACTCCTAATCCCACACTCGAAAACACCCAAAACTCAACCAAACTTCTCAACATTGAACCCAGACATGTAGTCCAATATTCCTGACATGTACACATATATAATCATTGCAAAAATTATATTTAAATCGAATAAAACGTATTAAAAATAATCAGAAAACTGAATACTGTGCTCAGTATCAGAAAAATGGGGAAAACCCCTAACCAAGTTCGAAAATCATATAAAAACCTAAATTAATGGTTGGTAAAGTGTCTTGCACGTGTCAGTGTGTCCCACGAGTCATGTGGTGTCCATACAACAGGACACAACGTGTCCAGACACTCATGAACACGCACAGACACACACAAGCACGCACAGCCTCGTGCACATGTGCGAGTCGGTCCAGGACACGACACACGACACGAGACACCTCGTGGTCGTATCCCTGTGTTCGCCCAGAGTAGGGCTACACGCACGTGTGCCTGCAACGCGTCCACGTGTCTCGTGTCCAAAGAAATCACAGCGTATCAGTGTCGACTTTTTTGACTGTGCGCGCAAGGCTTGATTCAGTGCACACGCAATTTCTTCGTGCACACTGATCGAGGGCTCACGAAATTTCTTGGGCATGGTGTCAGTCATTGCCCGCACCCACCCACCAATTTTCAGGTGTCGGGGTGCCGTGTCGTGTCCGCTAGGACACCCGAGCAGCAGGGCAGCCGTACGAGCCCCGTACGGTGTCTCGTGTTGCGTGTCCAAGCCCTAAAACCGTGTCCAAACTATACTAAAATTGACTCAGTCGATTAGGGTTGTAATATACACATGTTAGGCTACACATACATGTAATTTGTTTCACAAAAACACAAAAACCATTTCTTTGAGGCAGTTCATCAAACAAGGTTTTTCAACCTAGGATACGTGTCCGATACGGACACCAAACCAACCTTAGATTTTACCAAACTTGTTCCACAGCTAGGGTATACCTATATGCATGCATTTATAAAGGAAAAACACAATATTAACTAGGTTTATAGGTATTTACCTATTGAGTGAAAACTCAAGATTTCAATGGAAGGGGGGTGTGTCCTCTTCACTTGTTGGTGTCCACAGCTATGTGTCCAGCTTGCTAGCCTCCCTTAGCACCCTCTAGGTTGTAGGAACCCAATGCAAAAGACTAGGATGAGTTTGGATCTATTTTGAGGAAGATATGAAGGTTTAAGGAAAATAGGAATTTTCTAGGTTTTAAAACATGTAAATTTGTATAGGAATGAATAGATGGGGTCATATAGGAAGGGGGCATGCTAGGGGGTACCCTTGGCTGGTTATGGCAAGGGGGGTGTCCTCTTGCCTTCCTTCATAGTGAAGGCAAGGACTTCTAGGTAAAGAAAGGATATTTTGAGGGTTTTAAGAAAAATATCTAATAAAGGTATTCTAAGATATATGTGAATAATGCCATGAGATAATTAGCTATCCTTTAATCTCTAGGTTAGTGGCTAACCTCTAGATTAGGATAAACTAGGTTAGGGACTCTCATGACAAGAATTAAATAATAATAATTCACATAAATCCAATAATTCCAATAATTCCTAGAAAATTACCAAAATACCCCTTAGGCTAAAAAGCCCTAACTTGATGTTCTAAACCTATGACTAGGCTCATATGATCAGGGTTAGTCTCTAGGTTAAGTAATCTCTAAGGTTGCACTAGCAGAACATCAAAATCACAAGTCGTGGTTTTAAATAGTTTTAAATTAACTAAAAATTACCAAAAATCATAATATGGTTTAAATATCATTATTAAATAATTATAAATACAAAATTTCAAAATTACCCTCATTTTAGAAACTGGGTGCTACACCTTCGGTGAGTCTACTCCTGCCACGTCCTCATTACCTCTGAGCAGGAAGACTCCGTTGTAAAAACCCTATATTTTCCACGTTCTCATTACCTCTGAGTAAGTATGTTGGTTTTCTCTCGACTTATTATCCGTACCCAAAACTAGGGTACGCCAAGGGTAATAAGCCCACAAATGTCCATAGTTGACCACAAATGTCCGCAGCTGACCATAAATTGTGTATTAGGTCCTCTGGTACATGCACCTCTTTCCTCACCAACACATGCCTATGGAGCCCCGTTGTTCCATAACATTCTTTCGCCCAATACCAAGAACTTCCATGTCCACCTTACCACGGAGTTGTTCTAGGTATCTATATTGAGCCCACCCCTACTATGTCCTCAGTACCTCTGAGTAGGAAGGTTCTATTATCAAACCTCATGTTTACCACGTTCAAGTAAATATGCTGGGTCTCTCTATCGAACTTTGTCACACCCCAGAACCAGAATACTGGAGAGCGGGGGCAGACATAGCCAGCTACGTAATCCCAAAGTACGTTAATACTCTGAAATCACGTATAAGCTGTCAAGACATGGGGGTTACTCTACAAGCCATCAGTCAATCCTATGGTTTAACAATCCTAGGTATCTCAATCACAGGCAATTATACAGAGCAAAGAACACGATCATCATACATACAATTGTAAGGCGACCCAAACCATATATACATGAGTGATCATGAAGCCAGTATCACAGAACTGATGACTAGCTAGAGTATTAGTCGTACATGATAAGGACTAGCTATAGTCTAGAATACACATATCATGTTATGCCCGCAGGCTACAATATCAAGGAAAATACCAAAACACGAGCTAAACACGTGCTCGGAGCTAAACGTTACAAGAGGAGAATTTACATATCAGTAGGAGAATGAAGAAGAAACCCACTGAGGTACTCTGGTGCTCCGGCTTGTCACCGTCGAGTAGATGGTACGGTAGATCCTTCGAGCTCTTCTATCAGAACCTGGCCATGCAAAACCAGTGGGGTCAGACCCCAAATAGCAAGTACCACAAAGGAGGCCGAACTATGAACTTAAAACCAGCAATCATAGGCAAACAACAAGGAAAGAAAGTAATAAGTAAAGGAGGATCGAGATTTGTGCAGTACCAATGCACTTATCACGAACATAGAGAGACTGTAAGTAAAGCATCATTGAGCATAAAGTAAACTGGAGAACATGTTAAATAAATAGAACTGGGAAGGTGATATACGATGAGATAACCATGGGACTATTCAGATAACCAGGTTACAACCCGTAAACCAAACAAGGACCAGGGTTGTAACCCTTCGTCTGAACGTAACTTGGTTTCTTCCACCATTTATCGGCAAGATAAAATAAAAAAAATCAGGACATGTAACAATCATGTACAAGATCAAGACAAGACTAGACAGATTGAACTCCATCCAACATTCACGGCCAAGCAATAAGTACGGCTTGATACTTTAACTAGCTAGGGTTATCACAAGCCTAGTTACTAACAAGATGCAATGAGAATTCCAAGTCCGGTTACCTGTTTGTTACTACCTGAGTGATCCCAGCAAAAAAAGAAAAAGATAGCAAGATATAGCAGACACACTGTAGTAAGATACATGTGTCCTAAGGTACCACGCTCGACGGCGGGCTGGAAGTGCGCTCATCTCGACGGATAGCAACAAATCCCATGTATATATATATATAAGGCCGGGACCAAAGGGGCAACAGGTAACTGGAAAATTCTCTATGAACTATTGTATTATTCTAGTTATTAGCCTTAGCCATTTACAGTAGGTACCCCTGACTGTGGTACTCAGGGGTCCCCATCTGAGACATGATGCAAGACAAGACGGGTTCATTTGTACAAGCACAATCGTCCACGGTGTCCAGGTCATTTATACAGGTCAGGTCAAGTTAGTCGTCGCAACAGCATTTCAAGGAGTATCATGTCAGGTTTATCATATCAAGAGTGCGCCATGGCGGACCACTATCATGTCATTATCATGTCAAGTTTACTGGTCAAGAGTGCGCCACGACGGGCCACTATCATGTCATGTCAGGTTTATCATGTCAAGAGTGCGCCACGGCGGACCACTATCATGTCATTATCATGTCAAGTTTACTGGTCAAGAGTGCGCCACGACGGGCCACTATCATGTCATGTCAGGTTTATCATGTCAAGAGTGTGCCACGGCGGGCCACTATTATGTCATTATCATGTCAAGTATACTGGTCAAGAGTGCACCACGACGGGCCACTATTATGTCATGTCAGGTTATTAATCAGGAGTACACCACTACGGGTCACTGTCGTATTTAGGGTACATGTGCCGGACAATATAGTGCAAGCATTCAATCAGGAGACTCAAGTTATGCTGAGGTTACAAGACACAAGTCATCAGTAAAGATCAAATAACAATAGAGAAATAATAATAACAATAATTAAATAGATGGACAAGGAACAGGAAGGAGCCCTATGGCTCAGGGTCACTATCAAGTCATGCTAGTTCCTAGTCACACCATGTCATGTACAATTGTCATTTCAATCATGCCAATCAAATTGGGATTATCAAGTTCGGGACAAAAGGCGTAAGGATATAAAATGGGCATTAAAATATACAATATGGATAAATGTGTACTCCGTAGGAACTCAAGTTACAAAAAGAGCCACAAGACTTGGATATACTAAAATAAACAAAATATAAAATACAGGACATGACAGAGCCACGCGGCTCGGGCAAGGCTGACTCATGCGGCAGGATTAATCAGATGCATACGGCTGAATTATGGGGTTCATGCGGCTCAGGAAATCCGAGTCCATGCGGCTCAGGACGGGTCGGGGTACATGCGGCCCGAGATGATACGGGTTCATGCGGCTCAGGAATGTGGCGCATATTCGGCCAACGGGAGATGGGTCATATGCGGCTGGGAGAGACTAGTCCTCATGCGGTTGGGAACGAGTCTGCCTTATGCGGCTCGGGGAGAACCAGTCTATGCGGCTGAGTTCAATTGAAGCCCTATACGGCTGAACAAGGGCGGTTCATATGCAGCTGGGGACGTTCAAGTCCATGCGGCTGGAAGGATAAGGAATCTTATACGGGTGGAAGAAGTTCTCATGCGGCTGGGAAGAAGTTCTCATGCAACTGGGTTAAGTAAAGTCTTATGCGGCTGGTCGTAAGTCCTATGCCATGCGGCTCGATCTAATCAGGGTCATGCGGCCCGGGAATCAAAAGTCCATGCGGCTGGATGGATCAAATCTTCATGCGGCTGGGAGTAAGTTCCTGCAGCATAGGCCATGCGGCCAAGTCATGCAGTAAGCTTATGCGGCTAGAAATGATAACTGGCCGCATAAGAGCTATGCGGCTCAGTTCATGCGGCTGTGAACTGTTCTTCTTCTCCATTCTTCCGAGAAGAAGAACCACTCAAGCCATGGCTCCCAAGCTCCATGAATCTTTCATCCAGAGTCTAAATCCGAACTTCCATAGGCCAAAATGGGGCAGAATGAAATGCTCTACAACATAGAACCATCAAAACTCGGAAATAACAAGATTAAATAGATTAAAATCTATAAAAACGGAAATCTCTTCAAAGCTAGATCTATAACATTTGAACCATCAAAATAGAAAACTTCAAGTTCTAAACAAGCTTAGAATATAACAAGGAAGAGAATGGAACAAACGAAATTAAGATCGTTCAACATTCGGTAAGGTGTACTTGCCTTGGGCTGGAGGAAGAAGATGAAGATGAAATGAAAATAATGGAGGAGAGAGAGTGGTAGGTGGCTTATATAACAAGCCCAAGCAATCTCCACCACACATCCCTCTCCACTCAATCTAAACCATACACCTCTCTCATAAAGAACCAAACTAAACCAAACCAAGTCCAAGTCAAAGTTAAACCAAATCCAATAAAACCAAATCCAAGTTAAACCAAGTCATGAAATCCTATACTTTGGAAATTTTAAAATATCACAAAAATCGAGAAATATGAAATACCACTCAAATAAATACGTATCCGTATAAAATACTGATACGGCAAGATGAGCATTACAACTCTCCTCCCCTTAGAAAAATTCTGTCCTCAGAATTTCCTGAGGCTAGTCGAGTAAGATAACAAAACAAAAGCTCCAGGAAACTCAACAATCTCAATAAATCAAGCATGGCATATAAGTAAAGTAAAACAATCAGTAATGTAAATAAATGCGTAAGCAGTAAATAAATGCACAAGAACAAACACAATCATGATCAAGAAGGGCTGGAGGCATATGGATCAATATGTCTCCTGAGACAGTTGTGTAGAAACCAACGTCCTCGCTGGCCTAAGCTGACTTCCAAAAATGGATAAAAGTTGAGCCTCAAGGTAAGTCGGTACCAATGACTTAGTTCAAGACATGACTCTACCCAGGACGTGTCATCGTAGTTGAAACAGATGCATGAACTTTATCACCTGTCTCCAGATACGAAGACAGAAGCGACTGGCTGATCGGGATGGACTGACATCTCTGTCTGCATGCTGAGACTGATCCTCCATAACTAACCTGGCTGAAGAATGCTGAGCTGCCCTCGGCAAAATACGAACAAGATAATCAGAAGGATCAAGAACAGTGCCCTTGAAAGTTGAAGGACACAAGATCAAATCATGGAAACAGGAATGATCAATGATCAAAACAGATATCAAGTCAAGTATCAGAGGTAGAGAATAATCCGAAGGAGATCAATAAGGATAATCGTGATTGAGATATCTAAACATGGTAACCCCCACAAATCTGAAAATTGAGACCTGCATGGGCCACCACTAAAACCATGTCACGCCCCAGAACCAGAATACTGGAGAGCGGGGGCAGACATAGCCAGCAACGTAATCCCAAAGTACGTTAATACTCTGAAATTACGTATAAGCTGTCAAGACATGGGGGTTACTCTACAAGCCATCAGTCAATCCTATGGTTTAACAATCCTAGGTATCTCAATCACAGGCAATTATACAGAGCAAAGAACACGATCATCATACATACAATAGTAAGGCATCCCGAACCATATATACATGAATAATCATGAAGCCAGTATCACAGAACTGATGACTAGCTAGAGTATTAGTCGTACATGATAAGGACTAGCTATAGTCTAGAATACACATATCATGTTATGCCCGCAGGCTACAATATCAAGGAAAATACCAAAACACGAGCTAAACACGTGCTCGGGGCTAAACGTTACTAGAAAAGAATTTACATATCAGTGGAAGAATGAAGAAGAAACCCACTGAGGCACTCTGGTGCTCCGGCTGGTCACCGTCGAGTAGATGGTACGGTAGATCCTTCGGGCTCTTCTATCAGAACCTGGCCATGCAAAACCAGTGGGGTCAGACCCCAAATAGCAAGTACCATAAGGGAGGCCGAACTATGAACTTAAAACCAGCAATCATAGGCAAACAACAAGGAGAGAAAGCAATAAGTAAAGGAGGATCGAGATTTGTGCAGTACCAATACACTTATCACGAACATAGAGAGACTGTAAGTAAAGCATCATTGAGCATAAAGTAAACTGGAGAACATGTTAAATAAATAAAACTGGGAAGGTGATATACGATGAGATAACCATGAGACTATTCAGATAATCAGGTTACAACCCGTAAACCAAACAAGGACCGGGGTTGTAACCCTTCGTCTGAACGGAACTTGGTTTCTCCCACCATTTATCGGTAAGATAAAATAAAAAAAATCATGACATGTAACAATCATGTACAAGATCAACATAAGACTAGACAGATTAAACTCCATCCAACATTCACGGCCAAGCAATAAGTACGGCTTGATACTTTAACTAGCTAGGGTTATCACAAGCCTAGTTACTAACAAGATGCAATGAGAATTCCAAGTCCGGTTACCTGTTTGTTACTACCTGAGTGATCCCAGCAAAAAAAGAAAAAGATAGCAAGATATAGCAGACACACTGTAGTAAGATACATGTGTCCTAAGGTACCACGCTCGACGGTGGGCTGGAAGTGCGCTCATCTCGACGGATAGCAACAAATCCCATGTATATATATATATAAGGCCGGGACCAAAGGGGCAACAAGTAACTGGGAAATTCTCCATGAACTATTGTATTATTCTAGTTATTAGCCTTAGCCATTTACAGTAGGTACCCCTGACCGTGGTACTCAGGGGTCCCCATCCTAGACATGATGCAAGACAAGACGGGTTCATTTGTACAAGCACAATCGCCCACGGTGTCCAGGTCATTTATACAGGTCAGGTCAGGTTAGCCGTCGCAACAGCATTTCAAGGAGTATCATGTCAGGTTTATCATGTCAAGAGTGCGCCATGGCGGGCCACTATCATGTCATTATCATGTCAAGTTTACTGGTCAAGAGTGCGCCACGACGGGCCACTATCATGTCATGTCAGGTTTATCATGTCAAGAGTGCGCCACGGCGGGCCACTATCATATCATTATTATGTCAAGTTTACTGGTCAAGAGTGCGCCACGACGGGCCACTATCATGTCATATCAGGTTTATCATGTCAAGAGTGCGCCACGGCGGGCCACTATCATGTCATTATTATGTCAAGTTTACTGGTCAAGAGTGTGCCACGACGGGCCACTATCATGTCATGTCAGGTTATTAATCAGGAGTGCACCACTACGGGTCACTGTCGTGTTTAGGGTACATGTGTCGGACAATATAGTGCAAGCATTCAATCAGGAGACTCAAGTTATGCTGAGGTTACAAGACACAAGTCATCAGTAAAGATCAAATAACAATAGAGAAATAATAATAATAACAATAATTAAATAGCTGGACAAGGCACAGGAAGGAGCCCTGTGGCTCAGGGTCACTATCAAGTCATGCTAGTTCCTAGTCACACCATGTCATGTACAATTGTCATTTCAATCATGCCAATCAAATCGGGATTATCAAGTTCGGGACAAAAGGCGTAAGGATATAAAATGGGCATTAAAATATACAATAGGGATAAATGTGTACTCCGTAGGAACTCAAGTTACAAAAAGAGCCACAAGACTTGGATATACTAAAATAAACAAAATATAAAATACAGGACATGACAGAGCCACGCGGCTCGGGCAAGGCTGGCTCATGCGGCAGGATTAATCAGATACATACGGCTGAATTATGGGGTTCATGCGGCTCAGGAAATCCGAGTCCATGCGGCTCAGGACGGGTCGAGGTACATGCGGCCCGAGATGATACGGGTTCATGCGGCTCAGGAATGTGGCGCATATGCGGCCAGCGGGAGATGGGTCATATGCGGCTGGGAGAGACTAGTCCTCATGCGGTTGGGAACGAGTCTGCCTTATACGGCTCGGGGAGAACCAGTCTATGCGGCTGAGTTTAATTAAAGCCCTATGCGGCTGAACAAGGGCGGTTCATATGCGGCTGGGGACGTTCAAGTCCATGCGGCTGGAAGGATAAGGAATCTTATACGGGTGGAAGAAGTTCTCAAGCGGCTGGGAAGAAGTTCTCATACGGCTGGGTTAAGTAAAGTCTTATGCGGCTGGTCGTAAGTCCTATGCCATGCGGCTCGATCTAATCAGGATCATGCGGCCCGGGAATCCAAAGTCCATGCGGCTGGATGGATCAAATCTTCATGCGGCTGGGAGTAAGTTCCTGCAGCATAGGCCATGCGGCCAAGTCATGCAGTAAGCTTATCCGGCTAGGAAGGATAACTGGCCGTATAAGAGCTATGCGGCTCAGTTCATGCGGCTGTGAACTGTTCTTCTTCTCCATTCTTTCGAGAAGAAGAACCACTCAAGCCATGGCTCCCAAGCTCCATGAATCTTTCATCTAGATGCCAAATTCGAACTTCTATAGGTCAAAATAGGGCAGAATGAAATGCTCTACAATATAGAACCATCAAAACTCGGAAATAACAAGATTAAATAGACCAAAACCTATGAAAACTAAAATCTTTTCAAAGCTAGATCTACAACATTTGAACCATCAAAATGGAAAACTCCAAGTTCTAAACAAGCTTAGAATATAACAAAGAAGAGAATGGAACAAACAAAATTAAGATCGTCTAACATTCGGCAAGGTGTACTTGCCTTGGGCTGGAGGAAGAAGATGAAGATGAAATGAAAATAATGGAGGAGAGAGAGTAGTAGGTGGCTTATATAACAAGCCCAAGCAATCTCTACCACT
This sequence comes from Iris pallida, assembly GCA_029216955.1. Lineage (NCBI taxonomy): Eukaryota > Viridiplantae > Streptophyta > Magnoliopsida > Asparagales > Iridaceae > Iris > Iris pallida. Next base: position 2,943,058 of record JANAVB010044216.1, read on the forward strand.
CATCCATCTCCACTCAATCTAAACCATACACCTCTCTCATAAAGAACCAAACTAAACCAAACTAAGTCCAAGTCAAAGTCAAACCAAACCCAATAAAACCAAATCCAAGTTAAACCAAGTCATGAAATCCTATACTTAGGAAATTTTAAAATATTACAAAAATCGAAAAATACGAAATACCACTCAAATAAATACGTATCCGTATAAAATACTGATACGGCAAGATGAGCATTACAAACTTATTATCCATACCTAAAACCAAGGTATGCCAAGGGTAATAGGTCCACAAAAAGTCTCCCAGTGGGACAAATACCATAATACCAGAGATACTGTACAAACACAACAGATACCACAAATAAAGGATGAGGTAAACATACTCATTCATTTAAAGTCAAAAGTGCTACATAAAAAAATGGAGGGACATAATAATAAAAGAGAGAAAAATCCGATTATGGTCCGGCGACACACAGTTCTCTGAGCCGGTCCTTTAGCTTGGTTGTCGACCGCTCTATCTTCAGTGCGGCCCGGCGCTCGGCCTCTTGAGTCAACTTTTCTGCATCCTCTAGATGCGTATGAGCCTGCCAACGGTCTTCAAGTTTCTTCAGCGCATACTCCAGGGCAGCAGAGGTTCGAGTGACCTGGTCGGTCTCCCGACAAATTAACTCCTTATCTTTACGGGAGGCATGGAGCTCAGATTTTGAAGAAACCAACTTTATCTGAAGTTGGAGGATCTGCTCGTTGGTATCAGCTATCATACGAGATGCGGCCTCTTCACGAACTAAACAGTCCTCTCCTCTACGGCTTAGTTGATCATACCTTAGAGACAGATCTCGAAGGTCCTTCACTAGAGCAGGCTTGGACGTATTCACTACCATCCTTACCTTTTCCATGGCTGTTGTAAGGAAGTTACGCTCCTGATCTATTACCAAAGACATATCAAGTTGCCGTAGCCCTTGAAGCTAAGCCATGAGCTTATCAGCTTCTATATATTTGGGCTCCAAGAGGTCGACCATCCCTGTCCCGCCAGGGAGTGTTCTGAGAAGTTCAATTTGACCGCGGGCACATTGACGAGCTAGTACAAAAGACGTCCCTCTTTCCAGGACAGCTTCGACCCCTCGTTTCAAATGGCAGTAAAAACTATCAATCACGTCCTTCGACGATTCGTCCAGAACTTTTGAAGAGGACGATGTTAAAGGAAGAGTAGCCGAGAGAGTTGAAGATAGTTGCAAAAAAGATGTACCAGAACTTGATGTCCCTATCACTAGGGATGCAAGTTTTGAGTGATAAGACGCCTGAACAGCAGTCATCTCCTATTCTGCAGCCCGAAGGATTCGAAGACTTGGCAGTACAGAAAGGTCGACCTCCGATGATAAAGCTACATTAACCGAGGAGGGTACAGGGACCATTTCTCTCCACCCCGACAGTCCCACTACTTGTCCTCCTGAACTCGACCCGGCAAGAGGTCCCTCGATCTGAGCTGGAGGAGGAAGAGGCGTACTCCCTTCCACTAGATCCCCCCTGGTAACTTCTTCCGCGAGAATGTCCGTTGTCAACTGAGAAGGAGCAGGACCTGTATGTCCGGAACAACCATCGATCAACTTAATCCGAAGGATATGAAAATAGAGCAAATGAACCTCCTCACTAGTCAAGACATGATATTGCTTACCAGGGGAGCGTCGCTGAGGCTGAGGCTCACTCACAGTCGCCATATCCTCTTCAACGGCGACACCTGAGCCACTTGCAGCTGCTTCCTCTGCCCCAGCCGCTCCGAAAGTGGATACAACTGGGTTGGTATCAACTGGCCAAGGTTCAACAACCTCAGGGATTAGTTCAGTAAAGCCCACATCATCCCTGGTTGAGATGTCAGCAGCAGGAGGAATCTTAGCCGTCCCTGGGACGACCGTGGTGGAAGGAAGCTCGGCAGTCATAGCACCAATTAAGGTGGCTATAACAGGGTCAACCTTAGAGGCGATAGCCGGTTCTGGGGAGTTCACTTCTCCTGACTCTTACAAAGAAAAAAAATGATCAGATTATATTTCAGAAAAGAAGAACTAAAAAGGGTGGTCGTAATATGGGGAGTTCACTTCTCCTGACGCCTACAAAGAAAAAAAATGATCAGATTATATTTTACCTCTGAAACAGCTTCGACGTCATCACTTCTCTCTTTAGTGCTCGGCCCGCGAGTTTTAACTGCGGCCCATTTTTAGGAGCGAGTTATGCCAACGATAGAGGACTCATGTCTGCTTCATTTACGTGAAGGACTAGGCACAGCAGGGGGCAGATCTGCCATCGAATCGTCTGCAGAAGGAAGCAGGTTATCAGGGTCATCCTCCTCGTCCACGTTAATAGACTCCGAGTCAGACACTTCAACTGTATTCCCCTTCTTGGTCCTTGTCTGGGACTCTTTTGGCTTCTTCTCCAAACCAGTACCAGTAATGAAGCTGGTACTTGGGTCAAAATCACTAGGGGGCTTATTTACCATGACATGGTACAGGGCCGCCATGTACAAAATATGCCCCGACTCTCTAGCATCAGGTACGGAGAAGCTGGCACGGGTATGAACCGTGCTATAATAATGCCAAGCCCGGATGCCGTCTAGAATACTACCCTCGAAACCCAGACAGGAGCTGGGGTTGTCCAAGAACATTTAACTATACCCAAATTGATGAGAGAATCGACTGGGTAAGTGAGACTCCAAAAAGACTGAGTTACGGTTAGGATACACCAGATGTGCAGGGCGGATGTTCTACAACCAGGGGAGCATCTTCTCGGACAAGAAATGGGGAGATGCAACACCATCAAGATATATGCCTCTTACTTCTTCGTCGGTAAAATGAAGAACCGACACGAAGAAGAAATATATGTCCACTCACGCCAGCACCATCCGACAGGCTGGCATGGTAGTGTACTCCCAGGGCATACGGCGATACTGGTAGATGAAGGCATCATCAGCGATCATGTCGTCTTCTGGGCCAGGCCTCATCAAAGATGGGCAATGCATTAACAGCCACCCCATCAGATAATGATAGGGCAGCTCGATTCGTTCAAAATCCTTCGCCGTATCGCGAGCAATGACTTTGGACGAGAAAGCACGGAAGCTACGATAAATGCTGCATACCATGACGGGGAGTAGAGCTAGCCTGCCTCCAAAGACTAGCTTCACAGCAGGAAGGATCAGGTTACGGCTGATTCTCTCAATAGCACCAGCCCCCCCTCCCCCGAAATTATACAATTCCGCAGCCACAGCATCAGAAATTCCGCCGGGAAGGCCTTATCAGACATCCTCTGGGTATCTTGATAAAAGTAACTAAAGGTGTCAGATTGGCTCCCGAATCTATCTTCCGTAGTTTTAACCCTCTTGGCATTCAACACCTGATTGTACACCTCCTCCCGGGTTCGAGGACTCCGAGGGAAAACCCGGCCTGAGGTACCTAGTTCAAACAGGTAGCTGAGCCAAGTCTTGGTGTGAGGAAGGTTCCCTTCTGAGCTATCATTCTTCTTCTTTGACATTTGTTGGCACGTGCTATGATGACACAGCAATTCTCGATAAACAGCCACAAAACCCGGAAACTGCCGCTCAAATTTCTCAAATTCTTCATTTGTAGGGGTATACGCCTCAAAAACTTCATCTCCCCAGGGCAGCTTGGAGACTTCATGCATCTCATGGAGAGCGAGTCCCATTTTCCCTCCAGGTGTGAAAAAGGTCCCCGTGCGACGGTTGTACATCTCGACAAGAGCCATGAACAGCTTCTTATTTATGGGCAGACCATAACAAGTACTCTGTATGGCATGATAAAGACCAATCTTATACAGGAGTTCCCGATATGTCCGTAAGATCCACAATGTCAAATTGATCCATGTAGGGCTGGGGTTCATCCAGTTCAGCAGCGACAGCCGACCAGTAGGGTAAGACCCCTTTTGAGCAATCTGGTTCATAAAAGTATCAGCTTGGGATAACCTAAAGTTGGGATCCTGTACGTTTATAAAACTGCCCGGGGCCAACCCGATCACAGAACGGCTTACCAGTATCTTGCCCGCGACTACCGACCTTGATGTTTTGTTATAATGAATCTCACCCACGAAGATCCCCTGTTGGCTTGGAGTTAGGGAGTCCACCATTTTTCTGTCAATTGGCAGCATATTAAACCAGGACAGTAGGAAATGACGTTCCATCTGAGGAATATGAATCGCCATCCCGCTGGAAGAAAAACTCCAACTTTCAGATAAATCTAGGACGCTGGAGTTCGAGACAGTCAAGGCATCCCCAAGGAAGAACGCAGGTTTCAGATGCGCGCCTCCTAATTGCCCTGAGTTCATCAAGCCCAAGAGGTAGAAGAAGGATTGGTTGCTGATGACCCTCAGCCTGTCCTCAGATTGATTTTTAGTAATTTGGGCTGACACATATTCGACCACCTGGTCGAACCTCACACCCAGGGCAGATTGAGCCTGACCTACCAAGAGCTCCCCCGAGGGATTGATCGGCAACTTCACTAAAAAGGAAAGAAGAAAGAAGTTAGAAGATAGCAGAGAAAACCGCTTAATGCTTTCCGAGCTTATGCGGCTCTGTTAGGTGGGCGTTCATGCGGCCCAGTCCATAAACTGCTTATGCGGTCAGGAGACATCTCTCATGCGGTTCGGTCATGAGACATCTCTCATGCGGCTTAATAATGAGACATCTCTCATGCGGCTCGGTCATGAAGCATCTCTCATGCGGCTCAGTCATGAAGCATATCTCATACGGCTCGGTCATGAAGCATCTCTCATTCGGCTCAGTCATGAGACATCTCTCATGCGGCTCAGACATGAAACATACCCCTTGTAGCTCAGTCATGAGGCATTCATGCGGCCCATACGGCACAGCTCATGCAGATTCATCACACAGAACTTGAGCAGTTCAGTGAAGACGAGAAGAGCATCAACTATGCCGAAACATAACAGAGAAGGGCCCGCACATAAAACATGCGACATAGCCATTGTATTTAGGGTTTGGAGTAATGTAGTTTCTTCCCATCGCTCTTACCACTAATAGGAGGATGAACGTCAGGGTGGATCGAGCTTGCCGTATTTGACGAGGAAGCAAGCCCTTTGTCCTTCGCTGCAGCGCTGGAAGAAGCTTTGGGAGCCATGGTTGATCGAGAGAAGAGGAGAAACGGCAACTAGGGCGATGGAAAGTTTAAAGAAAGAAAGAAAGGACTTCTCTCCTCAAACTTCTTGTATTTATAGGCTGGCAAAGGAGCGTAGAGCGATAGACGCCGCTTCGGATTTCGTGCTGGCCGAAGGATAAAGGCGACTCTTGGGATTCTATCCAAAAGGCGGCTCCAAATTATCAAAGCAAAATCAAAAACAATTAATGCTGAAGTGATGGGATGCCCACGTGGCACGAAACCAGTATGCGATCAGAGAAGCCTATGCGGCATGAAGAGCTTATGCGGTCTCGACGCTTCCTAGGACATACCCATGCTTCTTATTCAAAGTATTTTAATTTTTACAAATTAAAAACTTTGAAGGGGGTCTTGTAGAAGCATAGAAAAGAAAGGGATTTTCTATGCGGCTCAAAATCAACATGGAGCCTCATGCGGCTCAAAACCCAGAAGGCTTCATGCGGCTCAAAACCCAGAAAGCTTCATGCGGCCCAAAAGCAACGAAGAGCCTTATGAGGTTCAAAATTAGCCTAAAGCAATAAATATCTCCTTATGTAGCTGGTTATAATTACTCTGACACAAAGATGACAGCTCTGACATGAAGATAACGTGCTCCTGAAAAGACGAAAAAATTATCATGACATCCGGCACAGTTCACGAACCAAATAAAACTCTTCATGCGGATCGCCTATGAGACACTCCTTATGCGGCTCAGTCATGAGACATCTCTCATGCGGCTCGGTTATGAGACGTCCTTCATGCGGCTCGGTCATGAGATATTCTTCATATGGCTCGGTCATGAGACATTCTTCATGCGGCTCGGTTACGAGACGTCTTTCATGAGGCTCGGTCATGAGACATTCTTCATGCGGCTCGGTCATGAGACGTCCTTCATGCGGCTCGATCATGAGACATTCTTCATGCGGCTCGGTTATAAGACAGTCCCTCATACGGCTCAGCCAGGATACATCCTTCATGCGGTTCGCCACAGAATAGTAGTTGAGACGTGTGGTAGAGACTGACCAAGTCAAAACAGTTCAGATTTACTGCAACAAATAGATCATGATCAATCTCAACCAATCCCCAGCTGTCCACTATAAACCGAGTCTCGAGGCACAGTTACAATTATGTGGCCCAAAATTTGCCACACGGTTGTACATCCTATCCCTCATAAATTCTTATAAATAGCAAGGTGCTATTCTCTTGCAGACACACATAGAGGCATAAAAAAAGCACACAAAACTGAGAAGCAGGCTCTTTCCTTCGTATCTTCAGAGGATATTTCTTCACCTGAGTCGAGGTTGTGTTCGATCGTCCAAGGAGTAAGGCAGAGTTGATAACACTTTCCTGAGCCTCTACCGTCACCCCCCAGAATCAAAACTAAACAATTGTACTTAGATTGCTTTTCCTAGGTTTTGTTTCTGGGCTCTCTTTTGTACAAGCGAGTTTGTAATTGTGAGTCAAGTTCAGTCCTCCCATAAAATTGTTCTGTTCTATGACAACCAATGGCAAACACGGAGCTGGCTCTAAATCTGGCCATACAAAACAATAGAAGTTAGACCTCAAATAGCAAGTATCACAAGGAAGCACGACATGAAGAATTAGAACCAGTGGTAAGAGTTAAGAATATGGTAAATAGGTCTCTGCTTGCTACTGGGGTTCACACAATATCACGATACTTCAAGCCAACTTTCCAACCAAATAAGGACAGAAGTTGACCCGTCATGTCCTGACATTCTGATCATTTCAGTAGTTAACATAGTAGGTACAGCACACAAACAAATCAATTTAAACGGCAATATAACTACTACGGCTTGATAACTGTAAGTTCCAAGTTGCCCTGAAAATATGCAATAAGGGATTCCTCAGTTCTTACAATGTACAAGCAAGGCTAGTCTACCCAATTATCAATTGCGCCAATCATGAATTAGACGTGTCCCAGCGGGATGCCCGTCATCAATATATAAAAATATAAACAGATACCACTCCCTGCCCATGTGGCAGGTTTGTAGTATCTGTGGAAACTAGTCGACATATCGGAGCACTAATTATCCCGAGATGGCTGCCATGTAAGAACTCGGGAATCCATTCTCTCCATACAATTGTTATTTTATTTAACTTAATAGTCCCTATGTTAATTGAAATCTCAGGTCGTGGATCATTGTCATTCAGAATGAGTACTTTCATACAGAGTACGATATCCATAACTCTACAACGATGCCCGTGCGGTTAGGTTGTAGGTCTTACATAGCGTAATACAATAATCAAACCTAGCCACGAAATAATCATGTCTTGACTGTAAGGTACACATGATGCTTTTGTAGAAAATAAGTTAAAGTCTGCACGTATCCATATGCCAATATTCGGGATCGGCTAGTCAATTGCGATGGTTCATGGTTAGTATATGAACATGTCTCATTCAATTCGCTAAGACGACTAGCCAGTCTTTTAGTTCCAACTAGAAATGCATGATCAATCATTTAGTCAAGGTAACAATCAATGTCAATTCGTGACAAAGCATGAAAGTCAAACTAGTATTTAGTATGGTCAAGTCTATAACTCTCAGGATTAGGTTCCAGTCATACTGGGTATTCATAAACCAATCGAGACACCGTTCACACTCCACACAACAATATGTATTAAAATATTAACATACAACAAGTGGCATAATTTAAACGGGTGGGCGCATAGCCTGCATGAGCCGCAGGGGAGTACGCCAAAGGAGTACGCATAAAGGAATATGCATGAAGGAATACTCATGAAGGAATACGCGTAAAGGAATACTCGTGAAGGAATACGCGTAAAGGAATACTCGTGCAGGAATACGCGTAAAGAAATACGCATGCAGGAATACGCGTAAAAGAATAGGCGTACAGGAATACGCGTAAAGGAATACGCGTGAAGGAATAATCGTGCAGGAATACGCGTGAAGGAATATGCGTGCAGGAATATGCGTGAAAGAATATGCGTTCAGGAATACGCGTAAAAGAATACGTGTAAAAGAATACACTTGAAGCTTGTTTTACGCCAAGGCATAATAGACTTTGTTTTATGCGTAAAACAGTCTTGACTTGCGTAATCCAGATTTCATGCTGACACGAATAAACGTGGGTGTAGAGTTTGATACTACGCAGGCACATATAAACATGGACGTAAAGTTTGATACTATGCAGGCACGTATAAACGTGGGTGTAGAGTTCCTCCAGAACTCCAAATTCCATGAAACCTTCAATCTAAGCCAAAAATAGGACTTCTATAGATCAAAATGGGGTATAACACAAATCTCAACAACCTGGAACGATCAAAAGTTGAAAATAAGGAAGTTTGATAGATCAAAACCACCAAAATCTAAAAATGGCAAATTTCTAGATCTACAAAAATAAAACTTCAAAATGCAAAATGTCAAGTTCTAAATTATCTTAGAATCACGAGAGGAAGATAAATGAACCATAAAAATAGGTTCTCATGTGGAAGCAAGATGCACTTGCCTAAGCTCTTGGTAGGTGGAAAGAGTTATGAGGAAGAAGAAGAAGGAGAGTAAATAAGAATAAGTGAAGAGAGAGAAAGTAGTTGGGCTTTAAATGAAAATGGTGGTAGGTAGGGGGTTGGGTTCATGATGAACCACCCTAAACCAAAACAAACCAACCCAAGCCGAACCCAAGTCAAAATAAACCAAAAGCTAACCAAAAGCAGAAAATAAAATACAAAAAAATAATTAGCATAAATATAAAAGAATTAAATACAGAACAAATACATGATAAATATTAAATAAATACATTTAATAAGTACACGTATTAAAATACGTATTCTGGAAACGGGAAGTGACAGCTATTCAGAGAGCTTATTCCTTAGATGAGTCATGCTCTAATAATGTAGCAGAATACAATGCTTTGCTCATTGGACTTCAATTAGCTAAACAACAGGATATTGAATATCTCAAAGTATATGGAAATTCTAAGCTGATTGTTAATCAGGTTAGAGGCATATACGAAGTCCGACATCAAGATCTGGTACCATATCACAAAGCAGCAATCAGAATAGCTTTTTCATTTAAAGGGTTCTTCATCGAACATGTACGTCGAGCTTGTAATACAGAAGCTGATGCCTTAGCTAACATGGCTGTTGTCTTAGCAGTTCCAGTCAAAAGATAACAAATGGTTGTTATTTCTAATAGAGAACTCTTTTGTATTGAAAACAACCATAATATTGAATTCAGTAATTCGACTGAAGTCAATGCCACCAGTGAAGACTGGAGAGCACCTTTCATCGACTTTGTAGTATATGACATACTACCTGAAGATCCTAAAGAAGCTACAAGTATTCGTTGGCGATCACTCCGATTCTATTATAATCATACTACCAAAACTCTCTTTCGAAGGACTTTTGATGGATTACTCTTAAGATGTCTTGCTGGTGATGAATCAAAGCAGATATTACGTGAAGCTCATGATGGCATTTGTGGAGCACATCAGCCCGGTCCTAAATTACAGGATCGTATCCGGCGTATGGGCTACTACTGGCCCTCTATGGTATCAGATGTCATTGATTATGCAAGAAAATGTTGAGCATGTCAGATTCATGCAGATTTCATTCACCAACCGTCGGAGTTTCTTCATCCGACTGCTACCTCATGGCCCTTCGAAGCTTGGGGCATGGATGTAATTGGTCCTATCAATCCTCCTTCATCTAAAGGACATCGATTTATCTTGGCTATAACTGATTATTTTTCTAAATGGGCTGAAGCTATACCCTTAGCTGAAGTGAAGACTAGTAGTATCATCAACTTCATCAAACATCATGTGATATACAGATTTGGTGTACCTCATCGAATCATCCATGATAATGGGCCACAATTTGTCAGTCAGAAGTTTACCAGGTTCTGTGATGACAACAGAATCAATAATATTGCTTCTACGGCCTATAATCCTGCAGCTAACGGGTTAGCTGAAGCATTCAACAAGACTATTATCAAACTTCTTAAAAAGTTTGTTTCTATTAAAAAACGTAATTGGAGTGAGAAACTTAAAGAATGTTTATGGGATTATCGTACTACAGTCCGTAATCCCACAGGTTGTACACATTTTTCTTTGGTATATGGATGTGAAGCTGTCTTACCACTGGAAATTCAAATTCCATCCTTGAGAATTGCTATTGCTAATGAACTTACCACAGAAAACAATGATCGTCTCCGACTTCAAGAATTGGAGGCGCTCGAGGAGAAAAGGCTACTGGCCCAACAACATATCGAACTTTATTAAGCCCGTATTTCAAAAGCTTTCAATCGCAAAGTCAAAATGTGAACATTTCAAGAAGGCGAGCTAGTTCTTTGTAGTGCCCCGTCCCGCTCAGCAAATCGGAGGAATCGAAACGCCGACGGCGTTCGGACTTGGTCTTACAACGGTGACTCAAAGACATCACTCAGGTGGGGTAGTTTCGGTGAACTTGCCTCATCTTAGCCTTCACTTAATAAACCGTGTGTTTTCAACTTGCATAAGTAGGCTTAATAATAAAAAAGACAAATCCACATAGCTAAGGGAGTAATCCCGACGGATCGAATCGAGTTAGAACATGGAAAATGTCCCACGGTCGTCTTAGAATTATTACATGGTATGCTTTAAAAATGACACTCGGTCCTTCATCCCGTGGCTTGGGAGAAGGAATAGTTGGTATTCGTCAAAAACTATGAGTTAGCCTAAGTCATAGGCGTCGCCCGCGTAGATGCTCGATAAAGCATGCACGTTTCCTCGAATGCAAGGCTTGGCGTAGCCTTGATCGTCCCACGAGCTAAGTTGTATCGTACGGCTTATGGCATGAGTTTAGGTACCCAAAGAAATTGGTTGTTCAAGTTGAGCATATGCACGGTCCCACGGTTCTACGGCTGCATATAGCCATTCGTTTCCACGGTCTTAAGGCTCGTCACATAGAGTGTGACTTGGACGATAGTATCGTACGGAATACATTGTTATGAGATGTTCCTATGCACGTTAAGAAGTTCGAGGCGGTCCCTCGTTTGGGAGTCTTGCGTTCCTATGCACGTTAAGAAGTTCGAGGCGGTCCCTCGGTTGGGAGTCGCGCGTTCCTATGCACGTTAAGAAGTTCGAGGCGATCCTTCGGTTGGGAGTCTCGCGTTCATATGCACGTTAAGAAGTTCGAGGCGGTCCCTCGGTTGGGAGTCTCGCGTTCCTATGCACGTTGTCAAAGTATGAGGCGGTCCCTCGGTTGGGAGTCTTTCGGTCCCAATGCACGTTATATAAAGTGTGGTTTAGAGCACGAGTTGCTAAGTATAGTTCCAGTCGTACCAACAAATTAGGCCATGCATTTACGTCAGTCTAGATGTCTCGTAGGTGCGTGGTCATTGGACAACTTATCGACAAGGATTTCTGCCTAGACTGGTTAAACGTCGGGGCACCGGGCCCAGACGTCCTAGGAGGTAGACGTTATAGCAGCGCACGTTTTGCGTGGGTAGTCGGGGGCTTTTCATGGGGCTAGCTACCTTGTATCGAAGGACCCGCCGCCTACCCGAGCTATGTCCACGATGGCTTGTCGTGCCAGTGGCCTTTCATATAGATAATTGCGTGCTAAGCGGCGAATCCGCGTACACGGTGTCGGTCGTAACAAATGAAGTGTAAGCACGGTATACATTGAGTTACGGAATGCGTGCACGGTATACACATAAGGTATTATGAAGCCTAAGATTTGGCTATGCGTAAAGATACGTACTTCGTCACGAGATATGGCGTCGTGCTTGAGTTCTCAACCCCGGTTCTACAAGTTGGGTTAGACATTACGAGTTAAGTCGAGAAGGGCCGTAGGACAAGTTTGGTTAAGTTATGTTGAGTTGCAGGGCACGACCTCGAATTGTGAGGCACGGCCGCGTTGTCACAACACAAGTGTAGGCAAGACTTAGCGAGGAGGCACTGCCTCAGAGATAAGCATGAATCGAGTTCACCGCACGACCAAGTCGTTATGTCCCAGAGTATGGCACGAGTATTGTCACGATCCGCTACCCAAATTGTTGGACCGGGCCGAGTCATGTCCAGCCTACGCTTGAGATAAAGCACAGTAAGCTGTTCTAGAGATAACAGGATAAGACTAAAATGTGCTAACAGTTCTATAAGTAATAAAGAGTCGTAAATGCTCCAAACACAAAAGTCATCGCATATAATAGTAAGTCCAAGTACAAGTCCGAAATGTAAAGCTAGATACAGGTCCAGTCACAAAATACATAGTCTAATACATGACTACTCTCAAAATTCTAAAGTAAATAGACAACTAGACGAGTTTTCCCGCAGGTTCATCCTCGTAAGATAAAGCCTGGTCCTCGGTAGTAACTCCATAATATGAATCACAGAGCAACTCCTCCTCAGTAAGTATACCTACAACGTTATCCTGTCAGGACGGGAGCAAGAACTGAATCTAACAAACATATAATACTGATCATGTGATAAAAATAAATGACATATCATGTTTATCCAGTTTTAGATATATTTTATTATGGCAATAATTATTTGTTTTAAAGTTTAAAACCGTAGTAGGTGAGTGATCAGTCAATAGTTAATCAGGATGTACAGTGGTATATATCAATTTTCTAAAGCGTATATACGTACCCTTAACGGCATCGATGTATGTCCATACACAAACGCGGGACCAGACATACGACAAAGTTACATATAGAATGTAACAGTGCTCGGTAAATACATACGGAGAAGGGGGGCATGATCACGTACACTACTAACAGTTTCTTCTTAACCCGTTGTTAAACATGTGAGAGATATGAAAATTATCCTAAACATGGTAGAGACTGAAAGTAATACAACATGTGAAGTTTTAACTTGCTACCCCAAGGATCAGCATTTAACATGGTTGGAATTCACAGTTTATGGTTATAGCAGTATGTAAAGTTTGTAGAAGTACTTGCCTTTAGCAAAGCAAAGCAGCGATAAAAATGCTATAGATGCCTGTTAACTTGTCACTGTAGAAACAAATACATAAACTTAGTTTTTACACTAAGTTAAACACTAAAACACTAGTGGTGCAACACGACTTTCTGACTGGACACCTAGCCAAATGATGACTTTAGCATAGGAGACCAATGTGGGGTGACACAATACCCAAACAAACTTTCAAGGGTCTTTATACTAGTGTTGGGTGAGGTTCAATACGACTATAACTCAAAACAACACAAAAAGTTGCATGTCGTAACTATGCAATAATTAAATCAAACTGTACACTATGTTCCAACAATTTTTGAGATAGACAAAAAGCCCAATTTTACATAAAGTAAAGTACCAAAATGATCCTTGTTAATTATAGAAATTTATACTAATTTGTTTGGAATTTATAAACCTTCATAAATATTTATTAAAAATCAGCAAACATATATATACTGAAAATGAGTTCTATTTTCCTATTTTTATAAAATACCAAAATTACTTATTAAATGCTGAAAAAATTATAATAAATTGTCTCAATTAACATAGTATTTAAATACAATTTTTTCCAGATTTTTACAGCAATTAAAATATATATAAAAATTTAAAAACAGCAAGCAACCGTTTCTGGAAAATAATTAATTAATTATTTACTATTTTGTCCATGTATTCAAAATTGAACCGAAGTCCAGATACAGGACCCAGAGCCATGAATCAAGTCCAATATGACTTGTACAGACTCTGAATGCATTAGACACAATTGGACCCAAAAACCCATGCTAGGCTTGGACATCAATTGGTCATAATCAATAAAAATCAGTAATTTATATACATAAATATATTTTTAAAGTGCTAAAATATACAAGTCACAATTTAAATAATAAAAATGACTTGTGAATTTATGCATAATAATATTTTGTACAAAGTAGAATTTGAAA